>CM054060.1:422125466-422700039 GCA_028641055.1 Alopecurus myosuroides
GGGTGCCAAAGATACTTCTCTGTGTTGGGGTCCGACGTCGGTCTCTCTCGCGTTCTGGCTAGGACTGCTCACACCCTGAAACTCCCGATCTGACGTAACGGGGGGAATCTTGCAAGGAGGTGGGCCCTACCATTGTCAAGGGTGTTACTTGGGCCTAACATGACACAACCAAGCAACTAGTTCCACTTTTCTACCCACTTCCAGCTCACGCAGAGGGGGCTGGACGCCGGTTCCGTCTTTTTCTACACCGGGGATAGGGTATCTCCGGAGAGGGGATCCGGAGCGTCGGGATCCCACCTAAACCAATGTTTTGCCATGCCATATGTGTTAGAGTGTATCATGGGTGTTGGGTGCCAAAGATACCATCACTCTCTGTGTTGGGGCCTCACCGACGTCGGATTCTCTCTCACGGGTTCCAGGACTGCTCACACCCCGAAACTCCCGGATCTGACGTAACGGGGGGAATCTTGCAAGGAGGTGGGACCTACCATTGTCAAGGGTGTTCCTTGGGAATAACATGACACAACCAAGCAACTAGTTTTACTTTGCTACCCACTTCCGGCTCACGCAGAGGGGGCTGGACGCATGTTCCATCTTTTTCTACACCGGGGCTAGGGTATCTCTGGAGAGGGGATCCGGAGCGTCAGGATCCCACCTAAACCAATGTTTTGCGATGCCATGTGTGTTAGAGTGTATCATGGGTCTTGGGTGCCAAAGATACCATCACTCTCTGTGTTGGGGCCTCACCGACATCGGATTCTCTCTCATGGGTTCCAGGACTGCTCACACCCCGAAACTCCCGGATCTGACGTAACGGGGGGAAATCTTGCAAGGAGGTGGGCCATACCATTGTCAAGGGTGTTCCTTGGGCCTAAAATTACACAACCAAGCAACTAGTTCCACTTTGCTACGCACTTCCGGCTCACGCAGAGGGGGCTGGACGCCGGTTCCGTCTTTTTCTACACCGGGGCTAGGGTATCTCCGGAGAGGGGATCCGGAGCGTCGGGATCGCACCTAAACCAATGTTTTTCCATGCCATGTGTGTTATAGTGTATCATGAGTTTTGGGTGCCAAAGATACCATCACTCTTTGTGTTGTGGCCTCACCGACGTCGGATTCTCTCTCACGGGTTCCAGGACTGCTCACACCCCGAAACTCTCGGATCTGACGTAACGGTGGAATCTTGCAAGGAGGTGGGCCCTACCATTTTCAAGGGTGTTCCTTGGGCCTAACATGACACAACCAAGCAACTAGTTCCACTTTTCTACCCACTTCCGGCTCACGCAGAGGGGGCTGGACGCCGGTTCCGTCATTTTCTACACCGGGGCTAGGGTATCTCCGGAGAGGGGATCCGGAGCGTCGGGATCCCACCTAAACCAATGTTTTGCCATGCCATGTGTGTTAGAGTGTATCATGGGTGTTGGGTGCCAAAGATACCATCACTCTCTGTGTTGGGGCCTCACCGACGCCGGATTCTCTCTCACGGGTTCCAGGACTGCTCACACCCCGAAACTCCCGGATCTGACGTAACGAGGGGGGTCTTGCAAGGAGGTGGGACCTACCATTGTCAAGGGTGTTCCTTGGGCCTAACATGACACAACCAAGCAACTAGTTTTACTTTGCTACCCACTTCCGGCTCACGCAGAGGGGGCTGGACGCCTGTTCCGTCTTTTTCTACACCGGGGCTAGGGTATCTCTGGAGAGGGGATCCGGAGCGTCGGGATCCCACCTAAACCAATGTTTTTCTATGACATGTGTGTTAGAGTGCATCATGGGTCTTGGGTGCCAAAGATACCATCACTCTCTGTGTTGGGGCCTCACCGACGTCGGATTCTCTCTCATGGGTTCCAGGACTGCTCACACCCTGAAACTCTCGGATCTGACGTAACGGGGGGAATCTTGCAAAGAGGTGGGCCCTACCATTGTCAAGGGTGTTCCTTGGGCCTAACATTACACAACCAAGCAACTAGTTCCACTTTGCTACGCACTTCCGGCTCACGCAGAGGGGGATGGACGCTGGTTCCGTCTTTTTCTACACCGGGGCTAGGGTATCTCCAGAGAGGGGATCCGGAGCGTCGGGATCCCACCTAAACCAATGTTTTTCCATGCCATGTGTGTTATAGTGTATGATGGGTGTTGGCTGCCAAAGATACCATCACTCTTTGTGTTGTGGCCTCACCGACGTCGGATTCTCTCTCACGGGTTCCAGGACTGCTCACACCCCGAAACTCCCGGATCTGACGTAACGGGGGGAATATTGCAAGGAGGTGGGCCCTACCATTTTCAAGGGTGTTCCTTGGGCCTAATATGAAACAACCAAGCAACTAGTTCCACTTTCTACCCACTTCCGGCTCACGCAGAGGGGGCTGGACGCCGGTTCCGTCATTTTCTACACCGGGGCTAGGGTATCTCCGGAGAGGGGATCCGGAGCGTCGGGATCCCACCTAAACCAATGTTTTGCCATGCCATGTGTGTTAGAGTGTATCATGGGTGTTGGGTGCCAAAGATACCATCACTCTCTGTGTTGGGGCCTCACCGACGTCGGATTCTCTCTCACGGGTTCTAGGACTGCTCACACCCCGAAACTCCCGGATCTGACGTAACGGGGGGAATCTTGCAAGGAGGTGGGACCTACCATTGTCAAGGGTGTTCCTTGGGCCTAACATGACACAACCAAGCAACTAGTTTTACTTTGCTACCCACTTCCGGCTCACGCAGAGGGGGCTGGACGCATGTTCCGTCTTTTTCTACACCGGGGCTAGGGTATCTCTGGAGAGGGGATCCGGAGCGTCGGGATCCCACCTAAACCATTGTTTTGCGATGCCATGTGTGTTAGAGTGTATCATGGGTCTCGGGTGCCAAAGATACCATCACTCTCTGTGTTGGGGCCTCACCGACGTCGGATTCTCTCTCATGGGTTCCAGGACTGCTCACACCCCGAAACTCCCGGATCTGAGGTAACGGGGGGAATCTTGCAAGGAGGTGGGACCTACCATTGTCAAGGGTGTTCCTTGGGCCTAAAATTACACAACCAAGCAACTAGTTACACTTTGCTACGCACTTCCGGCTCACGCAGAGGGGGCTGGACGCCGGTTCCGTCTTTTTCTACACCGGGGCTAGGGTATCTACGGAGAGGGGATCCGGAGCGTCGGGGTCCCACCTAAACCAATGTTTTGCGATGCCATGTGTGTTAGAGTGTATCATGGGTCTTGGGTGCCAAAGATACCATCACTCTCTGTGTTGGGGCCTCACCGACGTCGGATTCTCTCTCATGGGTTCTAGGACTGCTCACACCCCGAAACTCCCGGATCTGACGTAACGGGGGGAATCTTGCAAGGAGGTGGGCCCTACAATTGTCAAGGGTGTTCCTTGGGCCTAACATTACACAACCAAGCAACTAGTTCCACTTTGCTACGCACTTCCGGCTCACGCAGAGGGGGCTGGACGCCGGTTCCGTCTTTTTCTACACCGGGGCTAGAGTATCTCCGGAGAGGGGATCCGGAGCGTCGGGATCCCACCTAAACCAATGTTTTTCCATGCCATGTGTGTTATAGTGTATCATGGGTGTTGGGTGCCAAAGATACCATCACTCTTTGTGTTGTGGCCTCACCGACGTCGGATTCTCTCTCACGGGTTCCAGGACTGATCACACCCCGAAACTCCTGGATCTGACGTAACAGGGGGAATCTTGCAAGGAGGTGGGACCTACCATTGTCAAGGGTTTTCCTTGGGCCTAACATGACACAACCAAGAAACTAGTTTTACTTTACTACCCACTTCCGGCTCACGCAGAGGGGGATGGACGCCTGTTCCGTTTTTTTCTACACCGGGGCTAGGGTATCTCTGGAGAGGGGATCCGGAGCGTCGGGATCCCACCTAAACCAATGTTTTGCGATGACATGTGTGTTAGAGTGTATCATGGGTCTTGGGTGCCAAAGATACCATCACTCTCTGTGTTGGGGCCTCACCGACGTCGAATTCTCTCTCGCGGGTTCCAGGACTGCTCACACCCCGAAACTCCCGGATCTGACGTAACCGGGGGAATCTTGCAAGGAGGTGGGCCCTACCATTGTCAAGGGTGTTCCTTTGGCCTAACATGACACAACAAAGCAACTAGTTACACTTTGCTACCCACTTCCGGCTCACGCAGAGGGGGCTGGACGCTGGTTCCGTCTTTTTCTACACCGGGGCTAGGGTATCTCCGGAGAGGGGATCCGGGGCGTCGGGATCCCACCTAAACCAATGTTCTGCCATGCCATGTGTTTTAGACTGTCTCATGGGTGTTGGGTGCCAAAGATACCATCACTCTCTGTGTTGGGACCTCACCGACGTCGGATTCTCTCTCGCGAGTTCCAGGACTGCTCACACCCTGAAACTCCCGGATCTGACGTAACGGGGGGAATCTTGCAAGGAGGTGGGCCCTACCATTGTCAAGGGTGTTACTTGGGCCTAACATGACACAACCAAGCAACTAGTTCCACTTTGCTACCCACTTCCAGCTCACGCAGAGGGGGCTGGACGCCGGTTCCGTCTTTTTCTACACCGGGGATAGGGTATCTCCGGAGAGGGGATCCGGAGCGTCGGGATCCCACCTAAACCAATGTTTTTCCATGCCATATGTGTTAGAGTGTATCATGGGTGTTGGGTGCCAAAGATACCATCACTCTCTGTGTTGGGGCCTCACCGACGTCGGATTCTCTCTCACGGGTTCCAGGACTGCTCACACCCCGAAACTCCCGGATCTGACGTAACGGGGGGAATCTTGCAAGGAGGTGGGACCTACCATTGTCAAGGGTGTTCCTTGGGAATAACATGACACAACCAAGCAACTAGTTTTACTTTGCTACCCACTTCCGGCTCACGCAGAGGGGGCTGGACGCATGTTCCATCTTTTTCTACACCGGGGCTAGGGTATCTCTGGAGAGGGGATCCGGAGCGTCAGGATCCCACCTAAACCAATGTTTTGCGATGCCATGTGTGTTAGAGTGTATCATGGGTCTTGGGTGCCAAAGATACCATCACTCTCTGTGTTGGGGCCTCACCGACATCGGATTCTCTCTCATGGGTTCCAGGACTGCTCACACCCCGAAACTCCCGGATCTGACGTAACGGGGGAAATCTTGCAAGGAGGTGGGCCATACCATTGTCAAGGGTGTTCCTTGGGCCTAAAATTACACAACCAAGCAACTAGTTCCACTTTGCTACGCACTTCCGGCTCACGCAGAGGGGGCTGGACGCCGGTTCCGTCTTTTTCTACACCGGGGCTAGGGTATCTCCGGAGAGGGGATCCGGAGCGTCGGGATCGCACCTAAACCAATGTTTTTCCATGCCATGTGTGTTATAGTGTATCATGAGTTTTGGGTGCCAAAGATACCATCACTCTTTGTGTTGTGGCCTCACCGACGTCGGATTCTCTCTCACGGGTTCCAGGACTGCTCACACCCCGAAACTCTCGGATCTGACGTAACGGGGGGAATCTTGCAAGGAGGTGGGCCCTACCATTTTCAAGGGTGTTCCTTGGGCCTAACATGACACAACCAAGCAACTAGTTCCACTTTTCTACCCACTTCCGGCTCACGCAGAGGGGGCTGGACGCCGGTTCCGTCATTTTCTACACCGGGGCTAGGGTATCTCCGGAGAGGGGATCCGGAGCGTCGGGATCCCACCTAAACCAATGTTTTGCCATGCCATGTGTGTTAGAGTGTATCATGGGTGTTGGGTGCCAAAGATACCATCACTCTCTGTGTTGGGGCCTCACCGACGCCGGATTCTCTCTCACGGGTTCCAGGACTGCTCACACCCCGAAACTCCCGGATCTGACGTAACGAGGGGGGTCTTGCAAGGAGGTGGGACCTACCATTGTCAAGGGTGTTCCTTGGGCCTAACATGACACAACCAAGCAACTAGTTTTACTTTGCTACCCACTTCCGGCTCACGCAGAGGGGGCTGGACGCCTGTTCCGTCTTTTTCTACACCGGGGCTAGGGTATCTCTGGAGAGGGGATCCGGAGCGTCGGGATCCCACCTAAACCAATGTTTTTCGATGAAATGTGTGTTAGAGTGCATCATGGGTCTTGGGTGCCAAAGATACCATCACTCTCTGTGTTGGGGCCTCACCGACGTCGGATTCTCTCTCATGGGTTCCAGGACTGCTCACACCCTGAAACTCTCGGATCTGACGTAACGGGGGGAATCTTGCAAAGAGGTGGGCCCTACCATTGTCAAGGGTGTTCCTTGGGCCTAACATTACACAACCAAGCAACTAGTTCCACTTTGCTACGCACTTCCGGCTCACGCAGAGGGGGATGGACGCTGGTTCCGTCTTTTTCTACACCGGGGCTAGGGTATCTCCGGAGAGGGGATCCGGAGCGTCGGGATCCCACCTAAACCAATGTTTTTCCATGCCATGTGTGTTATAGTGTATGATGGGTGTTGGCTGCCAAAGATACCATCACTCTTTGTGTTGTGGCCTCACCGACGTCGGATTCTCTCTCACGGGTTCCAGGACTGCTCACACCCCGAAACTCCCGGATCTGACGTAACGGGGGGAATATTGCAAGGAGGTGGGCCCTACCATTTTCAAGGGTGTTCCTTGGGCCTAATATGAAACAACCAAGCAACTAGTTCCACTTTCTACCCACTTCCGGCTCACGCAGAGGGGGCTGGACGCCGGTTCCGTCATTTTCTACACAGGGGCTAGGGTATCTCCGGAGAGGGGATCCGGAGCGTCGGGATCCCACCTAAACCAATGTTTTGCCATGCCATGTGTGTTAGAGTGTATCATGGGTGTTGGGTGCCAAAGATACCATCACTCTCTGTGTTGGGGCCTCACCGACGTCGGATTCTCTCTCACGGGTTCTAGGACTGCTCACACCCCGAAACTCCCGGATCTGACGTAACGGGGGGAATCTTGCAAGGAGGTGGGACCTACCATTGTCAAGGGTGTTCCTTGGGCCTAACATGACACAACCAAGCAACTAGTTTTACTTTGCTACCCACTTCCGGCTCACGCAGAGGGGGCTGGACGCATGTTCCATCTTTTTCTACACCGGGGCTAGGGTATCTCTGGAGAGGGGATCCGGAGCGTCGGGATCCCACCTAAACCATTGTTTTGCGATGCCATGTGTGTTAGAGTGTATCATGGGTCTCGGGTGCCAAAGATACCATCACTCTCTGTGTTGGGGCCTCACCGACGTCGGATTCTCTCTCATGGGTTCCAGGACTGCTCACACCCCGAAACTCCCGGATCTGAGGTAACGGGGGGAATCTTGCAAGGAGGTGGGACCTACCATTGTCAAGGGTGTTCCTTGGGCCTAAAATTACACAACCAAGCAACTAGTTACACTTTGCTACGCACTTCCGGCTCACGCAGAGGGGGCTGGACGCCGGTTCCGTCTTTTTCTACACCGGGGCTAGGGTATCTCCGGAGAGGGGATCCGGAGCGTCGGGGTCCCACCTAAACAAATGTTTTTCCATTCCATGTGTGTTATAGTGTAGCATGGGTGTTGTGTGCCAAAGATACCATCACTCTTTGTGTTGTGGCTCACCGACGTCGGATTCTCTCTCACGGGTTCCAGGACTGCTCACACCCCGAAACTCCCGGATCTGACGTAACGGGGGGAATCTTGCAAGGAGGTGGGCCCTAACATTTTCAAGGGTGTTCCTTGGGCCTAACATGACACAACCAAGCAACTAGTTCCACTTTGCTACCCACTTTCGGCTCACGCAGAGGGGGCTGGACGCCGGTTCCGTCATTTTCTACACCGGGGCTAGGGTATCTCGGGAGAGGGGATCCGGAGCGTCGGGATCCCACCTAAACCAATGTTTTGCCATGACATGTGTGTTATAGTGTATCATGGGTGTTGGGTGCCAAAGATACCATCACTCTCTGTGTTGGGGCCTCACCGACGTCGAATTCTCTCTCGCGGGTTCCAGGACTGCTCACACACCGAAACTCCCGGATCTGACGTAACGGGGGGAATCTTGCAAGGAGGTGGGCCCTACCATTGTCAAGGGTGTTCCTTGGGCCTAACATGACACAACCAAGCAACTAGTTCCACTTTTCTACCCACTTCCGGCTCACGCAGAGGGGGCTGGACGCCGGTTCCGTCTTTTTCTACACCGGGGCTAGGGTATCTCCGGAGAGGGGACCCGGAGCGTCGGGATCCCACCTAAACCAATGTTTTGCCAGGCCATGTGTGTTATAGTGTATCATGAGTTTTGGGTGCCAAAGATACCATCACTCTTTGTGTTGTGGCCTCACCGACGTCGGATTCTCTCTCACGGGTTCCAGGACTGCTCACACCCCGAAACTCCCGGATCTGACGTAATGGGGGAATCTTGCAAGGAGGTGGGACCTACCATTTTCAAGGGTGTTCCTTGAGCCTAACATGACACAACCAAGCAACTAGTTCCACTTTTCTACCCACTTCCGGCTCACGCAGAGGGGGCTGGACGTCGGTTCCGTCATTTTCTACACCGGGGCTAGGGTATCTCCGGAGAGGGGATCCGGAGCGTCGGGATCCCACCTAAACCAATATTTTGCCATGCCATGTGTGTTATAGTGTATCATGGGTGTTGGGTGCCAAAGATACCATCACTTTATGTGTTGGGGCCTCACCGACGCCGGATTCTCTCTCATGGGTTCCAGGACTGCTCACACCCCGAAACTCCCGGATCTGACGTAACGGGGGGAATCTTGCAAGGAGGTGGGACCTACCATTGTCAAGGGTGTTCCTTGGGCCTAACATTACACAACCAAGCAACTAGTTACACTTTGCTACGCACTTCCGGCTCACGCAGAGGGGGCTGGACGCCGGTTCCGTCTTTTTCTACACCGGGGCTAGGGTATCTCCGGAGAGGGGATCCGGAGCGTCGGGATCCCACCTAAACCAATGTTTTTCCATTCCATGTGTGTTATAGTGTAGCATGGGTGTTGGGTGCCAAAGATACCATCACTCTTTGTGTTGTGGCTCACCGACGTCGGATTCTCTCTCACGGGTTCCAGGACTGCTCACACCCCGAAACTCCCGGATCTGACGTAACGGGGGGAATCTTGCAAGGAGGTGGGCCCTAACATTTTCAAGGGTGTTCCTTGGGCCTAACATGACACAACCAAGCAACTAGTTCCACTTTGCTATCCACTTTCGGCTCACGCAGAGGGGGCTGGACGCCGGTTCCGTCATTTTCTACACCGGGGCTAGGGTATCTCGGGAGAGGGGATCCGGAGCGTCGGGATCCCACCTAAACCAATGTTTTGCCATTCCATGTGTGTTATAGTGTATCATGGGTGTTGGGTGCCAAAGATACCATCACTCTCTGTGTTGGGGCCTCACCGACGTCGAATTCTCTCTCGCGGGTTCCAGGACTGCTCACACACCGAAACTCCCGGATCTGACGTAACAGGGGGAATCTTGCAAGGAGGTGGGCCCTACCATTGTCAAGGGTGTTCCTTGGGCCTAACATGACACAACCAAGCAACTAGGTCCACTTTTCTACCCACTTCCGGCTCACGCAGAGGGGGCTGGACGCCGGTTCCGTCTTTTTCTACACCGGGGCTAGGGTATCTCCGGAGAGTGGACCCGGAGCGTCGGGATCCCACCTAAACCAATGTTTTGCCAGGCCATGTGTGTTATAGTGTATCATGAGTTTTGGGTGCCAAAGATACCATCACTCTTTGTGTTGTGGCCTCACCGACGTCGGATTCTCTCTCACGGGTTCCAGAACTGCTCACACCCCGAAACTCCCGGATCTGACGTAATGGGGGAATCTTGCAAGGAGGTGGGACCTACCATTTTCAAGGGTGTTCCTTGGGCCTAACATGACACAACCAAGCAACTAGTTCCACTTTTCTACCCACTTCCGGCTCACGCAGAGGGGGCTGGACGTCGGTTCCGTCATTTTCTACACCGGGGCTAGGGTATCTCCGGAGAGGGGATCCGGAGCATCGGGATCCCACCTAAACCAATGTTTTGCCATGCCATGTGTGTTATAGTGTATCATGGGTGTTGGGTGCCAAAGATACCATCACTCTATGTGTTGGGGCCTCACCGACGCCGGATTCTCTCTCACGGGTTCCAGGACTGCTCACACCCCGAAACTCCTGGATCTGACGTAACGGGGGGAATCTTGCAAGGAGGTGGGACCTAACATTGTCAAGGGTGTTCCTGGGCCTAACATGACACAACCAAGCAACTAGTTTTACTTTGCTACCCACTTCCGGCTCACGCAGAGGGGGCTGGACGCCTGTTCCGTCTTTTTCTACACCGGGGCTAGGGTATCTCTGGAGAGGGGATCCGGAGCGTCGGGATCCCACCTAAACCAATGTTTTGCGATGACATGTGTGTTAGAGTGAATCATGGGTCTTGGGTGCCAAAGATACCATCACTCTCTGTGTTGGGGCCTCACCGACGTCGGATTCTCTCTCATGGGTTCCAGGACTGCTCACACCCTGAAACTCTCGGATCTGACGTAACGGGGGGAATCTTGCAAGGAGGTGGGCCCTACCATTTTCAAGGGTGTTCCTTGGGCCTAACATTACACAACCAAGCAACTAGTTCCACTTTGCTACGCACTTCCGGCTCACGCAGAGGGGGCTGGACGCCGGTTCCGTCTTTTTCTACACCGGGGCTAGGGTATCTCCGGAGAGGGGATCCGGAGCGTCGGGATCCCACCTAAACCAATGTTTTTCCATGCCATGTGTTTTATAGTGTATGATGGGTGTTGGGTGACAAAGATACCATCACTCTTTGTGTTGTGGCCTCACCGACGTCGGATTCTATCTCACGGGTTCCAGGACTGCTCACACCCCAAAACTCCCGGATCTGACGTAACGGGGGGAATCTTGCAAGGAGGTGGGCCCTACCATTTTCGAGGGTGTTCCTTGGGACTAACATGACACAACCAAGCAACTAGTTCCACTTTTCTACCCACTTCCGGCTCACGCAGAGGGGGCTGGACGCCGGTTCCGTCATTTTCTACACCGGGGCTAGGGTATCTCCGGAGAGGGGATCCGGAGCGTCGGGATCCCACCTAAACCAATGTTTTGCCATGCCATGAGTGTTAGAGTGTATCATGGGTGTTGGGTGCCAAAGATACCATCACTCTCTGTGTTGGGGCCTCACCGACGTCGGATTCTCTCTCACGGGTTCCAGGACTGCTCACACCCCGAAACTCCCGGATCTGACGTAACGGGGGGAATCTTGCAAGGAGGTGGGACCTACCATTGTCAAGGGTGTTCCTTGGGCCTAACATGACACAACCAAGCAACTAGTTTTACTTTGCTACCCACTTCCGGCTCACGCAGAGGGGGCTGGACGCCTGTTCCGTCTTTTTCTACACCGGGGCTAGGGTATCTCTGGAGAGGGGATCCGGAGCGTCGGGATCCCACCTAAACCAATGTTTTGCGATGCCATGTGTGTTATAGTGTATCATGGGTCTTGGGTGCCAAAGATACCATCACTCTTTGTGTTGTGGCCTCACCGACGTCGGATTCTATCTCACGGGTTCCAGGACTGCTCACACCCCGAAACTCCCGGATCTGACGTAACGGGGGGAATCTTGCAAGGAGGTGGGACCTACCATTGTCAAGGGTGTTCCTTGGGCCTAACATTACACAACCAAGCAACTAGTTACACTTTGCTACGCACTTCCGGCTCACGCAGAGGGGGCTGGACGCCGGTTCCGTCTTTTTCTACACCGGGGCTAGGGTATCTCCGGAGAGGGGATCCGGAGCGTCGGGATCCCACCTAAACCAATGTTTTTCCATTCCATGTGTGTTATAGTGTAGCATGGGTGTTGGGTGCCAAAGATACCATCACTCTTTGTGTTGTGGCTCACCGACGTCGGATTCTCTCTCACGGGTTCCAGGACTGCTCACACCCCGAAACTCCCGGATCTGACGTAACGGGGGGAATCTTGCAAGGAGGTGGGACCTAACATTTTCAAGGGTGTTCCTTGGGCCTAACATGACACAACCAAGCAACTAGTTCCACTTTGCTACCCACTTTCGGCTCACGCAGAGGGGGCTGGACGCCGGTTCCGTCATTTTCTACACCGGGGCTAGGGTATCTCGGGAGAGGGGATCCGGAGCGTCGGGATCCCACCTAAACCAATGTTTTGCCATTCCATGTGTGTTATAGTGTATCATGGGTGTTGGGTGCCAAAGATACCATCACTCTCTGTGTTGGGGCCTCACCGACGTCGAATTCTCTCTCGCGGGTTCCAGGACTGCTCACACACCGAAACTCCCGGATCTGACGTAACAGGGGGAATCTTGCAAGGAGGTGGGCCCTACCATTGTCAAGGGTGTTCCTTGGGCCTAACATGACACAACCAAGCAACTAGGTCCACTTTTCTACCCACTTCCGGCTCACGCAGAGGGGGCTGGACGCCGGTTCCGTCTTTTTCTACACCGGGGCTAGGGTATCTCCGGAGAGTGGACCCGGAGCGTCGGGATCCCACCTAAACCAATGTTTTGCCAGGCCATGTGTGTTATAGTGTATCATGAGTTTTGGGTGCCAAAGATACCATCACTCTTTGTGTTGTGGCCTCACCGACGTCGGATTCTCTCTCACGGGTTCCAGGACTGCTCACACCCCGAAACTCCCGGATCTGACGTAATGGGGGAATCTTGCAAGGAGGTGGGACCTACCATTTTCAAGGGTGTTCCTTGGGCCTAACATGACACAACCAAGCAACTAGTTCCACTTTTCTACCCACTTCCGGCTCACGCAGAGGGGGCTGGACGTCGGTTCCGTCATTTTCTACACCGGGGCTAGGGTATCTCCGGAGAGGGGATCCGGAGCATCGGGATCCCACCTAAACCAATGTTTTGCCATGCCATGTGTGTTATAGTGTATCATGGGTGTTGGGTGCCAAAGATACCATCACTCTATGTGTTGGGGCCTCACCGACGCCGGATTCTCTCTCACGGGTTCCAGGACTGCTCACACCCCGAAACTCCTGGATCTGACGTAACGGGGGGAATCTTGCAAGGAGGTGGGACCTAACATTGTCAAGGGTGTTCCTTGGGCCTAACATGACACAACCAAGCAACTAGTTTTACTTTGCTACCCACTTCCGGCTCACGCAGAGGGGGCTGGACGCCTGTTCCGTCTTTTTCTACACCGGGGCTAGGGTATCTCTGGAGAGGGGATCCGGAGCGTCGGGATCCCACCTAAACCAATGTTTTGCGATGACATGTGTGTTAGAGTGAATCATGGGTCTTGGGTGCCAAAGATACCATCACTCTCTGTGTTGGGGCCTCACCGACGTCGGATTCTCTCTCATGGGTTCCAGGACTGCTCACACCCTGAAACTCTCGGATCTGACGTAACGGGGGGAATCTTGCAAGGAGGTGGGCCCTACCATTTTCAAGGGTGTTCCTTGGGCCTAACATTACACAACCAAGCAACTAGTTCCACTTTGCTACGCACTTCCGGCTCACGCAGAGGGGGCTGGACGCCGGTTCCGTCTTTTTCTACACCGGGGCTAGGGTATCTCCGGAGAGGGGATCCGGAGCGTCGGGATCCCACCTAAACCAATGTTTTTCCATGCCATGTGTTTTATAGTGTATGATGGGTGTTGGGTGACAAAGATACCATCACTCTTTGTGTTGTGGCCTCACCGACGTCGGATTCTATCTCACGGGTTCCAGGACTGCTCACACCCCCAAAACTCCCGGATCTGACGTAACGGGGGGAATCTTGCAAGGAGGTGGGCCCTACCATTGTAAAGGGTGTTCCTTGGGACTAACATGACACAACCAAGCAACTAGTTCCACTTTTCTACCCACTTCCGGCTCACGCAGAGGGGGCTGGACGCCGGTTCCGTCATTTTCTACACCGGGGCTAGGGTATCTCCGGAGAGGGGATCCGGAGCGTCGGGATCCCACCTAAACCAATGTTTTGCCATGCCATGAGTGTTAGAGTGTATCATGGGTGTTGGGTGCCAAAGATACCATCACTCTCTGTGTTGGGGCCTCACCGACGTCGGATTCTCTCTCACGGGTTCCAGGACTGCTCACACCCCGAAACTCCCGGATCTGACGTAACGGGGGGAATCTTGCAAGGAGGTGGGACCTACCATTGTCAAGGGTGTTCCTTGGGCCTAACATGACACAACCAAGCAACTAGTTTTACTTTGCTACCCACTTCCGGCTCACGCAGAGGGGGCTGGACGCCTGTTCCGTCTTTTTCTACACCGGGGCTAGGGTATCTCTGGAGAGGGGATCCGGAGCGTCGGGATCCCACCTAAACCAATGTTTTGCGATGCCATGTGTGTTAGAGTGTATCATGGGTCTTGGGTGCCAAAGATACCATCACTCTCTGTGTTGGGGCCTCACCGACGTCGGATTCTCTCTCATGGGTTCCAGGACTGCTCACACCCCGAAACTCCCGGATCTGACGTAACGGGGGGAATCTTGCAAGGAGGTGGGCCCTACCATTGTCAAGGGTGTTCCTTGGGCCTAACATTACACAACCAAGCAACTACTTCCACTTTGCTACGCACTTCCGGCTCACGCAGAGGGGGCTGGACGCCGGTTCCGTCTTTTTCTACACCGGGGCTAGGGTATCTCCGGAGAGGGGATCCGGAGCGTCGGGATCCCACCTAAACCAATGTTTTTCCATGCCATGTGTGTTATAGTGTATCATGGGTGTTGGGTGCCAAAGATACCATCACTCTTTGTGTTGTGGCCTCACCGACGTCGGATTCTCTCTCACGGGTTCCAAGACTGCTCACACCCCGAAACTCCCGGATCTGATGTAACGGGGGGGAATCTTGCAAGGAGGTGGGACCTACCATTGTCAAGGGTGTTCCTTGGGCCTAACATGACACAACCAAGCAACTAGTTTTACTTTGCTACCCACTTCCGGCTCACGCAGAGGGGGCTGGACGCCTGTTCCGTCTTTTTCTACACCGGGGCTAGGGTATCTCTGGAGAGGGGATCCGGAGCGTCGGGATCCCACCTAAACCAATGTTTTGCGATGACATGTGTGTTATAGTGTATCATGGGTCTTGGGTGCCAAAGATACCATCACTCTCTGTGTTGGGGCCTCACCGACGTCGAAGTCTCTCTCGCGGGTTCCAGGACTGCTCACACCCCGAAACTCCCAGATCTGACGTAACGGGGTGAATCTTGCAAGGAGGTGGGCCCTACCATTTTCAAGGGTGTTCCTTGGGACTAACATGACAGAACCAAGCAACTAGTTCCACTTTTCTACCCACTTCCGGCTCACGCAGAGGGGGCTGGACGCCGGTTCCGTCATTTTCTACACCGGGGCTAGGGTATCTCCGGAGAGGGGATCCGGAGCGTCGGGATCCCACCTAAACCAATGTTTTGCCATGCCATGTGTGTTAGAGTGTATCATGGGTGTTGGGTGCCAAAGATACCATCACTCTCTGTGTTGGGGCCTCACCGACGTCGGATTCTCTCTCACGGGTTCCAGGACTGCTCACACCCCGAAACTCCCGGATCTGACGTAACGGGGGGAATCTTGCAAGGAGGTGGGACCTACCATTGTCAATGGTGTTCCTTGGGCCTAACATGACACAACCAAGCAACTAGTTTTACTTTGCTACCCACTTCCGGCTCACGCAGAGGGGGCTGGACGCCTGTTCCGTCTTTTTCTACACCGGGGCTAGGGTATCTCTAGAGAGGGGACCCGGAGCATGGGGATCCCACCTAAACCAATGTTTTGCGATGCCATGTGTGTTAGAGTGTATCATGGGTCTTGGGTTCCAAAGATACCATCACTCTCTGTGTTGGGGCCTCACCGACGTCGAATTCTCTCTCGCGGGTTCCAGGACTGCTCACACCCCGAAACTCCCAGATCTGACGTAACGGGGTGAATCTTGCAAGGAGGTGGGCCCTACCATTTTCAAGGGTGTTCCTTGGGACTAACATGACACAACCAAGCAACTAGTTCCACTTTTCTACCCACTTCCGGCTCACGCAGAGGGGGCTGGACGCCGGTTCCGTCATTTTCTACACCGGGGCTAGGGTATCTCCGGAGAGGGGATCCGGAGCGTCGGGATCCCACCTAAACCAATGTTTTGCCATGCCATGTGTGTTAGAGTGTATCATGGGTGCTGGGTGCCAAAGATACCATCACTCTCTGTGTTGGGGCCTCACCGACGTCGGATTCTCTCTCACGGGTTCCAGGACTGCTCACACCCCAAAACTCCCGGATCTGACGTAACGGGGGGAATCTTGCAAGGAGGTGGGACCTAGCATTGTCAAGGGTGTTCCTTGGGCCTAACATGACACAACCAAGCAACTAGTTTTACTTTGCTACCCACTTCCGGCTCACGCAGAGGGGGCTGGACGCCTGTTCCGTCTTTTTCTACACCGGGGCTAGGGTATCTCTGGAGAGGGGACCCGGAGCATCGGGATCCCACCTAAACCAATGTTTTGCGATGCCATGTGTGTTAGAGTGTATCATGGGTCTTGGGTGCCAAAGATACCATCACTCTCTGTGTTGGGGCCTCACCGACGTCGGATTCTCTCTCATGGGTTCCAGGACTGCTCACACCCCGAAACTCCCGGATCTGACGTAACGGGGGGAATCTTGCAAGGAGGTGGGCCCTACCATTGTCAAGGGTGTTCCTTGGGCCTAACATTACACAACCAAGCAACTAGTTCCACTTTGCTACGCACTTCCGGCTCACGCAGAGGGGGCTGGACGCCGGTTCCGTCTTTTTCTACACCGGGGCTAGGGTATCTCCGGAGAGGGGATCCGGAGCGTCGGGATCCCACCTAAACCAATGTTTTTCCATGCCATGTGTGTTATAGTGTATCATGGGTGTTGGGTGCCAAAGATACCATCACTCTTTGTGTTGTGGCCTCACCGACGTCGGATTCTCTCTCACGGGTTCCAGGACTGCTCACACCCCGAAACTCCCGGATCTGACGTAACGGGGGGAATCTTGCAAGGAGGTGGGCCCTACCATTTTCAAGGGTGTTCCTTGGGACTAACATGACACAACCAAGCAACTAGTTCCACTTTTCTACCCACTTCCGGCTCACGCAGAGGGGGCTGGACGCCGGTTCCGTCATTTTCTACACCGGGGCTAGGGTATCTCCGGAGAGGGGATCCGGAGCGTCGGGATCCCACCTAAACCAATGTTTTGCCATGCCATGTGTGTTAGAGTGTATCATGGGTGTTGGGTGCCAAAGATACCATCACTCTCTGTATTGGGGCCTCACCGACGTCGGATTCTCTCTCACGGGTTCCAGGACTGCTCACACCCCGAAACTCCCGGATCTGACGTAACGGGGGGAATCTTGCAAGGAGGTGGGACCTACCATTGAAAAAAGGGTGTTCCTTGGGCCTAACATGACACAACCAAGCAACTAGTTTTACTTTGCTACCCACTTCCGGCTCACGCAGAGGGGGCTGGACGCCTGTTCCGTCTTTTTCTACACCGGGGCTAGGGTATCTCTGGAGAGGGGATCCGGAGCGTCGGGATCCCACCTAAACCAATGTTTTGCGATGCCATGTGTGTTAGAGTGTATCATGGGTCTTGGGTGCCAAAGATACCATCACTCTCTGTGTTGGGGCCTCACCGACGTCGGATTCTCTCTCATGGGTTCCAGGACTGCTCACACCCCGAAACTCCCGGATCTAACGTAACGGGGGGAATCTTGCAAGGAGGTGGGCCCTACCATTGTCAAGGGTGTTACTTGGGCCTAACATTACACAACCAAGCAACTATTTCCACTTTGCTACGCACTTCCGGCTCACGCAGAGGGGGCTGGACGCCGGTTCCGTCTTTTTCTACACCGGGGCTAGGGTATCTCCGGAGAGGGGATCCGGAGCGTCGGGATCCCACCTAAACCAATGTTTTTCCATGCCATGTGTGTTATAGTGTATCATGGGTGTTGGGTGCCAAAGATACCATCACTCTTTGTGTTGTGGCCTCACCGACGTCGGATTCTCTCTCACGGGTTCCAGGACTGCTCACACCCCGAAACTCCTGGATCTGATGTAACGGGGGGAATCTTGCAAGGAGGTGGGACCTACCATTGTCAAGGGTGTTCCTTGGGCCTAACATGACACAACCAAGCAACTAGTTTTACTTTGCTACCCACTTCCGGCTCACGCAGAGGGGGCTGGACGCCTGTTTCGTCTTTTTCTACACCGGGGCTAGGGTATCTCTGGAGAGGGGATCCGGAGCGTCGGGATCCCACCTAAACCAATGTTTTGCGATGACATGTGTGTTATAGTGTATCATGGGTCTTGGGTGCCAAAGATACCATCACTCTCTGTGTTGGGGCCTCACCGACGTCGAATTCTCTCTCGCGGGTTCCAGGACTGCTCACACCCCGAAACTCCCGGATCTGACGTAACGGGGGGAATCTTGCAAGGAGGTGGGCCATACCATTTTCAAGGGTGTTCCTTGGGCCTAACATGACACAACCAAGAAACTAGTTCCACTTTGCTACCCACTTCCGGCTCACGCAGAGGGGGCTGGACGCCGGTTCCGTCATTTTCTACACCGGGGCTATGGTATCTCCGGAGAGGGGATCCGGAGCGTCGGGATCCCACCTAAACCAATGTTTTGCCATGCCATGTGTGTTATAGTTTATCATGGGTGTTGGGTGCCAAAGATACCATAACTCTCTGTGTTGGGGCCTCACCGACGTCGAATTCTCTCTCGCGGGTTCCAGGACTGCTCACACCCCGAAACTCCCGGATCTGACGTAACGGGGTGTCGCACCCTGACTTCTAAGGGATACTCACCGCACGAACTGGATAGCAGATGCTTGGATTATGGGGCATACCTGCTCCCACGTCCCAGCTTCCTGGTAGGCCTGCGCTTATGCGCGACAACACAAGCTCCGCTATTCCATCGTCGATGTAAACTATCCACTAGAAATCACAGGCACTACCATTGACGTACTTCATATCAATCACGCACTGTACGTCAACGGCTTTGAACAGATGATAGTCACAACATATCTCTAAGACACAAAAGATTGAAATAAAGTTGCAAATAGCTCTCACTAGAGCAGAGATAGCAAAACAATCATCCAGAGGACACATGTCCCAACATGTCATTCATTACATCAGCGGAAGCAAACAAAGGTGTCTGAGTACAGACAAAACTCATGGCTTAAGAAGCCGGGGGAAAATAAAGCAAACGAAGCCCATCCACGAAGGTTCTGGATCCTGCCCTGGTCCAGCTATCTACTCGTCTGCAGCGTCGTCAAACTCCACGAAGTAGCCGTCCTGGGAAGCATCGTAGCCGTAGTCGTACTCTGCGTAAACCACAGCCCCAACGGGGTCAGTACATCCAAGTACTGGCAAGCAAGACTCACAGTTCATCAAAGAGTTACCCGTCAACACAAGCATTGATGCTTGGGATCAACGGAAGAAAGGGGTGATATAAAAGTTGCTGCTGGCTGCGCTAACCAAATACAGAAGATAACTACAAGTTCCGGCTAACAGAATAAGATGAGATCGAGGATTGTAACCAACTGAAAGATAACTTCAACCAAACCCATCCTGGATCTCGCCCCTTATCCAAAGAAGCAATCCGAGGATAACTCACACAGTTATGATAAGGTGAATCAAGTTATTGTGTGAATAACCTATTACTAGTCAGGTTATTAACAGTGGGTGAATCATGATTGATCATTAAGTTGAAGTTGTCCTGAGTACTTGTTAGCCAGTACTTTCACCAAGTAATCCATAACCGCGGAAAACACGGCTTCTCGAGAAGATTATCCCTGCAGGGTTGCACCAATTTGGCCGTACACTCATGAATAACCCGCCAGATGGGATGCCTCCCACCAAGCGGGGCACTCAACACAACCAACCATTCCTCGCATCAAGCCCAAAGCACCTTGGGCGCACGGCTAATCGAGCCCAGAAGAAAATGGACCCTCATAGCACTCTAAGAACGTGTCCCCCTATATGCCGACTACAAAAGTTCCACCCTGCGCTGGGCTCGCAAAAACATGCATGCGGCAAATAGAAAGCACGAACTAAATGAGATGATTTGGACGAGATGCGTATCAGGTCAAGTTGAGGGGGGCGCCCATACTCGCTTCCCAAATGCGGGTAGTGCGCTCATCATGGATCAGTAGACAAGACCCTTTTCCTATTAGGGTCGACACTAGCAGGCTTCAAAACCTCTCATGGGCCTCCTGCCGGTGCCTTATCATCAGATTATTATTTACCATTAGCAATTAACAGGATTGATTAATTAACATCGAGCCCCGGTACAGATAATAAGATAACAACAGTAATAACCGACAACAGACTCGAGTAAGCAACCCTAAGCATGCTAGGTAGAACAGGCACAAGCAAAGGCTGTAGGGATGGAGGTGAGGCAGTATCATTGGTTCAAGGAATCATGTGATAGGTTCGGAGAACAAGCAACGATACATATGGCTAGCAATAATAGACAAAAGGATAGTATCGACAACAAGTGTGGAAAGGAAACTCGATGATTCATGTGAGTGATAACTTGCCTGGCAGCTCAGTATCGTACTGGGCTAGGTCCTGAGAAGTGGTGTCGTAAGGATCGTCGGTACCAACGTCGTCGTCGTCTAACCGGGAAGAAGCAAACAAACAAAACAGGTAGGTAAACAATCATTGACATGGCATTGTGCACAACCATTGGATGATGCATGTCATGTTTAATAGATGCATCAAAATAACTTGCTTGACATGAAACACAAGTTTAAATGGATTCCATATGCAAAGGGGTGCATATGGAAGCCCATGCTTGGAGTTGGATTAATTGTTCTATCACTAAGCATTAGGTGTAGTTGAATTAGTATGATGCATGCATGATGAATAACAATAACATAACACTTTAAATGCAATTAGAATGATAATTAACAATTTAGAAAGGCATTTATCAAATTTGGGATTTTGTTACTTAACATGGCACACAAGTAGATGTTGTTATCATCAAGTTAAAGTGTGCAAAACAATTTACAAATTTTATATTTGAAAAGTTTATCAAATTTTAGTTGGATTGCATGTTTCACAATTTGAAATTGGACTTTGGATTATTTAGTTATGAATTAAACAATTTTAAACAATTTTTAATTGAATTAAACAAGATTTAAATAGTTTAGGCAATTTAAATTGTTCAAACCAGAAAACAAAATTTATATTTGAATAGAGCATTCAAAAAGGTGTGAAAAACATATTTTAGTTGAATTATTTGAAAACAGTATGAATTAGTTATGATTTATTTCAAATTGCATTTGAATTATTTGGATTTGAATTTAAATTGCATTTTGGAAATTCAAACCAGAAAACAAATTGCATATTTGGAAAGGTTATGAAATTTAGATCAAGTTTCATATAAAGTTTGTATTCATTGCATTTGTAAATTAAAAGATATTGAATTTAGAAGTTTCTATTTCAAATCTGTTATTTAAAAAAAAGAATTGGAATTTTATTTGTGCTGAAAACGTTTGTTACACAGCAGCAGCCTACACGCTGCCACTGCGCAGCGGGCCAGGGGCCAGCGTGGACCTGCGCGGGCACACGTGGCCACCGCGGTCGCTGACAGCGGGCCAGCCTGCTGTGGACGAAAAGATCAAAAAAAGGTGGGCGCTTAGGCCTCGAACCCGCGCCCTGCGCGAATTCAGAAAAGAACGCAGCCACTGCGCTGCTCTGCGGTTGCTTATCAGTATAGGGGTACGTTGCAGGTTATAGTTCAGATAAAAATCTGAACTTTCTGTCGAACAAGCGATTGCTCGCCGTCAGACTGAACCTCGCCGGAGTGGAACACGCTGATCTGCTAGCGTTTGCTCGCGTGGGCGGTGCAGATGGAAGCGCAGCGATGTAACGGACGGATGCAAGAAGGAATGAGGAGGAGGCGAGGCTCACCACCGGAGGAATTTGTCGCGGATGCGGACGGTGACGTGGGGTGACGGCAGGTTGCTGCGGCGAGGTCGAGGATGGCGCCGTCGACGTGGTGCTCCTCCGGGCGCGTCCAGGTGTCCGTGGCGTAGAGGAAGAAGGGCTCGACTGATTGCTGCAAGCGAATGGTGCCGGCGAGCCCTGCAACGGCGGCGCGAAGCAAAAGTTCAGAAACGGTGGCGCGGCTGGCCGGAACAGAAGAGGATCGCGGCGGCGATCTAGGGCTTACCAGAGTGATCCCTGGTGTCCGGGAGAGAGAGGGAAGAACGGGGACTCGAGCCCGTGGTTCAGGTAGGGTAGACAGTGGTCATGTCGTCGCCGCGGTGGCCGGATTCAGAGAAAGGCTCCGGCGAGCTAGCAGCAGAGAAGGACAACGGCGTGGTGGGAGCGAATTGGCGGCCGCGGCGCGAGGAGAGGGAAACCTAGGGGTTAGGGCACACCTAGGGGGGCTAGGGCTCCCTTTATAGGCGCAGATGGCGCCTGGGGCCGCCGTGGTCGCCGCGGGGTCGCCGTGGAGGCCCCCGATGCGCGCCGTACAGGTTGAAGAAGACGGATTAGAACAGGGCACGAATCTTGGCGCACCCGCGAAGCGGTAAGTGGCGCTGCTGGGTTGGATTGCGCGCGCGGGGTAGGCTTAGCGGGCTGGGCTGGCGTTAGCTGCCGCGCGCGCGCTAGGTTAGCTGCGTTTTTCTTTTTCTGTTTATATTTTTTTTTTTTTGTAAAATGCTTTTGGAACAAATTTGTTAAGGTTTTGTTTGAGGAAAAATTTGGAAAAATTAGGTTAAGCTTTTTAGTCAAAAAGAAACCACATTATCAACTTGGATTTCAAAAATAAAATTTTAAAATCATAGTTAGTGTTGGAAACCAAATTGGGGTATTTTCATATTAAATTTTTATTAATTGAAAATAACCATTTGATTAGGGTTATCCCTAGGTATAGAACAAATGATTTTAGGATTTCAAAGTGGTGTGAACTTGGTGGATTTCAAAACAAGTACTGATTGAACTTGGTGGAAAATTTAAAAGGTGATTTGAGAATTGTTGTTTGAAATATTGGTTGGATTAAAGCAACAATTTAATAATTGAGAAAAGGTATAACATGGTTGTTTTTGGTTGTTATTTTGGTTCCAAAAGTTGTAACAGAGCAAGTATGAAACCATGTTTGAAAAAAAAGGTTTGAATTTGAGTTGTGAAAACAGAATAAAACAGATGCAAACAAATAGCAACAATAATTAAACATGATGCCATGATGCCTTGCTTGGAATTAAACAAGGAATCAAACATTCTAAGGATTGTTTTCATACTTGGATGTTACAAAACGCCCCCCCTTGAAGGAATCGCGCCCCGAGATTCCCTACTGAGAAATGAAAAGGTCCGGATACTTCTTGCGAAGATCCTCTTCGGTCTCCCACGTTGCCTCTTTATCGGAATGATGCGACCATTGTACTTTCAAGAACTTGGTGCTCTTGTTGCGAGTCTTACGCTCGGTCTCATCGAGAATACGAATAGGGTGCTCCTCATAAGATAGATCATCTTGCAGCTCAATGGAATCATGATCAACTGCACGATCTGGATCTTTGAAACACTTCTTGAGCTGTGACACGTGGAACACATCGTGCACTTTGGAAAGTTTTTCTGGAAGTTCAAGACGATAAGCATTCTCTGCACGTCTTGAGAGTATGTTGAAAGGACCAATGTATCTTGGTGCAAGCTTTCCTTTCACACCAAAACGATGAGTGCCTCTGAGGGGAGTTACACGGAGATATGCCTTATCACCAGGTGCATAGACCATATCCCTGTGCTTGCTATCATAATAGCTCATGTGGGTTCAACTGACGTGAAGCATAAGCCACAACTTGACGTTCTTGCATAAGAACTGCTCCTAGGCCTTGGAGAGATGCATCACAGAATATCTGGAAAGGTTTGGTAGTATCTGGACCAACCAGAACAGGTGTGGAAGTGAGTTTAGCTTTCAGGAGGTTGAAACTCTCATCACATTGTGGAGTCCAAACGAACTTTTTGTCCTTCTTTGTGAGATCAGTGAGAGGTTTGGCAATCTTGGAAAAGTTTTGGACGAAACGACGGCAATAGCTAGCCAAGCCAAGAAAGCTTCTGACTTGCTTTACCGTCTTAGGGGGTTTCCAATCAACAATTGCCTTAACCTTTTCAGGATCAATGGCAATGCCTTTGGCAGAAATGATATGACCAAGATATGCAACTTCTGGAATCCAGAACTCACATTTGGAATACTTGGCATACAGACGATGCTCGCGAAGTTTCATGAGAGTGAGACGAAGGTGTTCTCCATGCTCTTCCTCGGATTTTGAGTAGACTAGGATGTCATCAAGATATACCACAACGAACTTGTCGAGGTATTCATGGAAGACAGAATTCATGAGTCTTGAGAACGTTGCCGGTGCATTGGTGAGACCAAATGACATGACGGTGAACTCATATAGACCGTAACGTGTGGTGAAGGCTGTCTTTGGAATATCTTCCTTTCTGATCTTTATCTGATGGTAACCCATCCTCAAGTCCAACTTTGAGAATATTGAGGCTCCAGCAAGTTGATCAAAAAGATCATCGATACGAGGAAGTGGATACTTGTTCTTGATGGTTTTCTCGTTGAGAGGACGATAGTCAACCACGAGTCTTTTAGTTTGATCCTTCTTGGCAACAAACAGAGTTGGGCAACCCCAAGCGGAGGAACTAGGCTGAATGTAACCTTTTTCCATGTACATATCGATTTGCTCCTTTAACAATTTCAGTTCAGGAGGAGCTATCTTATATGGATGCTTAGAGATTGGAGCAGTACCTGGCTCAAGCTCGATCACGAACTCAACTGCTCTGTCCGGAGGCATCCCTGGCAATTCTTCTGGAAAGACGTCAGGGAATTCACAAACCACCGGAACATTTTCAATTTCAGGAAGGGGTTTGGCATCGAGGTTGAACAGCTGAGCAGAACTTGATCCATATGGAGAATAGACTATCTGGCCTGAAGTGTGAGAGAGAGTTATTGACTTTTGAGCACAGTCAATTTTAGCTTTGTGGGTCTTCAACCAATCCATACCCAGAATGACATCAATGTCAGAATTTCCCAGCAACATGAGTGAAGCAAGGAATATGCGACCTCCAATTAGGATCTCATTGTCCATGCTTATCTTGGAAGTCAACATTTGCGGTCCCGGAGAGTGAACAGTCATTTGATTGCTTAGCGGAACCAGAACTAGGTTGTATGCTTTTGCAAAAATCTTTGACACGAATGAATGCGATGCTCCAGTATCAAACAACACTTTAGCTGGAATAGAGTTTACGGGTAATATACCGAGAACGACGTCAGCAGCCTCTCAGCTTTGTCGGCCTTGATATGGTTCACCCTCGCGTTCCTCCCGACAGGCCTATTGTTGGAGTTGAAGGCTTTAGCCGGAGGAGCACGAACCATAGCCTGGTTGGTGTTGGGGCGAGGAGGTAGGGGTAGCTGCTTCTGAGTGCACTTATCAGCATAGTGTCCAGTATCCTTGCACTTGTAGCAAGTGACGATACGAGAGGACCCGGCCTTGGCTGCCCCATCGGGAATCCTCTGACCCTGCATCTGAGATGGGTTGGGTGGGCGGGGACCAAAGCCTGGAGAAGCTTGGGCATTTGGAGCCCGAGTGACAGCACCATTTGGCACCCAGATGCGGCGCTTCTGCGGAGGGGTGGTCATGTTGGAGGAGGAACCACCCTCACGCGAGTGCTTGCGCGACTCCTCGAACGCCTTGCGCCCATTCTCCTCATTGAGCGCGGTGTTCACGAGCTCGACGAAGTCCTTGCACTTGATGTTGGTGAGAGCGTACTTCAGTTCCGGGTTAAAGCCTCGGCGGAACCTCGCCATCTTCTTGGTCTCGGTGGACACTTCGTCACCAGCATACCGAGCGAGACGATTGAACTCGTTCTGGTAGCCGAGGACGTCCAGCTTGCCCTGTCTGAGAGAGCAGAATTCCTCACGCATCCTTTCCATGAGACCATCCGGGATGTGGTGCTTCAGGAAGGCATCCTTGAAACATCCCCAGGTGATAGGATAGCCAGCTCTCATGGTCTGGTAGTTCTCCCACCAAGTAGCTGCCTGACCCTTCAGTAGGTAGGTGGCATACTTGACCTTATCTCCTCAGCAACATGAGCAATCTCCAGAGCCCTGTTGATCGTCACTGATCCAGTCATCAGCATCCAGAGGCTCACGTGTTGCCACGAAAGCCCTCGGACCCACGCTCAGAAACTCCTTGATACTGACTCGCGGAGCATTCTGGTTGTTGTGCTGGTTAGCCTGGATCTGGGCCATCTGAGTCACCACTTGGGTCATCTGAGCCAACAGTTCCCCCATTGGTGGTGGTGGAGGCGGGGTGTTCCTGGTTGGAGGCATCCTGAACAGAAATGCATTTTAGCACAACAATACAACAGGATAGACTTGGTAACCGAAAGATAGATTATTCCGACGCATGAATAGATAACCAACAGGTACATCATCACATGTTCAAATACATCAGAATATCCAACGACCAACACGTGGTTCGAAAGACAAGGATAACTAGACATAGCTAGAAGCGGATACATCGGTACTCCCATGCTCATCACGCAGGACGGCGGTGAGTAGTACGACGAGAGATACGGTGAGGAGGAACCCACGGAAGTAGGTATCACGACGATCCATGTAGATAGGAAAAGCTCTGAGAGCAACTCTCGGAGTGGTGAAGTAGAAGGCATCCTCTTCCTGTGCTCCATATCGAGGAATCCCTGTGTAACCTGCACCGAGGTCGAGAAGTGGACCTCTGACCGGCTCGTAACCTCCAGCATCTGGCAACGGAAGACCAGCTGACTGAACGCAACGTGCAAAGCGCTCATCTCCAACAAAATCTGTGGTGTACGTCGCCAGACGGGTGAGAGCAAGGTGGAGCTGCTCCCTGACTGAGGCTAACTCCTGAGAAAGTGCGGAAACAGCTGCGTCACTGTGCCTCACGAACTGGGCAGTAGTGTGCAGCCTGGAGCTATCAGACTCGTAGGTATCCAGGTCGCGGTGGTCAGTGAAGTGAACTCCCGCTGCCGTGATGTAACCACGGGGGATGTGACGATAACTGGAATCATCAAACCCCCAGTAGTCAGCACGTAGAACGGTGAGACTCACGTACGCTGACTGCTGCACGGCCATATCCACTGTGGAACCTACTGCCTCGTACTGGTGAACAAAGCTCCTGCCATCATCCGACAGAATGTAGACTTTGGCCCGGTAGAAAGTCTGCTCGAACTCGCGCTGGTGCTCGTAGACCTGGTACTCTGGTGCCCAACGGAACCCCAGAAAGGTAACCATGTCTCTCAGCAACTCCGGAAAACCGGCGGTGCTCTCACAGCGAGTCATGCGAACCACCTGCGGATAGTAGTTGAGACCCATCTGCAGATTATTTGGAAGGTTTTGATTAGACTCCGGTAGAAGGAAAAAGGATGTGGAAAACAACAACAAGGTTCAAATGGACGAAAAGGATGTTGAAAAGAACATGATATTGAAGCAACATCGGGAAAACGAGACCAAAAGTCCTGAGGTACTACAGATAACCCAAAACACGTGCAATCCTAACTTGAAAGTTTAGGTGAGAACAGAAAACAACGTTTCACTTCCTTACCAGAAAAGGGTGGGTGGGTGGGGAAAGAAGAAAAATGGCAGAATTCCTACTCTCACGTTTCATTTTTCCTATATAGCTACAAAATAGTTTCTAGACTCAACTGCGACCAGTAAAAAGGGATCCTACTGGCAGACAGGCTCTGATACCATTTGTCGCACCCTGGGTTTCTAGAGGATACTCTCCGCACGAACTGGAAGTCAGGTGCTTGGATTATGGGGCATACATGCTCCCACGTCCCAGCTTCCTGGTAGGCCTGCGCTTATGCGCGACAACACAAGCCCTGCTTCCACCGTCGAAGTAAACTATCCGCTAGGAACCTAAAGGCACTACCGTCGACGTACTTCATAAACAAACACGCACGGTACGTCAACAGTTTGGTACGAATGATAGCACAGAATGTCTCTAAGACACAAAAGAATGAAATAAGGGCAACTGGCCTTCACTAAGGCAGAAAATATCGAATACAGTCATCCAGAGGACACATGTCCCAACATATCATCCATTACAACAGCGGAAGCAAACAAAGGGGTCTGAGTACAGACAAATCCATGGCTTAAGAAGCCTGAGAACATAAAGAAAAGCGAAGCCCATCCACGAAGGTCTGGATCCTGCCCTGGTCCAGCTAACTACTCGTCTGCAGCGTCATCGAACTCCACAAAGTAGCCATCCTGGGAAGCATCGTAGTCGTAGTAGTACTCTGCGTAAACCACAGCCCCAACGGGGTCAGTACATCCAAGTACTGGCAAGCAAGACTCACATTTCATCAAGGAGTTACCCGTCAACACAAGCTTTGATGCTTGGGATCAACGGAAGAAAGGGGGGTGATATAAAGGTTGCTGCTGGCTGCTCTAACCAACTACAGAAAATATCTACAAGTTCCGGCTAACAGAAAAGATAAGATCGAGGATTGTAACCAACTGAAAGATAACTTCAACCAAACCCATCCTGGATCTCGCCCCTTATCCAAAGAAGCGATCCGAGGATAACTCACACAGTTGTAATAAGGTGAATCAAGTTATTGTGTGAATAACCTATTACTAGTCAGGTTATTAATCATTGGGTGAAACATGATTGATCATTATGTTGAAGTTGTCCTGAGTACTTGTTAGCCAGTACTTTCACCAAGTAATCCATAACCGCGGAAAACACGGCTTCTCGAGAAGATTATCCCTGCAGGGTTGCACCAATTTGGCCGTACACTCAAGAATAACCCGCCAGATGGGAAGCTAACCCACCAAGCGGGGTACTCTACACAACCAACCATTCTCCTCATCAAGCCCAAAGCGCCTTGGGCGCACGGCTAATCGAGCCCAGAAGAAAATGGACCCTCATAGCACTCTAAGAACGTGTCCCCCTATATGCCGACTACAAAAGTTCCACCCTGCGCTGGGCTCGCAAAAACATGCATGCGGCAAATGGAAAACACGAACTAAATGAGGCGATTTGGACGAGATGCGAATCAGGTCAAGTTGAGGGGGGCGCCCATACTCGCTTCCCAAATGCGGGTAGTGCGCTCATCATGGATCAGTAGACAAGACCCTTTTCCTATTAGGGTCGACACTAGCAGGCTCCAAAACCACTCATGGGCCTCCTGCCGGTGCCTTATCATCAAATTATTATTACCATTAGCAATTAACAGGATTGATTGATTATCAACGAGCCCCGGTACCAATAATACGATAGTAACAGTAGTAACCGACAACAGACTCGAGTAAAAGCAACCCTAAGCATGCTAGATACTACTAAGGCACAAGCAAAGGCTATGGGTATGGAGGTGGTGGCAATATCAGGGCTCAAGGTATCATGTGATGGGTTCGGAGAACAAGCAACGATACATAGGGCTAGCAATAGTAGACAAAAAGATAGTATCGACAACAAGTGTGGAAAGGAAACTCAATGATTCATGTGAGTGATAACTTGCCTGGCAGCTCAGCCTCGTACTGGGCTAGGTCCTGAGTAGTGGTGTCGTAAGGCTCGTCGGTACCAACGTCGTCGTCTAATCGAGAAGAAGCAAAAACAACAACGAAGGAAAACGGGCAATCAATACATGGCATAAGTGCACAAACATTGGATGATGCATGTCATGTTTAATAGATGCAACAAAATAACTTGCTTGACATGAAACACAAGTTTAAATGGATTACATATGCAAAAGGGTGCATATGGAAGCCCATGCTTGGAGTTGAATTAATTGTTCTATCACTAAGCATCAGGTGTAATGACTTAGTATGATGCATGCATGATGAATAACAATAACATAACAAAATTAAAGGCAATTGGAATGGTAGTTAACAATTTAGAAAGGCATTTATCAAATTTGGAATTTGTTACTTAAACATGGCACACAAATAAATGTTGTTATCATCAAGTTAAAGTGTGCAAAACAATTTACAAATTTTATATTTGAAAAGTTTATCAAATTTTAGTTGGATTACATGTTTCACAATTTGAAATTGGACTTAGGATTAATTAATTATGAATTAAACAAAATTAAACAATTTTTAATTGAATTAAACAAGCTTTAAATAGTTTAGGCAATTTAGATTGTTCAAACCAGAAAACAAAATTTATATTTGAATAGAGCATTCAAAAAGGTGTGAAAAACATATTTTATTTGTATTATTTGAAAACAGTATGAATTAGTTATGAATTATTTCAATTTGCATTTGAATTATTTGAATTTGAAATTTAAATGAATTTTGAATATTCAAAACAGAACAAAAATTGCATATTTGGAAAGATGATGAAATTTAGATCAATTTTCATATAAAGTTTGTATTCATTGCATTTGTAAATTAAAAGATATTGAATTTAGAAGTTTCTATTTCAAATCTGTTATTTAAAAAAAAAATTGGAATTTTATTTGTGCTGAAAACGTTTGTTACACAGCAGCAGCCTACACGCTGCCACTGCGCAGCGGGCCAGGGGCCAGCGTGGACCTGCGCGGGCACACGTGGCCACCGCGGTCGCTGACAGCGGGCCAGCCTGCTGTGGACGAAAAAGATCAAAAAAAGGTGGGCGCTTAGGCCTCGAACCCGCGCCCTGCGCGAATTCAGAAAAGAACGCAGCCACTGCGCTGCTCTGCGGTTGCTTATCAGTATAGGGGTACGTTGCAGGTTATAGTTCAGATAAAACTCTGAACTTTCTGTCGAACAAGCGATTGCTCGCCGTCAGACAGAACCTCGCCGGAGTGGAACACGCTGATCTGCTAGCGTTTGCTCGCGTGGGCGGTGCAGATGGAAGCGCAGCGATGTAACGGATGGATGCAAGAAGGAAGGAGGAGGAGGCGAGGCTCACCACCGGAGGAATTTGTCGCGGATGCGGACGGTGACGTGGGGTGACGGCAGGTTGCTGCCGCGAGGTCGAGGATGGCGCCGTCGACGTGGTGCTCCTCCGGGCGCGTCCAGGTGTCCGTGGCGTAGAGGAAGAAGGGCTCGACTGATTGCTGCAAGCGAATGGTGCCGGCGAGCACTGCAACGGCGGCGCGAAGCAAAAGTTCAGAAACGGTGGCGCGACTGGCCGGAACAGAAGAGGATCGCGGCGGCGATCTAGGGCTTACCAGAGTGATCCCTGGTGTCCGGGAGAGAGAGGGAAGAACGGGGACTCGAGCCCGTGGTTCAGGTAGGGTAGACAGTGGTCATGGCGTCGCCGCGGTGGCCGGATTCAGAGAAAGGCTCCGGCGAGCTAGCAGCAGAGAAGGACAACGGCGTGGTGGGAGCGAATTGGCGGCCGCGGCGCGAGGAGAGGGAAACCTAGGGGGGGCTAGGGCTTGCGCCTGTGCCCTAGGTGCTTTATAGGCGCGGCTGGCGCCTGGTGGCCGCCGTGGTCGCCGCGGGGCCGCCGTGCATCGGCGGATGCGCGCCGTACCGCGAGGAGACGAAGGAGGGGGCTCGCACGGATCTTGAAGCAGCGCGAAGCGGTAAGTTGCGCTGCTGGGCGGGCTGGGCTGCGCGCGTTAGTGCTTAGGTGGGCTTGGGCCAGCTAGCTGCCGCGCGCGCAGCGAGTTGGCTTGCTTTTATTCTTTTTCTGTTTTATTTTTTTTTTGTAGTTTGCTTTTGGATAAAATAGAGGGGTTTTTGAGTAGATAAAAATTTGGAAAAAATTAGGTAAGCTTATTAAGTTAAAAGAAACCATTTGGTAGTTTAGGTTTTCAAAATTTCAATTGTTTTGTTGCTGTTTTGAAATTGGACCAAAATAAATGAATTTTGCCATATTACTTATTATTTAGAAAATAGATTGTTTTCAATAGGGTTTACCCTATGGTTTAGAATGTTTGAAGAATACCAAAATGTATTGATCATCATGGATTCCAAAGAATTGATGATTTGAGAATTGTTTTGAGTTTAGAGAAAGATTTGGAAATAAAAGATTAATTTGGTTGAGTGATTTTAAGCAACAATTTAATAAGTGAAACAAGGAATAAAAGGGGTTGTTTTTATTTGTTATTTTGGTTCCAATAGTTGTAACAGAGCAAGTATGAAACCATGTTTGAAAAAGGTTTGGATTTGAGTTGTGAAAACAGGATAAAACAGATGGAAACAAATGCAAACAATAAGTAAACATGATGACATGATGCATTGCTTGAAATAAAACAAGGAACAAAGCATTCTAGGGGTATTTTCATACTTGGGATGTTACAGCCGGCGGCACAGGGATCCGCTGGGGGTTCAGGTGCCAGCCGTCCGGGAGGTGGACGTCTGGCCAGAACACCGGCATGGCGTTGTTCCAGTGCCACTCGGCCTCCACCGCCCGGATGTACCGGCGGAACCGCTTGCCCTTGGGCGCGGCGCGGGGCGGCGGGCGTGCCGCCGGAGGTGGCGCGGGGACGCGCGGCGTCCCGCCGATGCGGACACCTCCAGGGCCGTAGCCGAAGGCCTCCGCCGGCGGGGGAGGGACGCCGCCGGCGCCGCTCGAGGATCCTTCGCCGTCGTTCCTGGGGCGCTTGCCGGAGCCGCCCGAGAACCAGCGGGACATGGTGGCTAGGGTTGCTTTGCCTTGGGAGCGGCCGGGGTGGATGGGTTGTACGGGCGGCGGGGGCCCTTTAAAAAGGACCCGGGGGGCTGGCATGCCAACCGGCGGCCTGAACGTGGCGGCGGTTGCAGGCGGCCATGAATGCGGGGCGGGAGCCGAGGCGTGGCGGCGGTTGCAACTGTGGCACGCGCGCGTGGGGAAGTGGGGCGCGGGAAGCCGAGGCGGGGCGGGAAGACGAGGCGACAGTGGGCCCTTTGACCGCCCCTGTGGTCTTAATTTAAGGGACCAGGCGAGCCAGCCACTAGGCCGCTGGCCAGTGGCCCCTTCGAACCGTTGACCGAACATAATCGCGGGCCAGTGGGCACTTTTGACCAAAAAATGTGGCCAGTGGGCTTAATAAAAGACGTGGGCCTGGACGCGGTTGGGGAAGGGGAGGCCAGCTGGGGATTGGGAGACAGGAGCCCAAAAAACGAAAAAAAAAACCTGCCGCTGCAGGCGAAAATCGACGGCTATATATATTTTTTCAAAAAAGTATCCATCCTGGTCCCTTGAACGAACCGGTACGAACTCCCTGGCCCAGGTTCCCACGTGGCCTATCCTTACCATCCCGGGTCCTGGCACAACCGGGACCAATGGGGGAGGGCCATTTGTCCCGGCTAGCCCATCCCGGTTGCACAACCGGGACAACTGGCTCTTACGACCCGGGACAAAAGGCCATGTTTCCACTAGTGAACAGCTCATGTGGCCTTGCTATGATTGTAGTAGACGAAATAGACGAACCCGCTTTTGCTGCCTAGTCGTGAGGCCTCTACGGCGAAACTGTTGGCGGACCCGAGGAAGAACAAAAGATCAGCGAGGCTACGCCCGTCTTTCTTCACCCACCGCATCTCGTTGCGGACGCATCCTCCTCGAGCGCATGCACTGAAACCGAGAAGGTACGTGACAAGCGGGCGACTTCTTCCCCATCATGATAAGTGTATTTGATCCAGGCATGAACTGACACCCAAAGAAGCTCGCCATGGGATTCTAAGACGTACTCCCTCCGTTCTATATTAGATGACTCTCATATAGATGTATCTAGACATATTTTAGTACTAGATACAGCTAGTTGAGGGCCATCTAATATGGAACGGAGGGAGTAGTTGGAATGACTACGGTAGCTTCTGTTCAGCATGCCGACAAGCAAGTCACCGGAGACGGCGACGCCTGGTGTGACAAGGCGCCAGTGACTATCCTCCATGACAAGGATTCTGCGATGGTGGTACGTGGCGCAGAACCCACCGTTCCTCTTGGGCTTCTCATTCTTAAGGGTACTCCCAATGAGCGTCCAGTTTGGATCCCCGCTACGCAGTAGCGCCGCGCTGAACCTGGCTGTGTCACCACCGGCGTCGTGGAAGATTCTGTAGATTAGGATGGAGCCGTCGCCGTAGACGGTCCCGTGGATATCATCCTTGCCGTCTACGCCGAACGGGAGAGGAGGAAGAGGGGTGACTTCTCCGGTGTGTGGGTCAAAAAAAATAACGCCGAGGTGATCATCCATAGGCCGGGGGGTCGACGAGAATTCGTCTGCCGCGAGAAGCCACGGCAAGAACTGGATCGTTGTCGTGGCTGTCCGGAAAAACGGCGGCTGCGCGTCACACGAGCCGCGCCATGGCTTGCAGACCGCGTGGAGACGGACGAAATCGCCTGCATCGTTCAGCCGGCCGGCGACGTCGTGGACCAGGTCCGGCGCGAGGCCTGTCCACCGCGTCTCCCGCTCCATGGCGGCGGGACGGCGATTGACAATAGATCGAATCGAGGTTGTTGTCTTTTTTTTTGGCTGTCAACTGACTAGAAGAACCCCGTACGTACAGAGGAAAAGAAACAGAGTGGTTCAATCTGGTGACGTGGCCCCGTGTTGATAATTCGACCTCATATATAATTTCCTAGCGGAAATCCTAGACTTACGGACTCAAGGCTGAGGAGGTTGAAGCGAAGAATGGATTTTGGTGTACATTTTTCAGTGAATCCAACAAAACAAATTGTGACCTGTATTATCTTAGCACTGTTGAGGCCGCGCCCAACTCCTCGGTCTCCATCTCCTCCGGCAGCAGGAGCATACGTCCCCGAAGCGGAGAAACGATTATTTCACGGGCCGCCATCTCCCTAAGTCGCATGTCATTTAGTATTTTGAGCTGGTTCATCATGGAAGAGCAGTTTTGAGCTGCATTTCATTTAGTATTTTGCTGGTTCATCTACTGATCCTTGACCTGTTTGTTCTCCGATGCTCATAATCACTGGGGCCGCGAAGCTAAGAAGACTTAGACACATCCAAGTGATCATTGTGATGTGTTCGCGCGGTGTATTCACAATCGCAGATTGAACTTGTATATGTATAACATCGACTTGGCTCGGTAAATTCAGTAAAAGTACCCTTGAGCTGTTACAAAGAATAAATGCATTATTTCAACTTCTGAGTGCACATAATTCTTGACTACTATTTGTCTAGCCAGGTGTTTAATTCTTGAACCCTATTACAAAATAGGAAAATATTCAATGCCAAGGAACCCTATTACAAAATACAAACCCCTCCTAGATTATGGTCTCATAAACATGTCGATAGTGTATGCCCGTCAAGAAAATGCTATAGAAACTTTTGATGGATTCCAATTGGACGGATGCCGCCTCGAGGTTATATTTATCAAGGAGTTACTGGGGACATATTCCATCACTCGACTAATGCACCGGACTAAGGCTCTCTTTAAAGAAAGAGAATCTGGCAAGAGAATGTTTGCTCTCACTCTCAAGGTGGGGTTGAAGGATGGTTTCTAGGGTTCCACGCGTGGGATCATAAGCGACTACATTGCATTTGGACGTGGCAACGAAGATAAGCCTGGTCTTTCCGACAGAAGCGCCAACAACTCTAACATACATTGGCTCTGTCAACAAATCTCCTTGAGCATGGTGCGCCAAATTAATGCGATGTTGTATCGACCAGACGGCCTCACTACCCTCACTACCCTCGCCATATCTCCAGATCTCCATGGAACTGCTAGGCTGGTCACGGAGGTCCCGGACCATGCACAGGCCGCCATCGAGCACCGCCAGGTGCACCTCATGGACGTACCAATCAAATGGTGGTGGCCGGACACGGATGCTGAAAGTCTCCTCCGCGACGGAGAAAGATAGAACTGCTACCGCAGGCCTGCTCGCGCCGGCGATGGGCTTGTCGTCAAAGGTCGGGTCGACAAGCCAATGTAGGAAGCCGTCCACGAACACGGGCGGCCGACTGATCATTGAAGTGAACAACGCGGCCCAGAGGATGGATGGCGCTACCCCCACTCCATTCGTGTCGGCGGAGGAGGTGGGTGGCCTCCAGCGGCGGTCCGACTCCTTGCGGAGGGTGTAAACCTCGCAGCTGGTCTTGGTGGACCACAGATCGGGCCGATCGCCCGTGTAGAAGAGCCGCACCACCTTGTACTCCTTGGTTGTGTCGTCGAACCCGAGGCCGCTGCTCGTTAGAACCTGGCGATGTGGTGGCAGTTTGGCGACCGCTCCGGTTGCCGCGTTGAGGACGTGGAAGCAGCCTGAGGGTAGATCGTTTAGGAGATTGAGGCCGCGGCACGGCTCCGGCGCCAAGCTCGTAGACAGGTCGCCGACATGGTTGAGTGTAAGCAGCAGCCTGCCGTCACCGCAGCGCACCTCGGTGGATACCTTAGATGTCGTCCCTGGAGGTGGCCTCAAAGGGAGGAATAGAAGCTGAGCCGCTGGCTCCATCGTCCTTGACTCGGCAACCTCCGCCCACGCCGCGCGGAACTCCTCGGAGGAGAGCAGCGCCGCCCAGCGGCGACACACGGTGCTGAAGCGAAGAACGGATTTCGCGGGCAGGCGCTGTAGTACCTCCGTCTCCATCTCCTCCGGCAGCACGAGCATACGTCGCCGAATTTCACGGGCCGCCATCGTCCTTAATTTTGTTGCTTTAATTTATCGACGAGTGACATAATTAAATATGCCAAGACTCTGCTACCGACTCGAACTAGGTAGACAACTCGAACTAGATGACAACTCGGTTACTCGAACCCAAAAGGCGAGAAAAATATGCGATGGATCAATTTGTTTCTCTAGGCTCACTCACCTACCACAGAACTACACATCACAGTTTATCCTCTTTTTTTTTCTACGGGGACATCACAGCTTTTTCTTAGTGGTTAATAAATTCTGAACGTACCAAGTGGAGGAACTCCACTTGAGAACCTGCTAGTTTTTTTTTTTTTTTGAGTTTTCCACCGGGGGAGCAAAGACTCCCACATGAATATATTGCCAACCAGAAAGCGATCAAAACAGAGAAAGGGAGAGGGGGGGGGGGGGGGGGGGGAGCTACTGTCAGAGAGAGAAACACAAAGATGAATATGTTCAGTGAGGGTGGGGCGCGAAGTAGCCAAGCCAAAGATCGACGTCTTCGCGGTGTGACGCAGGTAGGCGGCAACGCCAGAGACTCGCATCATCCCGACAGTCTTTCTTGAGCTTTTCCAGGGAGGGGACGAGGCCGTTGAAGACCACATCGTTGCGATGCTTCCAGAGACGCCATAGGCACAGCAAGCGCAGGGTGTCGGCAGAGCGAGCAGGAGCAGAGGAAGGAAGAGGGCAGCGGGCGGCATCAGCAGCGCGGTGCTCGTGGGCGGGCGCATCTCCAATTGCGCACCAGAAGCCGCGGGCGAACGGGCAGACAAACACCAGATGGCCAGGTGTTTCTAGAGGATCATCGCAGAGAGGGCACTTGCTCTCTTCGATTGTAAGGATCTTTTTTCGGAGCAGGTTGGACCTGCACTGCACCCGCCCACGGAGAAGAAGCCAGGCGAAGATCTTCACTTTGACAGGAGCAGAGTTCTTCCAGACGAAATCATAGTGGGGGTAGAGCTCCCCGCCGAACATGCAGAGGGAGTAGAGGGCTGAGGTACGAAGATTGCCGTCACTGTCAGCGCACAGCGCCAGCGCCCTCCGATCTGCACGATCGGGCAGGGTGACACCATCAAGCATGCGCAAGAGAGCAACGCGCTGAGCGGCAGCGGTGGACGATAGACGCGGGACCATGTAGGCGTCTACCCCATGCAGAAGCACCTGCCGGACCGTGGCGAGGGGCGCCGTGCAGTGCGAGTGGAGCTCGGCCATGGTGGTGACAAGGGCGCCCAACGGCGACCAGCTGTCCAACCAGAAGGACACGCGCGCCCCATCGCCGAGGCTCACCGTAGACAACGAGCGGTAGAGAGGGAGCAGCTTGACCAGCTCGCGCCAGTGGGAGCCATTGAGATCGCCTCCCGCGCTCAGGGAGTCCACCGGAGTACCGCGAAGAGCAGTCCAGACCCAGCGCGGCCAGGACGCCGAGTGCGCGCAGTGCAGGCGGTGGAGGAGTTTGGTGAGCAGGCACTTGTTGCAGTCGGGGAGCGAGCGGACACCCAGGCCTGCTTCCCTCTTCGATCGACATACGGTTGTCCAGGCAACCAAGCATTGAGCGCCCGAGGCGCGATCAGCTGCAGCCCAGAGGAAAGCACGCCTTCGCCGGTCGATCTCGGCAAGGACACCGGCAGGGAGCGCGAGGGCCCCCATTGCGAAGGTGGGCGGCCCATCCAGGACTGCGTTAAGCAGGACAAGCCGTCCCCCCATCGACAGGAGCATGGCGCGCCAGCCGGACAGAAACTTGTCCACTTTCGCGATGAGGGGGCGGAACGCAGCCATGCCAAGTTTGTCTGACGAGAGCGGCAACCCCAAGTACGTCTGGGGGAACCCCTCAACGCGGCACTGCAGGGCGGAGTGGATGGAGTCGAGCACGGCGGGGTCGACGTTCATGGGGACCAGGGTGCTTTTGGAGAGGTTGATCTTCAGCCCGGTGGCGCGTTCGAAGAGGCGATGGATGCAGCGCAGCTGGAGGGCAGCCGCGGGCTCAGCACGCAGGATGAGCAGGGTGTCATCTGCGTACTGCAACACCGGACAGGGGGCGCCGTCGACGATGGGGTGCTGCAGGGTACTGTCGGACTGAACGAGACGCTGCAGAACGTCCGCGACAATGAGAAAGAGGTAAGGTGAGAGCGGATCACCTTGCCGCAGACCACGTCTACACCGGATCCATCTCCTAGGCTGGCAGACGACGTCGTCTTCGCTTGGTAGACGAGGGCCTGACAGGCGGGCCCGAATCGGGCAGGTGGCGTCAGCGGCGGAGGAGTGGAAGCGAATGCCGAGTCGTTCGCAGTGTCGGTCTCCATGGGTGGCCACGAAGGCAGCCACGGCAGGCGAGGCAAGCTTGAGCTCGAACACCCGAGGGGAAACGAGGGCGACATGGGGGCGAACCGTGGGGGCATAGGAAGAAGGACAGAACCCTGGCCACGCACAGCGGGGTGAAGCAAGGGGAGTCGAACGGCGGCGTGACCCAAAGAGCGACAACGGAGCTGTGGTCGTCTGGGAGGAGAGTCGTGGAGAAACGAGAAAGCACGAAGCTATGGAAGACCGAACCTGGACTGCACTCCGCAGCAGCGGAGGAGAAGCGCGGGGACGAGGGCTGCAAGGCAGCCTGCGAGCAGGGGCCAGCCGGTGGAGGACCGCCAGGGTGGGTGGCGCGCGTTGCCGGAGCGGCAGGGCGCACGTGGGAGCAGGACGGACTGGTGTGGACGCCGGCCGTCGGAGCGACGGGGGGCGGTTCCCCCGCGTCGCCTAGCGCGCCGCGAGAGCAACCCATCAAAACAAGATTTCCCGAAAGATCCAGCTGTCTTTTAACCTGCTAGTTTTATCGTTAAACTGATAGTTATATCAATGAAACTAGGCAAGTATTTAATCTGTAACTTGGCAACTACGCCTCGGAGAAAACCCTATATATAGTTGCGTAAAGTTAACCTGATAAGTGTTTCAAATTTAAAATCTGGCAATTGATTTTAATTTAAAACTCAAGTGTTGCATGAAAATAACGTGATAAGTGTCAAATCAATATGATACGCTACTGGAAAATACGCCGCCGCCAAGTATCCTGCACTATGCCGAGTGCCCAATCTCGGGATACTCGGCGACACAGTCTCGAAGCCGAGAAGAAACCACAAACACTCGGCGTACAAAATACACTCGGCATAAACACCGTTCGCCGAGTGTGCCCTGCCACGAGCACTTGGCAAACAACATGCACTCGGCAGTACGTACCTGTGCCGAGTGTCCCCTGCGACCGACACTCGACAAACAGTAAATGCATCGGCAAAAGTCCAAGCGACACTCGGCAAAGACACACAGTCGGCACATCAGAAAGCCACGTGGCACTTCCGTACCTGCAGCACAGTCGCTTGTACTTTGCCGAGTGTCGCCATTACGGGGTCTCGGCGAAGATCAGTTTTTTTTTTGTCCAAACTTTGCCGAGTGCCAGCTTTACGGGGACTCGGCATACACTTTGCCACCAAACAATTCGCTTCGCGCCACTTCTCCCCGCCCCCTAGTTTGAAACTTTGCCGAGTGCCTGCTAAGGGGATACTCGGCATACATATTGGCACCAAACATTTCGATTCGCGCCATTGCTTCCCGCCCCCAGTTTGAAACTTTGCCGAGTGCCTCTGGAAGGGAGACTCGGCATATACGCGGCCAAATTTTGGCGCCAACTATTCCCGCCCTGTTGGTCTGTTTGCCGAGTGTCTTGCAGGCACATACTCGGCAAAGAAGTGAAAGAAGCACACAATCCGTGTGCACACATTGGATCCAACGGCTCACAATCACTTGAAAGATCCAACGGCTCGGAAGACCTCGAAGAAAACACACGATCCGTGTGCTTCTTCCCTCCATTTCTCACTATATAAACACACATGCATCTAGCTTAGTTAGCACATATCTACAACACGACACTCTTCCATTTCTTCGCGTCAACTTTTCCATGTCTTCCACCGTACCCACTATAACCTACTCGGAGGCGGAGGAGCTCTGCGCCTCGAACTACCCCTGCCCTCCCGGGTACGGCGTCCCCGCCGGGTGGATGCTGAGCGCCGGAGGTGTGCCGGTCTCTCCTGCCCCTCAAGGTGTGGCGCGCCGGGCGGCCATCACGAACCACTACTACTTCGAGCTGACACCGGAGCAGCGGACGTATCCCCAATGGGATCCCAACTACCGCCCAACTTGGGACGCCTTCTTCATCAATCGGCGTGAGAGGGCGCTCGCAAGGTACGAGGAGGACGGCCCGCCTCCTTCGAACTTCAACGAGGCTGGTCGTCGGCTGTGGTGGCGCGGCCGGACTCTCTAGGGCGTCATGAACTACATAAGGAACGGCGATAACCCCCGCCTGCGCTACCCGCAGTCCAGGCGTGCTCCCCCATCGACATTTCAGCCCCCATCTGACGACAACGACGACGACGGCGGCGACTTCGACGACTACGAGTACATTTATTATACGCCTAGGCAGGAGTATGACTAACCTGAGCCACAAGATGGCTGGGACAAATGGTTTGTCCATGTATCCTAGAATGTTTAGATCCACTGTCGTGTATCCCGCCTCCTTGGAATTTCAATCTAGTCGTAAAATTAAAAAATAATCGTAGTGGTGTGTGTTCAAGTGTCATTAGGGTCGTATATGACAAATGTACCATCACTCCTTGTGTTGTGGGGATTTAGACGCTCCGGAGCCCCTCTTCGGAAGAGGGAATCCGACGTCGGTGAGGCCCCAACACAAAGAGTGATGGTATCCTTGGCACCCAAGACCCATGAGACACTCTAACACACATGGCACGGCAAACCATTGGTTTAGGTGGGATTCCGACGCTCCGGATCCCCTCTCCGGAGATACCCTAGACCCGGTGTAGAAAAAGACGGAACTGGCGTGCAGCCCCCTCTGCGTGAGCCGGAAGTGGGTAGCAAAGTGGAACCAATTGCTTGGTTGTGTCATGTTAGGCCCAAGGAACACCCTTGACAATGGTAGGGCCCACCTACTGCCAAGGTTCCCCCAGTTACGCCAGATCCGGGAGTTTCGGGGTGTGAGCAGTCCTAGAACCCGGAAGAGAGAATCCGACGTCGGTGAGGCCCCACCACAAAGAGTGATGGTATATTTGGCACACAAGACACATGAGACACTCTAACACACATGGCACGGCAAACCATTGGTTTAGGTTGGATTCCGACGCTCCGGAGCCCCTCTCCGGAGATACCCTAGACCCGGTGTAGAAAAAGACGAAACTGGCGTGCAGCCCCCTCCACGTGAGCCGGAAGTGGGTAGCAAAGTGGAACTAGTTGCTTGGTTGTGTCATGTTAAGCCCAAGGAACACCCTTGACAATGGTAGGGCCCACCTCCTTTCAAGATTCCCCCCGTTACGCCAGATCCGGGAGTTTCGGGGTGTGAGCAGTCCTGGAACCCGGAAGAGAGAATCCGACATCGGTGAGGCCCCGACACAAAGAGTGATGGTATCTTTGGCACCCAAGACCCATGAGACACTATAACACACATGGAATGGAAAACCATTTGTTTAGGTGGGATTCAGACGCTCCGGAGCCCCTCTCCGGAGATACCCTAGCCCCGGTGTAGAAAAAAACGGAACTGGTGTCCAGCCCCCTCTGCGTGAGCCGGAAGTGGGTAGCAAAGTGGAACCAGTTGCTTGGTTGTGTAATGTTAGGCCCAAGGAACACCCTTGACAATGCTAGGTCCCACCTACTGCCAAGGTTCCCCCAGCTACGCCAGATCCGGGAGTTTCGGGGTGTGAGCAGTCCTGGAACCCGGAAGATAGAGTCCGACGTCGGTGAGGCCCCGACACAAAGAGTGATGGTATCTTTGGCACCCAAGACCCATGAGACACTCTAACACACATGGAATGGCAAAACATTTGTTTAGGTGGGATTCGGACACTCCGGAGCCCCTCTCCGGAGATACCCTAGCCCCGGTGTAGAAAAAGACGGAACTGACGTCCAGCCCCCTCTGCGTGAGCCGGAAGTGGGTAGCAAAGTGGAACTAGTTGCTTGGTTGTCTCATGTTAGGCCCAAGGAAAACCCTTGACAATGGTAGGGCCCACCTACTTTCAAGATTCCCCCCGTTATGCCAGATCCGGGAGTTTCGGGGTGTGAGCAGTCCAGGAACCCGGAAGAGAGAATCCGACGTCGGTGAGGCCCCGACACAAATAGTGATGGTATCTTTGGAACCCAAGACCCATGAGACACTCTAACACACATGGAATGGAAAAACATTTGTTTAGGTGGGATTCGGACGCTCCGGAGCCCCTCTCCGGAGATACCCTAGCCCCGGTGTAGAAAAAGACGGAACTGGCGTCCAGCCCCCTCTGCGTGAGCCGGAAGTGGGTAGCAAAGTGGAAATAGTTGCTTGGTTGTGTCATGTTAGGCCGAAGGAACACCCTTGAAAATGGTAGGTTCCACCTCCTTTCAAGATTCCCCCCGTTACGCCAGATCCGGGAGTTTCGGGGTGTGAGCAGTCCTGGAACCCGGAAGAGAGAATCCGACGTCGGTGAGGCCCCGACACAAAGAGTGATGGTATCTTTGGCACACAAGACCCATGATACACTCTAACACACATGGAATGGAAAAACATTTGTTTAGGTGGGATTCAGACGCTCCGGAGCCCCTCTCCGGAGATACCCTAGCCCCGGTGTAGAAAAAGACGGAACTGGCGTCCAGCCCCCTCTGCGTGAGCCGGAAGTGGGTAGCAAAGTGGAAATAGTTGCTTGGTTGTGTCATGTTAGGCCGAAGGAACACCCTTGAAAATGGTAGGTTCCACCTCCTTTCAAGATTCCCCCCGTTACGCCAGATCCGGGAGTTTCGGGGTGTGAGCAGTCCTGGAACCCGGAAGAGAGAATCCGACGTCGGTGAGGCCCCGACACAAAGAGTGATGGTATCTTTGGCACACAAGACCCATGATACACTCTAACACACATGGAATGGCAAACCATTTGTTTAAGTTGGATTCAGACGCTTCGGAGCCCCTCTCCGGAGATACCCTAGCCCCGGTGTAGAAAAAGACGGAACTGGCGTCCAGCCCCCTCTGCGTGAGCCGGACGTGGGTAGCAAAGTGGAACTAGTTGCTTGGTTGTGTCATGTTAGGCCCAAGGAACACACTTGACAATGGTAGGGCCCACCTCCTTGCAAGATTCCCCCCGTTATGCCAGATCCGGGAGTTTCGGGGTGTTGTAGCCCTGGAACCCGGAAGAGAGAATCCGACGTCGGTGAGGCCCCGACACAAAGAGTGATGGTATGTCTGCCACCCAAGACCCATGATACACTCTAACACACATGGCACGGCAAACCATTTGTTTAGGTGGGATTCGGACGCTCCGGAGCCCCTCTCCGGAGATACCCTAGACCCGGTGTAGAAAAAGACGGAACTGGCGTGCAGCCCCCTCTGCGTGAGCCGGAAGTGGGTAGCAAAGTGGAACCAGTTGCTTGGTTGTGTAATGTTAGGCCCAAGGAAAACCCTTGACAATGGTAGGGCCCACCTACTGCCAAGGTTCCCCCAGTTACGCCAGATCCGGGAGTTTCCGGGTGTGAGCAGTCCTGGAACCCAGAAGAGAGAATCCGACGTCGGTGAGGCCCCGACACAAAGAGTTATGGTATCTTTGGAACCCAAGACCCATGAGACACTCTAACACACATGGAATGGCAAACCATTTGTTTAGGTGGGATTCAGACGCTCCGGAGCCCCTCTCCAGAGATACCCTAGCCCCGGTGTAGAAAAAGACGGAACTGGCGTCCAGCCCCCTCTGCGTGAGCCGGAAGTGGGTAGAAAAGTGGAACTAGTTGCTTGGTTGTGTCATGTTAGGCCCAAGGAACACCCTTTACAATTGTAGGGCCCACCTCCTTGCAAGATTCCCCCCGTTACGCCAGATCCCGGAGTTTCGGGGTGTGAGCAGTCCTGGAACCCGGAAGAGAGAATCCGACGTCGGTGAGGCCCCGACACAAAGAGTGATGGTATCTTTGGCACCCAAGACCCATGATACACTCTAACACACATGGAATGGCAAACCATTTGTTTAGGTGGGATTCGGACGCTCCAGAGCCCCTCTCCGGAGATACCCTAGCCCCGATGTAGAAAAAGAAGGAACTGGCGTCCAGCCCCCTCTGCGTGAGCCGGAAGTGGTTAGCAAAGTGGAACTAGTTGCTTGGTTGTGTCATGTTAGGCCCAAGGAACACCCTTGACAATGGTAGGGCCCACCTCCTTGCAAGATTCCCCCCGTTACGCCAGATCCGGGAGTTTCGGGGTGTGAGCAGTCCTGGAACCCGGAAGAGAGAATCCGACATCGGTGAGGCCCCGACACAAAGAGTGATGGTATCTTTGGAACCCAAGACCCATGAGACACTATAACACACATGGAATGGAAAACCATTTGTTTAGGTGGGTTTCAGACGCTCCGGAGCCCCTCTCCGGAGATACCCTAGCCCCGGTGTAGAAAAAGACGGAACTGGTGTCCAGCCCCCTCTGCGTGAGCCGGAAGTGGGTAGCAAAGTGGAACCAGTTGCTTGGTTGTGTAATGTTAGGCCCAAGGAACACCCTTGACAATGCTAGGGCCCACCTACTGCCAAGGTTCCCCCAGCTACGCCAGATCCGGGAGTTTCGAGGTGTGAGCAGTCCTGGAACCCGGAAGATAGAGTCCGACGTCGGTGAGGCCCCGACACAAAGAGTGATGGTATCTTTGGCACCCAATACCCATGAGACACTATAACACACATGGAATGGCAAAACATTTGTTTAGGTGGGATTCGGACGCTCCGGAGCCCCTCTCCGGAGATACCCTAGCCCCGGTGTAGAAAAAGACGGAACTGACGTCCAGCCCCCTCTGCGTGAGCCGGAAGTGGGTAGCAAAGTGGAACTAGTTGCTTGGTTGTGTCATGTTAGGCCCAAGGAAAACCCTTGACAATGGTAGGGCCCACCTACTTTCAAGATTCCCCCCGTTATGCCAGATCCGGGAGTTTCGGGGTGTGGCAGTCCAGGAACCCGGAAGAGAGAATCCGACGTCGGTGAGGCCCCGACACAAATAGTGATGGTATCTTTGGAACCCAAGACCCATGAGACACTCTAACACACATGGAATGGAAAAACATTTGTTTAGGTGGGATTCGGACGCTCCGGAGCCCCTCTCCGGAGATACCCTAGCCCCGGTGTAGAAAAAGACGGAACTGGCGTCCAGCCCCCTCTGCGTGAGCCGGAAGTGGGTAGCAAAGTGGAACTAGTTGCTTGGTTGTGTCATGTTAGGCCGAAGGAACACCCTTGAAAATGGTAGGTCCCACCTCCTTTCAAGATTCCCCCCGTTACGCCAGATCCGGGAGTTTCGGGGTCTGAGTAGTCCTGGAACCCGAAAGAGAGAATCCGACGTCGGTGAGGCCCCGACACAAAGAGTGATGGTATCTTTGGCACACAAGACCCATGATACACTCTAACACACATGGAATGGCAAACCATTTGTTTAGGTTGGATTCAGACGCTCCGGAGCCCCTCTCCGGAGATACCCTAGCCCCGGTGTAGAAAAACACGGAACTGGCGTCCAGCCCCCTCTGCGTGAGCCGGACGTGGGTAGCAAAGTGGAACTAGTTGCTTGGTTGTGTCATGTTAGGCCCAAGGAACACACTTGACAATGGTAGGGCCCACCTCCTTGCAAGATTCCCCCCGTTATGCCAGATCCGGGAGTTTCGGGGTGTGAGTAGCCCTGGAACCCGGAAGAGAGAATCCGACGTCGGTGAGGCCCCGACACAAAGAGTGATGGTATGTCTGCCACCCAAGACCCATGATACACTCTAACACACATGGCACGGCAAACCATTTGTTTAGGTGGGATTCGGACGCTCCGGAGCCCCTCTCCGGAGATACCCTAGACTCGGTGTAGAAAAAGACGGAACTGGCGTGCAGCCCCCTCTGCGTGAGCCGGAAGTGGGTAGCAAAGTGGAACCAGTTGCTTGGTTGTGTAATGTTAGGCCCAAGGAAAACCCTTGACAATGGTAGGGCCCACCTACTGCCAAGGTTCCCCCAGTTACGCCAGGTCCGGGAGTTTCCGGGTGTGAGCAGTCCTGGAACCCAGAAGAGAGAATCCGACGTCGGTGAGGCCCCGACACAAAGAGTGATGGTATCTTTGGAACCCAAGACCCATGAGACACTCTAACACACATGGAATGGCAAACCATTTGTTTAGGTGGGATTCAGACGCTCCGGAGCCCCTCTCCGGAGATACCCTAGCCCCGGTGTAGAAAAAGACGGAACTGGCGTCCAGCCCCCTCTGCGTGAGCCGGAAGTGGGTAGCAAAGTGGAACTAGTTTCTTGGTTGTGTCATGTTAGGCCCAAGGACACCCTTTAAAATTGTAGGGCCCACCTCCTTGCAAGATTCCCCCCGTTACGCCAGATCCCGGAGTTTCGGGGTGTGAGCAGTCCTGGAACCCGGAAGAGAGAATCCGACGTCGGTGAGGCCCCGACACAAATAGTGATGGTATCTTTGGCACCCAAGACCCATGAGACACTCTAACACACATGGAATGGCAAACCATTTGTTTAGGTGGGATTCGGACGCTCCAGAACCCCTCTCCGGAGATACCCTAGCCCCGATGTAGAAAAAGACGGAACTGGCGTCCAGCCCCCTCTGCGTGAGCCGGAAGTGGGTAGCAAAGTGGAACTAGTTGCTTGGTTGTGTCATGTTAGGCCCAAGGAACACCCTTGACAATGGTAGGGCCCACCTCCTTGCAAGATTCCCCCCGTTACGCCAGATCCGGGAGTTTCGGGGTGTGAGGAGTCCTCGAACCCGGAAGAGAGAATCCGACGTCGGTGAGGCCCCGACACAAAGAGTGATGGTATGTTTGATACACAAGACCCATGAGACACTCTAACACACATGTAATGGAAAACCATTTGTTTAGGTGGGATTCAGACGCTCCGGAGCCCCTCTCCGGAGATACCCTAGCCCCGGTGTAGAAAAAGACGGAACTGGCGTCCAGCCCCCTCTGCGTGAGCCGGACGTGGGTAGCAAAGTGGAACTAGTTGCTTGGTTGTGTCATGTTAGGCCCAAGGAACACACTTGACAATGGTAGGGCCCACCTCCTTGCAAGATTCCCCCCGTTATGCCAGATCCGGGAGTTTCGGGGTGTGAGTAGCCCTGGAACCCGGAAGACAGAATCCGACGTCGGTGAGGCCCCGACACAAAGAGTGATGGTATCTTTCCCACCCAAGACCCATGAGACACTCTAACACACATGGCACGGCAAACCATTTGTTTAGGTGGGATTCATACGCTCCGGAGCCCCTCTCCGGAGATACCCTAGACCCGGTGTAGAAAAAGACGGAACTAGCGTGCAGCCCCCTCTGCGTGAGCCAAAAGTGGGTAGCAAAGTGGAACCAGTTGCTTGGTTGAGTAATTTTAGGCCCAAGGAACACCCTTGACAATGGTAGGGCCCACCTACTGCCAAGGTTCCCCCAGTTACGCCAGATCCGGGAGTTTCCGGGTGTGAGCAGTCCTGGAACCCGGAAGAGAGAATCCGACGTCAGTGAGGCCCCGACACAAAGAGTGATGGTATCTTTGGAACCCAAGACCCATGAGACACTCTAACACACATGGAATGGAAAAACATTTGTTTAGGTGGGATTCAGACGCTCCGGAGCCCCTCTCCGGAGATACCCTAGCCCCGGTGTAGAAAAAGACGGAACTGGCGTCCAGCCCCCTCTGCGTGAGCCGGAAGTGGGTAGCAAAGTGGAACTAGTTGCTTGGTTGTGTCATGTTAGGACCAAGGAACACCCTTTACAATGGTAGGGCCCACCTCCTTGCAAGATTCCCCTCGTTACGCCAGATCCGGGAGTTTCGGGGTGTGAGCAGTCCTGGAACCCGGAAGAGAGAATCCGACGTCGGTGAGGCCCCGACACAAAGAGTGATGGTATCTTTGGCACCCAAGACCCATGAGACACTCTAAAACACATGGAATGGAAAACCATTTGTTTAGGTGGGATTCGGACGCTCCGGAGCCTCTCTCCGGAGATACCCTAGCCCCGGTGTAGAAAAAGACGGAACTGGCGTCCAGCCCCCTCTGCGTGAGCCGGAAGTGGGTAGCAAAGTGGAACTAGTTGCTTGGTTGTGTCATGTTAGGCCCAAGGAACACCCTTGAAAATGGTAGGGCCCACCTCCTTGCAAGATTCCCCCCGTTACGCCAGATCCGGGAGTTTCGTGGTGTCAGCAGTCCCGGAACCCGGAAGAGAGAATCCGACGTCGGTGAGGCCCCGACACAAAGAGTGATGGTATCTTTGGCACCCAAGACCCATGAGACACTCTAACACACATGTACTGGAAAACCATTTGTTTAGGTGGGATTCAGACGCTCCGGAGCCCCTCTCCGGAGATACCCTAGCCCCGGTGTAGAAAAAGACGGAACTGGCGTCCAGCCCCCTCTGCGTGAGCCGGACGTGGGTAGCAAAGTGGAACTAGTTGCTTGGTTGTGTCATGTTAGGCCCAAGGAACACACTTTACAATGGTAGGGCCCACCTCCTTGCAATATTCCCCCCGTTATGCCAGATCCGGGAGTTTCGGGGTGTGAGTAGCCCTGGAACCCGGAAGAGAGAATCCGACGTCGGTGAGGCCCCGACACAAAGAGTGATGGTATATTTGGCACCCAAGACCCATGAGACAATATAACACACATGGCACGGCAAACCATTTGTTTAGGTGGGATTCATACGCTCCGGAGCCCCTCTCCGGAGATACCCTAGACCCGGTGTAGAAAAAGACGGAACTGGCGTGCAGCCCCCTCTGCGTGAGCCGAAAGTGGGTAGAAAAGTGGAACCAATTGCTTGGTTGAGTAATTTTAGGCCCAAGGAACACCCTTGACAATGTTAGGGCCCACCTCCTGCCAAGGTTCCCCCAGTTACGCCAGATCCGGGAGTTTCCGGGTGTGAGCAGTCCTGGAACCCGGAAGAGAGAATCCGACGTCGGTGAGGCCCCGACACAAAGAGTGATGGTATCTTTGGAACCCAAGACCCATGAGACACTCTAACACACATGGAATGGCAAACCATTTGTTTAGGTGGGATTCAGACGCTCCGGAGCCCCTCTCCGGAGATACCCTAGCCCCGGTGTAGAAAAAGACGGAACTGGCGTCCAACCCCCTCTGCGTGAGCCGGAAGTGGGTAGAAAAGTGGAACTAGTTGCTTGGTTGTGTCATGTTAGGACAAAGGAACACCCTTTACAATGGTAGGGCCCACCTCCTTGCAAGATCCCCCACGTTACGCCAGATCCGGTAGTTTCGGGGTGTGAGCAGTCCTGGAAACCGGAAGAGAGAATCCGACGTCGGTGAGGCCCCGACACAAAGAGTGATGGTATCTTTGGCACCCAAGACCCATGAGACACTCTAAAACACATGGAATGGAAAACCATTTGTTTAGGTGGGATTCGGACGCTCCGGAGCCTCTCTCCGGAGATACCCTAGCCCCGGTGTAGAAAAAGACGGAACTGGCGTCCAGCCCCCTCTGCGTGAGCCGGAAGTGGGTAGCAAAGTGGAACTAGTTGCTTGGTTGTGTCATGTTAGGCCCAAGGAACACCCTTGACAATGGTAGTGTAACATCCCAAGTATGAAAATACCCCTAGAATGCTTTGTTCTTTGTTTTATTTCAAGCAATGCATCATGTCATCATGTTTACTTATTGTTTGCATTTGTTTTCCATCTGTTTTATCCTGTTTTCACAACTCAAATTCAAACCTTTTTCAAACATGGTTTCATACTTGCTCTGTTACAACTTTTGGAACCAAAATAACAAATAAAAACAACCCTTTTATTCCTTGTTTTCACTTATTAAATTGTTGCTTTAAATCCAACCAATAATTCAATCAATAATTCTCAAATCACCTTTTAAATTCCCAAACCAAGTTCAAATCAGTACCTAATTTAAACCATCACAATTCACCACATGCTTGTGATCCTAAAAGTCAATTTTAATCTAGGGGTAACCCTATTCAAATACATGTTTTTATTAATGAGATAATAAATAAAAATCCCTCTAACTTGGTTTCAAATACAAAACCCCACTTTAAATTACAATTTTTGAAATCCACTCTTGCAATGTGGTTTCTAATTAACTAAATAGCCTAACTAATTTTTCCTGGAATTTATTTTAACCAAAACCTTATCTTTTCCTTCCCTTTTCGTTTTCAGCAAAAAAAATATATAGAAACAAAAAAAATAAAACTGCAGGAGAGGAGAGGAGCCGCAGCAACCAGCCCAGCCCGGTTTTTCCAGCCCAATATCCTTTCTCGCACGTCGCTGTCGTCTTCCTCGATGACGACGTCATCTGTACGAGAGCACCTCCGTCGTTGATCGCCTCCACCCCTCTCCCGATGGCCGCCGTACACCTCCACCCACTCCATAAAAACACCGCGGCGTCCACCCCCTTCCGAAAACCCTAGCTACCTTCCCCTCGAGCCCCGCCGCAGCCGCCATCGCTCCACCTCCACCTTCTGTATCTCTGAACCAGCTCGTCGCCGACTCTCTGAATTCCGGCAGCGGTCGCCGTCTCCGGTGGGTGGCGCCGTGTTCCAGCTGCGGGAATGGGTAGCCCTCAGGTCCCTCTACGTCTTCGACACTTCTGTGAGGCCTGAGGAGGACCAGAACCACGGCGCCGTCTTCTTCCTTTCGCCGGCGAGCTCTGCACCGAAATCTGCTACGCCTGCAGTTCAGGTGATCTTCACCGTCGCTCCTCCTCGCCCTTTTCTGTTACTTCTCTGCACGGTCGCGCACCGAGCACTAGGCCACACCCAGCAGCACCAAGCGCTAGCACACGGGCTAGTCGCCGCAGTGCTCAGCCGCGGCGCAGCGCTAATTTCGCCGGCGACCACTGCCTGTATCTGTCAAGTTTCAGGCTTGTTTCGTCAGTCGCAAATTCAGATAACGAACAACACTTCAACCTCTCTGCGTGTTGTGTTCTGACAACAAACACGAGCAGGCGTACTGGTACCGCACCTGGGCAGCGCATCGGGTGGTCGCGAGGTCGAATCCCCCTCGGCGCACCGCGGCCCCCCCTTTTTGCTGGTTTTTCTCCTCTGGCCACGCGGGCTGCCACGTGCGCTGCCACGCTGGCTTGGACCCGCTGGTCAGTGGCAGCGGGTAGAGTCCCTCTCGGTAACAAAAGAAAAACGCAAATCTGTTAATTTCCAAATTCCTTTTAAATGGGCAGAATAAACATCTAATTTGGAAATGCAATAACTTTTATTATATGAATCCAATAATTACAAACTTTATATGTTTTCTGTTCAAAATTTCATAATCTTTCCAAATTTTCAACTTGTGTTCTGTTTTGAATTTTCAAAATACTTTAAAATTTCAAATTTGAATAATTCAAATGCAAATTGAAATAATTCATAACTAATTCATACTGTTTTCAAATAATACAAATAAAATATGTTTTTCACACCATTTTGAATACTCTATTCAAATATAAATTTTGTTTTCTGGTTTGAATAATTTAAATTGCCCAAACTATTTAAATCTTGTTTAATTCAATTAAAAATTGTTTAATATTGTTTAATTCATAACTAATTAATCCTAAGTCCAATTTCAAATTGTGAAACATGTAATCCAACTAAAATTTGATAAACTTTTCAAATATAAAATTTGTAACTTGTTTTGCACACTTTAACTTGATGATAACAACATTTACTTGTGTGCCATGTTTAAGTAACAAAGTTTCAAACTTAATAAATGCTTTCTAAATTGTTAACTATTATTCCAATTGCCTTTAATTTTGTTATCTTATTGTTCCTCATCATGCATGCATCATACTAAGTCACTTACACATGATGCTTAGTGATAGAACAATTAATTCAACTTTAAAGCATGGGCTTCCATATGCAACCTTTGCATATGGAATCCATTTAAACTTGTGTTTCATATCAAGCAAGTTATTTTGGTGCATTATTAAAAATGACATGCATCATCCAATGTTTGTGCACTTATGCCATGTATTGATTGCCCGTCTTCCTTCGTTGTTGTTTTTGCTTCTTCTCGATTAGACGACGACGTTGGTACCGACGAGCCTTACGACACCACTACTCAGGACCTAGCCCAGTACGAGGCTGAGCTGCCAGGCAAGTTATCACTCACATGAATCATCGAGTTCCTTTCCACACTTGTTGTCGATACTATCTTTTTGTCTACTATTGCTAGCCCTATGTATCGTTGCTTGTTCTCCGAACCCATCACATGATACCTTGAGCCATGATATTGCCACCACCTCCATACCTACAGCCATTGCTTGTGCCTGTTCTTATCTAGCATGCTTAGGGTTGCTTTTACTCGAGTCTGTTGTCGGTTACTACTTTTACTATCTTATTATCTGGTACCGGGGCTCGATGTTAATCAATCAATCCTGTTAATTGCTAATGGTAATAATAATTTGATGATAAGGCACCGGCAGGAGGCCCATGACTGGTTTTGGAGCCTGCTAGTGTCGACCCTAATAGGAAAAGGGTCTTGTCTACTGATCCATGATGAGCGCACTACCCGCATTTGGGAAGCGAGTATGGGCGCCCCCCTCAACTTGACCTGATTCGCATCTCGTCCAAATCGCCTCATTTAGTTCGTGCTTTCTATTTGCCGCATGCATGTTTTTGCGAGCCCAGCGCAGGGTGGAACTTTTGTAGTCGGCATATAGGGGGACACGTTCTTAGAGTGCTATGAGGGTCCATTTTCTTCTGGGCTCGATTAGCCGTGCGCCCAAGGTGCTTTGGGCTTGATGCGAGGAATGGTTGGTTGTGTAGAGTACCCCGCTTGGTGGAAGTGCATTTCCATCTGGCGGGTTATTCTTGAGTGTACGGCCAAATTGGTGCAACCCTGCAGGGATAATCTTCTCGAGAAGCCGTGTTTTCCGCGGTTATGGATTACTTGGTGAAAGTACTGGCTAACAAATACTCAGGACAACTTCAACATAATGATCAATCATGTTTCACCCAATGATTAATAACCTGACTAGTAATAGGTTATTCACACAATAAATTGATTCACCTTATCACAACTGTGTGAGTTATCCTCGGATTGCTTCTTTGGATAAGGGGCGAGATCCAGGATGGGTTTGGTTGAAGTTATCTTTCAGTTGGTTACAATCCTCGATCTTATCTTTTCTGTTAGCCGGAATTTGTAGTTATATTCTGTAGTTGTTTAGAGCAGCCCGCAGCAACTTTTATATCACCCCTTTCTTCTGTTGATCCCAAGCATCAATGCTTGTGTTGACGGGTAACTCCTTGATGAACTGTGAGTCTTGCTTGCCAGTACTTGGATGTACTGACCCCGTTGGGGCTGTGGTTTACGCAGAGTACTACTACGACTACGATGCTTCCCAGGATGGCTACTTTGTGGAGTTCGACGAGTCTGCAGACGAGTAGTTAGCTGGACCAGGGCAGGATCCAGACCTACGTGGATGGGCTTCGCTTTTCTTTATTTTCTCCGGCTTCTTAAGCCATGGATTTGTCTGTACTCAGACCCCTTTGATTGCTTCCGCTGTTGTAATGGATGATATGTTGGGACATGTGTCCTCTGGATGACTGTATTCGATATTTCTGCCTTAGTGAAGGCCAGTTGCACTTATTTCATTCTTTTGTGTCTTAGAGACAGTTTGTGCTATCATTTCGTTCAAAGCTGTTGACGTACCGTGCGTGTTTGAATATGAAGTACGTCGACAGTAGTGCCTTAGGTTCCTAGCGGATAGTTTACCTCGACGGTGGAAGCAGGGCTTGTGTTGTCGCGCATAAGCGCAGGCCTACCAGGAAGCTGGGACGTGGGAGCAGTTATGCCCCATAATCCAAGCACCTGACTTCCAGTTCGTGCGAGGAGTATCCTCTAGAAACCTTGGGTGCGACAAATGGTATCAGAGCCTGTCTGCCTGTAGGATCCCTTTTTACTGGTCGCAGTTGAGTCTAGAAACTATTTTGTAGCTACATAGGAAAAATGAAACGTGAGAGTAGGAATTCTGCCATTTTTCTTCTTTCCCCACCCACCCACCCTTTTCTGGTAAGGAAGTGCAACGTTGTTTTCTGTTCTCACCTAAACTTTCAAGTTAGGATTTCACGTGTTTTGGGTTCTCTGTAGTACCTCAGGACTTTTGGTCTCGTTTTCCCGATGTTGCTTCAATATCATGTTCTTTTCAACATCCTTTTCGTCCGTTGAACCTTGTTGTTGTTTTCCACATCCTTTTCCTTCTACCGGAGTCTAATCAAAACCTTCCAAATAATCTGCAGATGGGTCTCAGCTACTACCCGCAGGTGGTTCGCATGATTCGCTGTGAGAGCACCGCCGGTTTTCCGGAGTTGCTGAGAGACATGGTTACCTTTCTGGGGTTCCGTTGGGCACCAGAGTACCAGGTCTACGAGCACCAGCGAGAGTTTGACCAGACTTGCTACCGGGCTATCGTCTACATTCTGTCGGATGATGGCAGGAGCATTGCACACCAGTACGAGGCAGTAGGGTCCACAGTGGATATGGCAGTGCAGCAGACAGCGTACGTGAGTCTCACCGTCCTCCGTGCTGACTACTGGGGGTTTGATAAGTCCAGTTTTCGTCACATCCCCCGTGGTTACATCACGGCAGCGGGAGTTCACTTCACTATCCACCGCGACATGGATACCTACGAGACTGATAGCTCCAGGCTCCAGATCACTGCCCAGTTCGCTAGTCACAGTGATGCCGTTGCTTCCGCACTTTCTCAGGAGTTAGCCTCAGTCAGAGAGCAGCTCCACCTTGCTCTCACTCGTCTGGCGACGTACACCACAGACTTTGTTGGAGACGAGCGCTTCGCACGTGTCGTTCAGCCAGCTGGTCTTCCGTTGCCAGATGCTGGAGGTTACGAGCCGATCAGAGGCCCACTTCTCGACCTCGGAGCTGGTTACACAGGGATTCCCCGCTATGGAGCACAGGGAGAGGACGCTTTCTACTTCACCACACCGAGAGTTGCTCTCAGAGCAGTTCCTATCTACATGGATCGTCGTGATACCTACTTCCGTGGGATTCCTCCTCACCGTATCTCTCGTCGTACTACTCACCGCCGTCCTGCGTGATGAGCATGGGAGTACCGTTGTATCCATTACTAGCTGTGTCTAGTCTATCCTTTCGTTTTCGAACCATGTATTGGTCTGTTGGATATTCTGATGTATTTGAACATGTGATGATGTACCTGTTGGTTATCTATTCATGCGTCGGAATAATCTATCTTTCGGTTACCAAGTCTATCCTTTTCTGTTGTTGTGCTAAAATGAATTTCTGTTCAGGATGCCTCCAACCAGGAACAACCCGCCTCCGCCACCACCAATGGGGGAACTGTTGGCTCAGATGACCCAAGTGGTGACACAGATGGCCCAGATCCAGGCTAACCAGCAACACAACCAGAATGCTCCAAGGGTCACCATCAAGGACTTCCTCAGCTTGGGCCCAAAAGCTTTCGTGGCAACACGTGAGCCCCTGGATGCTGATGACTGGATCCGTGACGTAGCAAGAGCTCTGGAGATAGCTCATGTTGCTGAAGAGGATAAGGTCAAGTACGCCACCTACCTACTGAAGGGTCAGGCAGCTACTTGGTGGGAGAACTACCAGGCCATGAGGGCTGGCTTTCCTATCAACTGGGGATGTTTCAAGGATGCCTTCCTGAAGCACCACATCCCGGATGGTCTCATGGAAAAGATGCGTGAGGAATTCTGCTCTCTCAGACAGGGCAAGCTGGACGTTCTCGGCTACCAGAACGAGTTCAATCGTCTCGCTCGGTACGCTGGTGACGAAGTGTCCACCGAAGCCAAGAAGATGGCAAGGTTCCGCCGAGGTTTTAACCCGGAACTGAAGTACGCTCTCACCAACATCAAGTGCAAGGACTTCGTGGAGCTTGTGAACACCGCGCTCAATGAGGATAATGGGCGCAAGGCGTTCGAAGAGTCCCGCAAGCACTCGCGTGAGGGTGGTTCCTCCTCCAACATGACCACCCCTCCGCAGAAGCGCCGCATCTGGGTGCCAAATGGTGCTGTCACTCGGGCTCCAAATGCCCAAGCTTCTCCAGGCTTTGGTCCCCGCCCACCCAACCCATCTCAGATGCAGGGTCAGAGGTTTCCGATGGGGCAGCCAAGGCCGGGTCCTTCTCGTATCGTCACTTGCTACAAGTGCAAGGATACTGGACATTATGCTGATAAGTGCACTCAGAAGCAGCTACCCCTACCTCCTCGCCCCAACACCAACCAGGCTATGGTTCGTGCTCCTCCGGCTAAAGCCTTCAACTCCAACAATAGGCCTGTCGGGAGGAACGCGAGGGTGAACCATATCAAGGCCGACAAAGCTGAGGGGGCTGCTGACGTCGTTCTCGGTATATTACCCGTAAACTCTATTCCAGCTAAAGTGTTGTTTGATACTGGAGCATCGCATTCATTTGTGTCAAAGATTTTTGCAAAAGCATACAACCTAGTTCTGGTTCCGCTAAGCAATCAAATGACTGTTCACTCACCGGGACCGCAAATGTTGACTTCCAAGATAAGCATGGACAATGAGATCCTAATTGGAGGTCGTGTATTCCTTGCTTCACTCATGTTGCTGGGAAATTCTGACATTGATGTCATTCTGGGTATGGATTGGTTGAAGACCCACAAAGCTAAAATTGACTGTGCTCAAAAGTCAATAACTCTCTCCCACACTTCAGGCCAGATAGTCTATTCTCCATATGGATCAACTTATGTTCAGCTGTTCAGCCTCGATGCCAAACCCCTTCCTGCAATTGAAAATGTTCCGGTGGTTTGTGAATTCCTTGACGTCTTTCCAGAAGAGTTGCCAGGGATGCCTCCGGACAGAGCAGTTGAGTTCGTGATCGAGCTTGAGTCAGGTACTGCTCCAATCTCTAAGCATCCATATAAGATAGCTCCTCCTGAACTGAAATTGTTGAAGGAGCAAATCGATATGTATATGGACAAAGGTTTCATTCAGCCTAGTTCCTCCGCTTGGGGTTGCCCAACTCTGTTTGTTGCCAAGAAGGATCAAACAAAAAGACTCGTGGTTGACTATCGTCCTCTCAACGAGAAAACAATCAAGAACAAGTATCCACTTCCTCGTATCGATGATCTTTTTGATCAACTTGCTGGAGCCTCAATATTCTCAAAGTTGGACTTGAGGATGGGTTACCATCAGATAAAGATCAGAAAGGAAGATATTCCTAAGACAGCTTTCACCACTCGTTACGGTCTATATGAATACACCGTCATGTCCTTTGGTCTCACCAATGCACCGGCAACGTTCTCAAGACTCATGAATTCTGTCTTCCATGAATACCTCGACAAGTTCGTTGTGGTATATCTTGATGACATTCTAGTCTATTCCAAATCCGAGGAAGAGCATGGAGAACACCTTCGTCTCACTCTCATGAAACTTCGCGAGCATCGTCTGTATGCCAAGTTTTCCAAATGTGAGTTCTGGATTCCAGAAGTTGCATATCTTGGTCATATCATCTCTGCCAAAGGCATTGCCATTGATCCTGAAAAGGTTAAGGCAATTGTTGATTGGAAACCCCCTAAGACGGTGAAGCAAGTCAGAAGTTTTCTTGGCTTGGCTAGCTATTGCCGTCGTTTCGTTCAAAACTTTTCCAAGATTGCTAAACCTCTCACTGATCTCACAAAGAAGGACAAAAAGTTCGTTTGGACTCCACAATGTGATGAGAGTTTCAACCTCCTGAAGACTAAACTCACTTCCACACCGTTCTAGTTGGCCCCGACACCACCAAACCTTTCCAGATATTCTGTGATGCATCTCTCCAAGGCCTAGGAGCAGTTCTTATGCAAGAACGTCAAGTTGTCGCTTATGCTTCACGTCAGTTGAACCCACATGAGCAAAACTATCCCACACATGATCTTGAACTTGCAGCAGTTGTGTTTGCCCTCAAGAAATGGAGACAATACTTGTTGGGTAACAAAACTGAAATCTTTTCCGATCATAAGAGTCTGAAATACATCTTCACTCAGCCAGATCTGAACCTCAGGCAAAGGAGATGGATTGAGAAGATTAAAGACTTTGATCTCACCATTTCTTACACTCCAGGCAAGGCTAATGTTATGGCCGATGCTCTCAGTCGCAAATCCTATTGCAATAATCTCATGATCATGGAAAGCCAACCTCCACTTCATGAAGAATTCCAGAAGCTGAACCTTGGTCTTGTTCCGGAAGGATACCTTGCTAGCTTGACAGCCAGTCCAACTCTCGAGGACAAGATTCGTTCTGAACAACTTCGTGATAATGAAATCAAGAAGATTGTGGATCACATCAAGGAGGGCAATGATAAATTCAAGTCCTTCTCAATTGATGACAAGGGAACTGTGTTCTTCGAAGGACGCATTGCAGTCCCTCAGATTCAAAGTCTCAAGGATATCATTCTCAAGGAGGCTCATGAAACTCCTCTATCCATTCACCCTGGAAGTACAAAGATGTACCAGGATCTCAAGACTCTGTATTGGTGGTCTGGCATGAAACGTGAAATTGCTCAATACGTTTCTGAATGCGACGTTTGTCAACGTGTTAAGGCAGTCCATCAGAAGACAGCAGGTCTACTCCAACCTCTGAAAATTCCTGAGTGGAAGTGGGACATGATTGAAATGGACTTCGTTACTGGGTTCCCAAAGTCCAAAAAGGGCAACGATGCAATCTTCGTTGTTATTGATCGTCTCACTAAGGTTGCTCACTTCTATGCTGTAAAGGAAACTATCTCAGCTAGCCAGTTAGCAGAGCTCTACACAGCAAAGGTTGTTCCCCTTCATGGTGTTCCATTGGAAATAAGCTCAGACCGTGGAAGTATCTTCACTTCTCATTTCTGGAAGAGCTTTCAAGAAGCATTGGGCACCAAACTTCTGTTCAGCACAGCTTATCACCCTCAGTCTCAGGGGCAAGTCGAAAGAGTCAATCAGATTCTCGAGGATATGCTCAGAGCATGTGGTCTCTCCTTTGGCATGAAATGGGAGGATTGCCTTCCATATGCTGAATTCTCCTACAACAACAGCTACCAGGCAAGCCTAGGCATGGCACCATTTGAGGCACTGTATGGTCGCAGATGCAGGAGTCCAATCAATTGGTCTGGAGCTGGTGAACGTTCACTTTTAGGCCCTGACATTGTTAAGGAAGCCGAGGAGAAAGTTCGTATCATTCGTGACAATCTCAGGATTGCTCAATCTCGTCAGAAGAGCTATTATGATAGCAAACACAGGGATATGGTCTATGCACCTGGTGATAAGGCATATCTCCGTGTAACTCCCCTCAGAGGCACTCATCGTTTCGGTGTGAAAGGAAAGCTTGCACCAAGATACATTGGCCCTTTCAACATCCTCTCAAGACGTGCAGAGAATGCTTATCGTCTTGAACTTCCAGAAAAACTTTCCAAAGTGCACGATGTGTTCCACTTGTCACAACTCAAGAAGTGTTTCAAAGATCCAGATCGTGCAGTTGATCATGATTCCATTGAGCTGCAAGATGATCTATCTTATGAGGAGCACCCTATTCGTATTCTCGATGAGACCGAGCGTAAGACTCGCAACAAGAGCTCCAAGTTCTTGAAAGTCCAATGGTCGCATCATTCTGATAAAGAGGCAACGTGGGAGACCGAAGAGGATCTTCGCAAGAAGTATCCGGACCTTTTCACATCTCAGTAGGGAATCTCGGGGCGCGATTCCTTCAAGGGGGGGCGTTTTGTAACATCCCAAGTATGAAAATACCCCTAGAATGCTTTGTTCTTTGTTTTATTTCAAGCAATGCATCATGTCATCATGTTTACTTATTGTTTGCATTTGTTTTCCATCTGTTTTATCCTGTTTTCACAACTCAAATTCAAACCTTTTTCAAACATGGTTTCATACTTGCTCTGTTACAACTTTTGGAACCAAAATAACAAATAAAAACAACCCTTTTATTCCTTGTTTTCACTTATTAAATTGTTGCTTTAAATCCAACCAATAATTCAATCAATAATTCTCAAATCACCTTTTAAATTCCCAAACCAAGTTCAAATCAGTACCTAATTTAAACCATCACAATTCACCACATGCTTGTGATCCTAAAAGTCAATTTTAATCTAGGGGTAACCCTATTCAAATACATGTTTTTATTAATGAGATAATAAATAAAAATCCCTCTAACTTGGTTTCAAATACAAAACCCCACTTTAAATTACAATTTTTGAAATCCACTCTTGCAATGTGGTTTCTAATTAACTAAATAGCCTAACTAATTTTTCCTGGAATTTATTTTAACCAAAACCTTATCTTTTCCTTCCCTTTTCGTTTTCAGCAAAAAAAAATATATAGAAACAAAAAAAAATAAAACTGCAGGAGAGGAGAGGAGCCGCAGCAACCAGCCCAGCCCGGTTTTTCCAGCCCAATATCCTTTCTCGCACGTCGCTGTCGTCTTCCTCGATGACGACGTCATCTGTACGAGAGCACCTCCGTCGTTGATCGCCTCCACCCCTCTCCCGATGGCCGCCGTACACCTCCACCCACTCCATAAAAACACCGCGGCGTCCACCCCCTTCCGAAAACCCTAGCTACCTTCCCCTCGAGCCCCGCCGCAGCCGCCATCGCTCCACCTCCACCTTCTGTATCTCTGAACCAGCTCGTCGCCGACTCTCTGAATTCCGGCAGCGGTCGCCGTCTCCGGTGGGTGGCGCCGTGTTCCAGCTGCGGGAATGGGTAGCCCTCAGGTCCCTCTACGTCTTCGACACTTCTGTGAGGCCTGAGGAGGACCAGAACCACGACGCCGTCTTCTTCCTTTCGCCGGCGAGCTCTGCACCGAAATCTGCTACGCCTGCAGTTCAGGTGATCTTCACCGTCGCTCCTCCTCGCCCTTTTCTGTTACTTCTCTGCACGGTCGCGCACCGAGCACTAGGCCACACCCAGCAGCACCAAGCGCTAGCACACGGGCTAGTCGCCGCAGTGCTCAGCCGCGGCGCAGCGCTAATTTCGCCGGCGACCACTGCCTGTATCTGTCAAGTTTCAGGCTTGTTTCGTCAGTCGCAAATTCAGATAACGAACAACACTTCAACCTCTCTGCGTGTTGTGTTCTGACAACAAACACGAGCAGGCGTACTGGTACCGCACCTGGGCAGCGCATCGGGTGGTCGCGAGGTCGAATCCCCCTCGGCGCACCGCGGCCCCCCCCTTTTTGCTGGTTTTTCTCCTCTGGCCACGCGGGCTGCCACGTGCGCTGCCACGCTGGCTTGGACCCGCTGGTCAGTGGCAGCGGGTAGAGTCCCTCTCGGTAACAAAAGAAAAACGCAAATCTGTTAATTTCCAAATTCCTTTTAAATGGGCAGAATAAACATCTAATTTGGAAATGCAATAACTTTTATTATATGAATCCAATAATTACAAACTTTATATGTTTTCTGTTCAAAATTTCATAATCTTTCCAAATTTTCAACTTGTGTTCTGTTTTGAATTTTCAAAATACTTTAAAATTTCAAATTTGAATAATTCAAATGCAAATTGAAATAATTCATAACTAATTCATACTGTTTTCAAATAATACAAATAAAATATGTTTTTCACACCATTTTGAATACTCTATTCAAATATAAATTTTGTTTTCTGGTTTGAATAATTTAAATTGCCAAAACTATTTAAATCTTGTTTAATTCAATTAAAAATTGTTTAATATTGTTTAATTCATAACTAATTAATCCTAAGTCCAATTTCAAATTGTGAAACATGTAATCCAACTAAAATTTGATAAACTTTTCAAATATAAAATTTGTAACTTGTTTTGCACACTTTAACTTGATGATAACAACATTTACTTGTGTGCCATGTTTAAGTAACAAAGTTTCAAACTTAATAAATGCTTTCTAAATTGTTAACTATTATTCCAATTGCCTTTAATTTTGTTATCTTATTGTTCCTCATCATGCATGCATCATACTAAGTCACTTACACATGATGCTTAGTGATAGAACAATTAATTCAACTTTAAAGCATGGGCTTCCATATGCAACCTTTGCATATGGAATCCATTTAAACTTGTGTTTCATATCAAGCAAGTTATTTTGGTGCATTATTAAAAATGACATGCATCATCCAATGTTTGTGCACTTATGCCATGTATTGATTGCCCGTCTTCCTTCGTTGTTGTTTTTGCTTCTTCTCGATTAGACGACGACGTTGGTACCGACGAGCCTTACGACACCACTACTCAGGACCTAGCCCAGTACGAGGCTGAGCTGCCAGGCAAGTTATCACTCACATGAATCATCGAGTTCCTTTCCACACTTGTTGTCGATACTATCTTTTTGTCTACTATTGCTAGCCCTATGTATCGTTGCTTGTTCTCCGAACCCATCACATGATACCTTGAGCCATGATATTGCCACCACCTCCATACCTACAGCCATTGCTTGTGCCTGTTCTTATCTAGCATGCTTAGGGTTGCTTTTACTCGAGTCTGTTGTCGGTTACTACTTTTACTATCTTATTATCTGGTACCGGGGCTCGATGTTAATCAATCAATCCTGTTAATTGCTAATGGTAATAATAATTTGATGATAAGGCACCGGCAGGAGGCCCATGAGTGGTTTTGGAGCCTGCTAGTGTCGACCCTAATAGGAAAAGGGTCTTGTCTACTGATCCATGATGAGCGCACTACCCGCATTTGGGAAGCGAGTATGGGCGCCCCCCTCAACTTGACCTGATTCGCATCTCGTCCAAATCGCCTCATTTAGTTCGTGCTTTCTATTTGCCGCATGCATGTTTTTGCGAGCCCAGCGCAGGGTGGAACTTTTGTAGTCGGCATATAGGGGGACACGTTCTTAGAGTGCTATGAGGGTCCATTTTCTTCTGGGCTCGATTAGCCGAGCGCCCAAGGTGCTTTGGGCTTGATGCGAGGAATGGTTGGTTGTGTAGAGTACCCCGCTTGGTGGAAGTGCATTTCCATCTGGCGGGTTATTCTTGAGTGTACGGCCAAATTGGTGCAACCCTGCAGGGATAATCTTCTCGAGAAGCCGTGTTTTCCGCGGTTATGGATTACTTGGTGAAAGTACTGGCTAACAAATACTCAGGACAACTTCAACATAATGATCAATCATGTTTCACCCAATGATTAATAACCTGACTAGTAATAGGTTATTCACACAATAAATTGATTCACCTTATCACAACTGTGTGAGTTATCCTCGGATTGCTTCTTTGGATAAGGGGCGAGATCCAGGATGGGTTTGGTTGAAGTTATCTTTCAGTTGGTTACAATCCTCGATCTTATCTTTTCTGTTAGCCGGAATTTGTAGTTATATTCTGTAGTTGTTTAGAGCAGCCCGCAGCAACTTTTATATCACCCCTTTCTTCCGTTGATCCCAAGCATCAATGCTTGTGTTGACGGGTAACTCCTTGATGAACTGTGAGTCTTGCTTGCCAGTACTGGGATGTACTGACCCCGTTGGGGCTGTGGTTTACGCAGAGTACTACTACGACTACGATGCTTCCCAGGATGGCTACTTTGTGGAGTTCGACGAGTCTGCAGACGAGTAGTTAGCTGGACCAGGGCAGGATCCAGACCTACGTGGATGGGCTTCGCTTTTCTTTATTTTCTCCGGCTTCTTAAGCCATGGATTTGTCTGTACTCAGACCCCTTTGATTGCTTCCGCTGTTGTAATGGATGATATGTTGGGACATGTGTCCTCTGGATGACTGTATTCGATATTTCTGCCTTAGTGAAGGCCAGTTGCACTTATTTCATTCTTTTGTGTCTTAGAGACAGTTTGTGCTATCATTTCGTTCAAAGCTGTTGACGTACCGTGCGTGTTTGAATATGAAGTACGTCGACAGTAGTGCCTTAGGTTCCTAGCGGATAGTTTACCTCGACGGTGGAAGCAGGGCTTGTGTTGTCGCGCATAAGCGCAGGCCTACCAGGAAGCTGGGACGTGGGAGCAGTTATGCCCCATAATCCAAGCACCTGACTTCCAGTTCGTGCGAGGAGTATCCTCTAGAAACCTTGGGTGCGACAGGTAGGGCCCACCTCCTTGCAAGATTCCCCCCGTTACGCCAGATCCAGGAGTTTCGGGGTGTGAGCATACCTGGACCCCGGAAGAGAGAATCCGACGTCGGTGAGGCCCCGACACAAAGAGTGATGGTATCTTTGGCACCCAAGTCCCATGAGACACTCTAACACACATGGAATGGCAAACCATTTGTTTAGGTGGGATTCAGACGCTCCGGAGCCCCTCTCCGGAGATACCCTAGCCCCGGTGTAGAAAAAGACGGAACTGGCGTCCAGCCCCCTCTGCGTGAGCCGGAAGTGGGTAGCAAAGTGGAACCAGTTGCTTGGTTGTGTCATGTTAGGCCACAGGAACAACCTTGACAATGGTAGGACCCACATCCTTGCAAGATTCCCCCCGTTACGCCAGATCCGGGTGTTTCGGGGTGTGAGCAGTCCTGGAACCCGGAAGATAGAATCCGACGTCGGTGAGGCCCCGACACAAAGAGTGATGGTATCTTTGGCACCCAAGACCCATGAGACACTCTAACACACATGGAATGGCAAACCATTTGTTTAGGTGGGATTCGGACGCTCCGGAGCCCCTCTCCGGAGATACCCTAGCCCCGGTGTAGAAAAAGACGGAACTGGCGTCCAGCCCCCTCTGCGTGAGCCGGAAGTGGGTAGAAAAGTGGAACTAGTTGCTTGGTTGTGTCATGTTAATCCCAAGGAACACCCTTGACAATGGTAGGGCCCACCTCCTTGCAATATTCCCCCTGTTACGCCAGATCCAGGAGTTTCGGGGTGTGAGCAGTCCTGGAACCCGGAAGAGAGAATCCGACGTCGGTGAGGCCCCGACACAAATAGTGATGGTATCTTTGGCACCCAAGACCCATTAGACACTCTAACACACATGGAATGGCAAACCATTTGTTTAGGTGGGATTCAGACGCTCTGGAGCCCCTCTCCGGAGATACCCTAGCCCCGGTGTAGAAAAACACGGAACTGGCGTCCAACCCCTCTGCGTGAGCCGGAAGTGGGTAGAAAAGTGGAATAGTTGCTTGGTTGTGTCATGTTAGGACCAACGAACACCCTTGAAAATGGTAGGTCCCACCTCCTTGCAAGATTCCCCCTGTTACGCCAGATCGGGGAGTTTCGGGGTGTGAGCAGTACTGGAACCCGGAAGAGAGAATCCGACGTCGGTGAGGCCACGACACAAAGAGTGATGGTATCTTTGGCACCCAAGACCCATGAGACACTATAAATCACATGGAATGGCAAACCATTTGTTTAGGTGGATTCCGACGCTCCGGAGCCGCTCTCCGGAGATACCCTAGCCCCGGTGTAGAAAAAGACGGAACTGGCGTCCAGCCCCCTCTTCGTGAGCCACAAGTGGGTAGCAAAGTGGAACTAGTTGCTTGGTTGTTTCATGTTAGGCCCAAGGAACATCTTTGACAATGGTAGGGCCCACCTCCTTGCAAGATTCCCCCCGTTACGCCAGATCCGGGAGTTTCGGGGTGTGAGCAGTCCTGGAAACCGGAAGAGAGAATCCGACGTCGGTGAGGCCCCGACACAAAGAGTGATGGTATCTTTGGCACCCAAGACCCATGAGACACTCTAAGACACATGGCAGGGCAAACCATTTGTTTAGGTGGGATTCAGACGCTCCGGAGCCCCTCTCCGGAGATACCCTAGACCCGGTGTAGAAAAAGACGGAACGGGCGTCCAGCCCCCTCCGCGTGAGCCGGAAGTGGGTAGCAAATTGGAACCAGTTGCTTGGTTTTGTCATGTTAGTCCCAAGGAACACCCTTGACAATGGTAGGGCCCACCTACTACCAAGGTTCCCCCAGTTACGCCAGATCCGGGAGTTTCGGGGGGTGAGCAGTCTTGGAACCCGGAAGAGAGAATCCGACGTCGGTGAGACCCCGACACAAAGAGTGATGGTATCTCTGGCACCCAAGACCCATGAGACACTCTAACACACATGGAATGGCAAACCATTGGTTTAGGTGGGATTCGGACGCTCCGGAGCCCCTCTCCGCAGATATCCTAGCCCCGGTGTAGAAAAAGACAGAACTGGCGTCCAGCCCCCTCTGCGTGAGCCGGAAGTGGGTAGCAAAGTGGAACTAGTTGCTTGGTTGTGTCATGTTAGGCCCAAGGAACACCCTTGAAAATGGTAGTGCCCACCTCCTTGCAAGATTCCCCCCGTTATGCCAGATCCGGGAGTTTCGGGGTGTGAGCAGTCCTGGAACCCGGAAGAGAGAATCCGACATCGGTGAGGCCCCGACACAAAGAGTGATGGTATATTTGGCACCCAAGACCCATGAGACACTATAACACACATGTAATGGCAAACCATTTTTTTAGGTGGGATTCAGACGCTCCGGAGCCCCTCTCCGGAGATACCCTAGCCCCGGTGTAGAAAAAGACGGAACTGGCGTCCAGCCCCCTTTGCGTGAGCCGGAAGTGGGTAGAAAAGTGGAACTAGTTGCTTGGTTGTGTCATGTTAGGCCCAAGGAACACCCTTGACAATGGTAGGGCCCACCTCCTTGCAAGATTCCCCCCGTTACGCCAGATCCGAGAGTTTCGGGGTGTGAGCAGTCCTTCGAGAACAGACTGTGGGGGAGGGGGTACCTCATGTAGAGGTGGGTTGTGATATTGTTTTATGACTTGGTAGGGTAAAATATAACACAACCATGGAAAGATATTCACATTGCTACCCCCTCCGGGCTCCGGTATCTGCCACTGACGATAAGTTTGCCCGGGCTCCACCCAGTCCGGGGATCCCGCGCAGAGTGGCTCTGGAGCGTCGGGGTGGAACCAAAAGGTAGTGGATGGCATGCACTAGTGTTTTCAAGTGTAATTAGGGTTGTAGATTACAAATTTACCATCACTCCTTGTGTTGGGGCTTCACCGACATCGACTTCTCTCTCTATCTCTCGAGTTTCTTGACTGCTGGCCCGAAACTCCGAGAAACATACCGTCGGGGGGTATGTTATGTAGGGGTGGGTTGTGATCTTGTTTTATGACTTGGTAGGGTCCAATAGAACACAACCATGCAAAGATATTCCCATTGCTACCCCCTCCAGGCTCCGGTATCTGCAGATTAGGGAATTTCGGGGTGTGAGCACATGGTTTCGATCCGGAGTGTCGGGATGGCGCCTAAAACTAATATTAATGAATATATGCTATATGAACTAATATTAATGAATATATTATTATTTGTATATTTAAACAGTGACCAAAGGTGAAAGTAAATAAATTTGGCCAATACTTTGCCGAGTATTCCTGTAGGTGACACTCGGCATTGAGAGAATCGGCAACCTACATGTAAACTATGCCGAGTATCCCGACAAATTGCACTCGGCAAAGCATGATACTCGGCGAAGATTAGGCGGGCAGAGATGCCACTTAGCGAAAAATTTCCCCTCTTTTCCTTTTTGTTGCCGCGGCGCCCTAGCTACTCCTCCCAAATTCCCCGAGCCGCCACCACCCCGTCTCCTTCGCCGACGCACGCCGCCGCCCACCGACCCGCCGCCAAGCCCTCCTCCCTCCTCCTCGCAGCCTCCCCCTCGTCCACCATTCCTTTGCCCTCCCAGCAGCACGTCTCCCTCCGGAAGAAGCAGAGCAGAGGGTCGCATCTCGTCGCCGCGGAAGATTCTGCGGCGCCGCCCTTCGGCCTCCACGCTTTTCCTGCGCCGCCATCCACGATCCTCCTCCCCCGCCCTCCACGCCTTCCCCGAGCTCATCCCCTTCCCCTGGCCAGGGCGTCGCCCCCTTCCCCGAGCTCTTCCCCGTCCTCCCATCTCCACCCAGATCAGCAATATCTCGATCTTCTCACCGTCGGCCGCCGGCTATCAAGGTATTTCTCATCCCTTTTCCTCTTTTCTTCTCAGCTAGCTATAGAGGGAAGTTCTTCCCTGATGCTGCCGCTGTTGGCCTGCTCAATTGAGATCGACGGAGAAGAAGCGTATCTCCACCATCGTCCTGGCATCCACACTATATTCTAACAGCAAGGCACTATGGATTATTGTTAGCAATTATTTTGTTAATTTTTTTCCTCTGAGCAATTGTGTAACTTAATGATCAGATTTCATCTGAGAAGTTTGGTAGCTCTAGGCCAGAGCAAAACAGAGAATGGAAGAAACTGTAGAGAATGGTAGCTCTAGTGTTTGATGAAAATGAACCTTTGGCAAAACAGAGCATGACCCTGAAATAAGAGTCTTTGATGAAAATGAACTCAACATGAAATTTGATGAACTCAACACAATTGGTTTGACATATGATCTTATTCTTTATAACTGTCAGCGGCTTAGCCGTATGAAGAACTCAACATGAACTTTGATGAACTCAACACAATTTGTTTCTCACTTGCAAATTTCTCTGGACTTATCAGAAGAAACTGTAGGGAATATATGCCTAGTACTAGCAGTATCATTTATTAGCTTGTTTGTGTAATTCTGAATTTGCTGTGGGCTGTGTCTGCTTATGCGTTTTGCAGTTCTGAATTTATAAATTGTTGATAATACTCCGTTTTGCCCTTTTTCTGCTTATTTGTGTCGGTTTTACTCTGAATGAAATTGTTTAAAATGCACAAAAGTATACGAGATAGTGTAAAATGCACTACTGTACTATCTTTCCTTGGAGAATCTTGAGGTCTAATTTTTTGTGTTATCTTAATTTTGGTGGCTTAATTTAATATTTGTACTCCATGCATGTAGTAGTACGTCAGATGGATCGACCCTGCCACCATTTTCTGGCTGGGCAAATCCCATCCTGAAATTCAACAAGGGAAGTTGGAATTAATTGTGATATTGTTCTTATTTATTAGACTGTATGCAAATTTCCATCTTGTACTCTACTTGCACATCTTAGCATTGAGTATCAGGTTGTTAGCAATGTTCTTGACTGGCGGTGAGATTTAGCACCTCAAATTCTGGTGTACTACTCCATTAACAATTGCCTTGTTGGATTCCCTGATTTCACATTTGATTCCTTGCTGATTATGATATTTGCAGGATTTTTTTTGTTACACACACACATTAATACAAGTGATTTGCTTTTCTTAGAGCTGATATACTATATGTTGTTTATTAACACTACATCTTCCCTTTTGCAGGACATGGATCGAGGTTGAGGCCAGGAGCGTCGGCGCATGTGGGGATTTGCTGAGGAGGGTCGTCGCAGGCCGGGAGCGTCTGCGATCATCTTCGTCGACAGCCGGCCACGCTTTGAAGGTAAAAACCTCCCCCTCGGTCGATCTTTAGATTTTCTTTATAGGGTACAGTATCAATATAGGGAGGAAAGGAGTGATGCGGATCCCTTGCAAGACACGTGAGATCAATATAGGGAGGAAAGGAGATCGATCCAAATCCCAACCACTGACGACTGGAAAAGTAATTCTCCACTGGAGAATTACTTTTCCAGTCGTCGGTGGTTGGGATTTGGATCGATCTCCTTTCCTCCCTATATTGATTCCAATCACGTGTCTCGCAAGCGATCCCCATAACTCCTTTCCTCCCTATATTGTTTTTTGTAGATCACCAAACTAGTCGCGTTACCCTAGGCGTCTCCCGTTCGGAAGAGTTGTAGTTATAAAAATAGAACTCTTTGTATATATTTATATACAAAGATCTATATTTTTATAACCGCGACTGTTTCGAATTGTCCACGTTTTTGGACAGCTCGTGGATGTGTAGCTGTGTTTGTTTTCCATGTTCTACTCCTATCCGAGACAGATTTCGGTGGCGCCTCTCTGTTGTTCTCCGAGTACACATTCTCTCGACCCCCGTGGTCGAGACGTGTATTAGGAGAACAACGGGGAGGTGCTGCCGAAATCTGTCTTGGATAGGAGTAGACATGGAAAACAAACACAAGCTACACATCCTCGCGTGGGATTAGGACCTATCTTTACCTAGTAGACATGTAGGACTGCATTCAACGCGTAAAACTTGTAATGTTCTAAATAATTGAAACAACTTGTTAAAATTTGTAACATATGTTGATGTGGCTGAGCATTCATCAGTGTGGATATGGAGGACCGGGAGTGGATGTACGTTGGCCGACCCAGTGCTGCCAAGATGACAACGGAATGGGTTACAAAGACCGACGAGTTCTTGGAATTTGCATTTTCTAGAGTTGATGATTCGTCTGATGTTTGGTGCCCATGTAGTCGTTGCCGTAACATGACAGAGAAACCGAGGACAATCATTTCTGATCACCTTGGGATGTATGGTTTTATGCCGAACTATTACCGTTGGGTGTACCATGGCGAGTCTGCTGAGCGTGTACGCCGGAAGAAGAAGACAAAGAAGGTGGCACCACTCACTCAGCATGCGTCGACCGATTTTGATACCGGTTTTGATAGGATGTTAGAGGATTTCACTAATGCACAAGCACCTGAAAATCAAACCGGCGAGGGAGATGACCCCGACGATACCGATGATAGCACTAAAGAGTTCTATGACACGTTGTTTGAGACACAGAAACCCCTGCACGAGCATACACAAGTTTCTCAACTTGATGCCATCGGCCGGCTAATGGCGGTAAAAAGCCAGCACAATGTAAGCATAGCCTCCTTTGATGCATTTGAAGGGAATATGCCCGAGAGGCAATAATAAAATGGTTATTATCTTATTCCTTGTTTATGATGAATGTTTATTTCTCATGCTAGAATTGTATTAACCGGAAACGTTGATACATGTGTTCTTAATAAACAAACAATGGTTCCTAGTAAAGCCTCTTTTTTAACTAGCTCGTTGATTAATAGATGATCAAGGTTTCCTGATCATGAACATTGGATGTTATTATTAACGGGGTCATGTCATTAGAAGAATGATGTGATGAACATATACCCAAAGAGAATATAGCAATGCGATCAAGTCATTTAGTTTACATTGTTATATCAAACATACGAAGTAACTTATTCCTTAGACCATGAGATCATGTCAATTGCTGATACCGGAAGAGTGCTTTGATGGCATCAAACGTCACACCGTAACAGGGTGACTATAAAGGTGTCGTTAACTATTCGGAAAGTATTAGTTGAGGATCATGGATCAAGAGTGGAATTTGTCCATCCAAATGACGGAGAGATATACTCCGGGCCCTCACGGTGATATCACATTGAAACCGCTTGCAAGCACGTGATATGATCACAAGGATGTTATATCACGGGAACGAGAAAAGAGTACTTGTCGGTAACGAGATTGAACAAGGTATGGTTGATACCAATGATCGAATCTCGGACAAGTAAAATATCGCGAGACAAAGGGAATAGTTCACGGCGTTGTTGGTTCACACGATCACGAGAGTCGTCGTTGAATATATAGGAGTCATCAAGGATCTCCAGATCCCGTTGTTGATTATTGATCGGAGAGGAGTCTCGATCATGTCTATCTTATTCGCGAACCGTAGGGTGACACACTTAAGGTTCGATGACGCGTTTGAGAGGATACGGAATATCGAAGAATTTTTTATGCAGCACCGAAATTGTTTCGGGGAAAATTGAAATTGTTCAAGGGGTTTTTCGTCGAATGGTTGTTAATAGAATTAACAAATGATTCGAGGTGCTATATGCAAATGTTTGTTAATGGAATTAACAAATATAAATAAAGAAATAAAAATGTTTTATTTATTTATTAAAAAAAAACCTTTGGATTTTCCAAGTGGAAAATTAAGGGAGCATGAGTGGGTGTGAGTGGAGCTTCCACTCACATGAAGAGAGAAGAGGTGGGGGCACACCATGGCTGGCCGCACCCCCCTCTTGGGCTGCCTCCCCCTCCCCTATAAAAGGAGGGTGAGAGCTCCTCTTCTCCACACACTTGGCCACTTCCCTTTCCCTCCACCCGCTGCTCCATTTCATGGTCTCCGGCTTGGCGAAGCCCTGACCGTGGGATTCTTCACCACCACCATGTCGTCGTGCTGCTGGAGTTCCGAGGGATCCTCTACTTCCGCGTCCCGCTGGAACGAGGGAACGGAGGTCGTCATCAACCGTACGTGTGGCCAATCACGGATGCACCGCCGGATTGCGGTGCTCATCTTCTCGCTATCGGGATCGGTGTGAGTACGACTACGCCAACAACGAGATTTGATCTCGTACCACTTTGAGTCTTCGAGGGTATGTGTTCTCCTTAACCCTCTCGTTGCCCGTTGCACTTCGTCTCCTAGATTAGATCTTGGCCTTTCGGGTGTCTCTCGCGTAGGAAATTTTTTGTTTTCTATGCAACGAACCCTTCAGTGGTATCAGAGCCGGATCTATGCGTAGATGTTTTGTACGGGTAGAACACATAGGTGTATGTGGGCGTTGATGATCATGTTATTGCCTCCTTGAGTATTTTATGATCTTAGTGGCATAGTAGGATGAAGCTGCCCCAGACTAAGTATACGTGTACTATGTTGTCTCACTTGTGGCTAAGGTGGTGTCCGTTTCTCCTACTATAGTTAAGATCTAATCTACGAAGGGTTGTTAAAAATGTGTTTATCAACGTTATGGTTGATGTTCGTAGGTATGAACGGTTCTATCATCGAAAGCCCTAAGCCACGTAAAATATGCAAAAATAAATTAGAGGCGTCTAACTAGTTTTTGCTGGGCATGTGATGTGATATGGTCAATATTACAAATTTGATTATGAGATGATCTATTTTGTATATTATTGATATACCGGAAGGTATCCATATGATTGTCTTCTTCTTGATGGACAATCAAGATTGGGTGCCATGGTACTTGGTACCACGCCGGTGGAATGATGGAGATCATACCATGATGCACATGATGGAGATCAAGTGCAAGGAGGACCATATCATATCACGTTATCCTTACATGTGATGTTTGTGATGTTAATCCTTTTATGCATCTTGTTTTTCTTAGATAGCGACGGTAGCATTATAAGATGATCCCTCTCACTTAATATCAAGATAATAATGTGTTCTTCCTTAAGTATGCACCGTTAAGAAAGTTCGTCGTTTTCGAGACACCACGTGATGATCGGATGTGATAGACTCAACGTTCGCATACAACGGGTGTTTTCAAGCCTAGCATGTACAGACATGGCCTTGAAACACACGCAATACTATGGTTCTACTTGGCGAGCCTAGCATGTACAGACATGGCCTCGGAACACGTAACCGAAAGTTAAAGCATGAGTCATATGGATGATATGATGAACATGTCGATGTTCGCCTTTGAAACTACATCATCTCACGTGATGATCTATTTTGGTGTAGTGAATTTGGTTCCTGTAATCACTAAAGACGACTAAGAGGGATGTTGTTTTTGAGTGGGAGTTCATGGCTTAATTTTGAATTAACTTAACTTATTTATCATGAACAACAAATCAAAGTGAATTTGCACAACTTGTAGTAGTCATTGGCATCCACATAACTACCTTACACTTAGATTGTTAATTGAGATATAACTGTTATGATCTGGTAAATACCTTTAGATTGGTACCGTATTAGTGAAATTTAAAATTGATACCTGTAGTAGATTTTCGGTATTTCCTACCTAGCTCCATGTGATTAATGATTGATTGATCTAGAGAGCAACCAATTCCTACTTAGAATCCAGAGTCATGGTTGCTTCCTTTTTACTTTATCTTCAAAAGAATGTTTTGTTGATCAAGGTGATTTAGGAACTGAAAAGAGTTGTTTTCAGAAACAATCAAGTGAAAGATATATTGATATCTAGAAACTTATTTGTGGCAACATGACTGAGTATAATTTAGCGTGACAATGTTTGCTTATATTATCTGAATATATGCAAATTTAGCGTGACAATGTTTGCTTATATTATCTGAATATATGCAATCATTGAAGACGCTGAGCGTTTGAATATTCCAAGAAGTTGGACGCTAAAAATTATCCTCTAAATCCCTTCCTTTGAGCTATAGTAGGTTAATCATAAAATTGTTATGATGGGATGGATTAGAAGTATGGGTAAAGGAGTTTACCTTACTTGGAGATTGCTAGGAGTGGAATCTAGAAGAATACTATTAATATGGTGATATTAGTAGAACAATCAAACTCAAAGTATGACTCAATGGGTGATAGTATATGACTAACACGCCAAAGAAAATGAGCTAGTACGGCTAACATTGTTTGATGTTGAGTTATTCTTCTATAAAGGAAAGGGAATATTGAAAATAGAATTACAAATAGATATATGGCAGAAAAGAAGATAACTGGAAAAGTCCAGCTCAAGAGTATATAGTTGATATACAAGTTATAGATGTATTACTAGTTAACAAAGTATTTTTGGTATTTTGATACCACATTGGTTGGTATGAGTTGTCATACAAAGCAACGCAATGCAAGAAATACAAGGGCCTAAAAGGAACTAGTAATAGATGTGGAATCAATTATGACAAGAACATAAATAAAGTGTTATTGTGTTCATTGTCGTATCGAACCAAACAGTCAAGATTTATTTGAAGAACTTAATAATTTGTTATTTTTGTTCTAGTCTTTTGTGAGAACAAATGAGATTGTTCAAACTATGACCCTATTCCATAATTGATGGATATGTTAATATAAATCATGTTGGTAAAGTAAACATCTATAAGACTAAATGCTAAACGTTGCAAGACGTTGAAGAGTTTCACTTAAATTGTCACACCACCATTTTAGTTCATATCGGAAAGGAAAACATGAAGGAACTCCATATTGATGGACTTTCGAGTCATTTTGTTTTGAATAAATTGACGCTTGTGAGACCTCTTCCAAAAGATGACTAGAATTCCGTTCATAGGCCAAAGTAGAATGGACGACTAATTTAGTGGAGATTGTACATATTGATGTATATAGTCCATTATGTGTAGTCATGGATGGTGGATTAATTTTTCCTTCTTAAAATTCTGTCGATGACTTGAGTAGATATGTGAGTATATCTATTTAAAGGGAACGGAGTTTGACATTTTGAATTGGTTCAAAAGGTTGTTAATATGAAGTTAAAATCAATGTAACAAGATAATCAAGTATTTATGATTGGATCATAAAGAATAAATTTTGAGTTACAAGTTTAGCAAAACATCTGAGAAGTTGCAGAATTGTTCTACAACTTATACTTCTCGAATACCCCACATTAGATTGGAGTATTCAAGAGAAAAAATCAAACCTTGTTTGACATGGTAAGATTAATAAAAATGCCATTATAATTTTGTAGTTTATACATTAGTGACAACCGTTTTTCCACTGAAAAGAGCACCATCATGATCCATTGAAATTGACAACATATAAGATATGGTTTGGGTTGTGACCCGAATTGTCATTTTCTTAAATTTTGGTATGCATAGCATGTGTAAAATGTTTACAACCAAAATAGGATAAATATATGTTTATAAGGTTATCCAAAATAAAACATTGGGTATTTCTCCTATCACCAAACGAAAAGACAAATGTTGTTTGTCAGAGAAGGGTTGATTTCTCGAGAAAGTAGTTCTTGCGAAACAAGTGAGTGGGAGCACGGTACAAACTCAACGAGGTTAGTGAATCTTCGTTATCATGTCAAGAGTAGCGCAGCACTGGAAGTTGTTCCGGGGTTTGATATTTTGACAAAGTAGAAGACACTACATCTGTTGTAGATACTTCGGATGAGTTTGCGAACTGTACCAGAAAAGTCCAAAAACTTTGTACTTAGAACAACTTGTGGTTTAAGTATAAAGTGTTGTTTTGACAACAAAGGACCTGGACCTTATAAAGGAAGCAAATGATGGGCCCTGACTTCGTAAAATTGACTATGAGTCATTATATCCGCCATTGTATCCTTGTATGAATATCAAGTATGTGACTTGGTAGTCTTTTCGATAGGCATGATGCTTGACGATAGCAAAAGGGTCTATATAGCGACAAAGACATGGATTTTACATCTTTTGAAAGTTGTACTTATCGAAAAGCTGTTTTCGACGAAGTTCAAAGAGTTAACTACTACAAGATTTTGATCTTCCGTAGTGATGCTTTAGTCTTTGCGGATAGTTCTAGCAAAAGGTTACATATTATGATATGGCAGTTGAATAACAAAACCAACTCTCCTCTCGAGGAAGTTTGATCAAGGATGTGTACTTGACACAATCTGAGAGTTTTGTAAAAATTCAAAAGGTTGCTAGAAGGGTATGCACACTTCAATGGTTGAAGTGAGCATAGCGAAGTTGAAATCTTTAGCTTAATGAAGTTATCAAAAGAGTTTGATTCCATCATGAATGATAAAGATGCTTGTAGAGTTACAAGAAATTAAGTGGGAGCGCTATGACATATTTCCAATACTTTATGTAGATGACATATGGTTGATTGGAAAATATGTATTTTAAATTAACACGGTTAAGATTTTCAATTTCATATTGATGAAAGGCTTAGAAGATATTGGGCTTCGATACCTATAAAAGATGGATTGAAGCGCCTGATATGATTGAAGCCAAATTACATAGATGAAATATTGAAGTAAGTCAATATAAAAATGATAAGAAGGAGTTCTTGTCACATGGAAAATAATTGAGCAAGATTCATGTGTTTTGACACATGATGAGCATCATTGAAATTGAGATTTCTAAGTCATGTTTCCATGCTATGTACACAACCAGATGAGTCCTAAGCTATAAAATTTTATAGCAGGATAATTCATATGATGATTAGACAACAGTGGGAGAGATCCTTGTGTCATTTTAGAAATGCTAAGGATATGTTTTCCTATATAGTAATGACAAAATATTAGTTGTAATATGTTACACTAATAGTCTTGTCATTTATTCAAGAAATTTTATCTCAATTAAAATATGTGATGAAGGGTAGCACAATAGGATGGAAGAAAGTTCCATGTTGGATTTGAAAGAGTTTCAAAATAAAAATATTGTGACAGATACTACAACAAAGGCTAAAGTATATCGTTGTGTTGACAACTGATAATAAACGTATTTTGTGTCAAGGAGTTCTTTATTGAACTTGGTGAATTTCCAAGAATGCTGAAACTTTGAAGCTACATTTTCACAATGTTAGTAACATCAGTTTAAGCTGAGGAATTAAGGTATCACCAGAACTTGGTGAATTTCCAAGAATGCTAACACTATGAAGCTACATTTTCACAATGTTAGTGACATCAGTTTAAGCTGAGCAATTAAGTTTTCACCGATTGACCATATATATACAAAGTCATCTCATTAGAGAATGAGTGATGCGTGTAGACGCAAAGAACATGCAAATACAATAAGGACCTGAACAGTTCAGATCTTTTTGATGATGTTTACCACATGCGAAGCATGGTAATAACACTGGAACGTCATATGTGTTAAGTGCTTACAGACTAGATTATTGACTCTAGTGCAAGTGGGAGACTGAAGGGAATATGCCCGAGAGGCAATAATAAAATGGTTATTATCTTATTCCTTGTTTATGATGAATGTTTATTTCTCATGCTAGAATTGTATTAACCGGAAACGTTGATACATGTGTGCTTCATAAACAAACAATGGTTCCTAGTAAAGCCTCTTTTTTAACTAGCTCGTTGATTAATAGATGATCAAGGTTTCCTGATCATGAACATTGGATGTTATTAATAACGGGGTCATGTCATTAGAAGAATGATGTGATGAATATATACCCAAAGAGAATATAGCAATGCGATCAAGTCATTTAGTTTACATTGTTATATCAAACATACGAAGTAACTTATTCCTTAGACCATGAGATCATGTCAATCGCTGATACCGGAAGAGTGCTTTGATGGCATCAAACGTCACACCGTAACAGGGTGACTATAAAGGTGTCGTTAAGTATTCGAAAAATATTAGTTGAGGATCATGGATCAAGAGTGGAATTTGTCCATCCAAATGACGGAGAGATATACTCTGGGCCATCTCGGCGATATCACATCGAAACCGCTTGCAAGCACGTGATATGATCACAAGGATGTTATATCACGGGAACGAGAAAAGATACTTGTGGGTAACGAGATTGAACAAGGTATGGTTGATACCAATGATCGAATCTCGGACAAGTAAAATATCGCGAGACAAAGGGAATAGTTCACGGCGTTGTTGGTTCACACGATCACGAGAGTCATCGTTGAATATATAGGAGTCATCACGGATCTCCAGATCCCGCTGTTGATTATTGATCGGAGAGGAGTGCTTCGCTACGGAATATAAAAAAATGCAAACATAGTGATTAAATTTTTTCCCTAAATTAGACAAAGTTGTCAAACATGAGGGCATCTGGTTTATACTCATGCAACGTAAAATACAAATTATGCCTGTTATTTCTTCTTAGCACCTTGTTTAAAATTAAGAAATTAAGAAAAACAAAGAGATGACCCTCCGAGATGCATATCCTTCTTCTTTGACGACAACAAAGGTACCACTTTCATAAATAAAATGGTGTACAGATGAGAAAATGAGATTTAAAATGAAGACTTTGATTAACCAACATTTCCCCGCATCACAAATTTCATGGATATCTCATCTAGAAGACCATGAGGACTTCACCTAAAAAATCTTATGAAACCTGGGCTTATTTGTTATGTTTATTTGTGCAAAGTCTACATTTGCCGCTGAATTTCAAATGTACTCTGTATGGTTAAATATTAAAATTTAGCTATATAATGAGCTGGAAATAATCTATACAACTATAAAGAGCACAACTACAATGAACTTCAAAACACGTAATGATCTTCCCAACAATCTGAAGCATACAAAGTTACAATGCTTACACAGATTATATACTAACGTATAAATTCCCAACAATCTGATGTACAACTGAAATACAATGAAATAATTGAGCAATGAAAATGTCACATTGTCTAGAGATTAAAGGGAGAATCCACACTGAGCTTCCAGTGAGCTACCTAAATTTCTGAATGTGTTGTACATGTAAGTGTGCTATTGACCAGCTTCGGACCTTGCTTCACAGGTGGACCGTCCGTGAGTTTCAACCAGCTTCGAGTAGAAAAAGGAATTGCCAGATGCTTCATATTCAGCATTGAATTCAACATCAAGGGTTGTTTCTGCTAATGACCTTGCCCTGGAGCTTTGGCAGTTTCTGCTAGAAGAACTGGAAGTACGCATTGAGGAAGACATCTCTTAATTCAAGTACATGAACCACTTAACAGTCATATCTGTCGTGCATATGAGTGAGGAGTAGTAAATATTAATTAAAATAAAATATGAAGGTGAGGAGTGGTAAATATTAATTAAAATAAAATATGGTACAATAAACAATTGACAGCTTGCAAAATACAAAGAGAATATCAGAATGTCAAGATATATTAGATACAGAGAACAAGGTAAGCTCTGTCGCCTCCTGAAATCCTAAATTCCAGGTGCCAACACCCTGTTTATTGAGAAATCAAGCAATACGCGATTCTAAAGATTCTTCATGTGCTAAACATAAGGACCTCATTACTTTGTATCCGCAACTTGTCCAATTCACTACTTAACGATTTAATTTGTCAGAGGTGATTTGCATCTTCAGGAGAACATCTAAAGCACCGCAGGCCGGATGATCACTTCTTAAAACTGCCCTTCTAGTGCATTATCCGCAATGGATTCGCCAAATATGTCTCTCATTATTGGAACTCATTGCCGCTATCTTGAGCACCCAATACAAACATTTAGCTGTAAAAATATATATCCAAGCAAACAACAACCATATGAGCATTCCGCAGTCAACACAAGCACTCAACAATCTAAAAAATTAATTGAGAAAAAAGCAGAACTGCCAATACCTTAGTGTGTGTCCGCCGGTGATGCTGCTCTCGTGTTGAGCAGGAGATGCAGAGGCGGAGGAGGAGGGCAATTGGGCGAGCAACCAGCCTCTCCGCCTCCATCCTTCCATTCTTTTCATCCCCGGTTGCGAGCAGCCCAATCTAGGACGACAGAAACCCCCTGCTTCCCTACCAGCTCCTTCTCTGTTCCGCTATCGGTGGGGGCAACGAGGAGAAGGGGATCGAAGGCGCCGCTTTGGTGGCGGTTAGGGCAGAGTTTTTGAGTGCAGTCTGGGTGAGAGGGCCGAGCAGGGATGGCTGGATGGTGTACGCCGGTGAGCGGATCCGCGGAGTCCGGATGGTCGGGAACCCTGCCGCCGATTTCCCCATCTTCGACCGTCCGGCCACGACGACACGTCCCTGGTGAAGCTGCATGCGTATTGGAGGTCCATCGTGACGCCACCCCGGATGACAGGTTGGCCGTTGGCTTGCCCTCGCTTATGGTGGTGTGGTGCGGCACGCCACAGATCCATGGGGAGCGGCGACAGGGAAGATACCGGTTTCGTGATTAAAGCGACGTATAAAATTTAGGGAGTGCGGGTTGCTATTCAATTTATGAAGGGCAAAACGCAAAACGACCACGACGTACGACGTACCAGTCGTTAAGGGACATTACATAATAGAGATTCGCGAACCGTAGGGTGACACACTTAAGGTTCGATGATGCGTTTGAGAGGATACGGAATATCGAAGAATATTTTGGGCAGCACCGAAATTGTTTCGGGGAAAATTGAAATAGTTCAAGGGGTTTTTGGTCGAATGGTTGTTAATAGAATTAACAAATGATTCGAGGTGCTATATGAAAATGTTTGTTAATGGAATTAACAAATATAAATAAAGAAATAAAAATGTTTTATTTATTTATTAAAAGAAAACCTTTGGATTTTCCAAGTGGAAAATTAAGGGAGCATGAGTGGGTGTGAGTGGAGCTTCCACTCACATGAAGAGGGAAGAGGTGGGGCACACCATGGCTGGCCGCACCCCCCTCTTGGGCTTCCTCCCCCTCCCCTATAAAAGGAGGGTGAGAGCTCCTCTTCTCCACACACTTGGCCACTTCCCTTTCCCGCCACCCGCTGCTCCATTTCATGGTCTCCGTCTTGGCGAAGCCCTGACCGTGGGATTCTTCACCACCACCACGTCGTCGTGCTGCTGGAGTTCCGAGGGATCCTCTACTTCCGCGCCCCGCTGGAACGAGGGAAAGGAGGTCGTCATCAACCATACGTGTGACCAATCACGGATGCACCGCCGGATTGCGGTGCTCATCTTCTCGCTATCGGGATCGGTGTGAGTACGACTACGCCAACAACGAGATTTGATCTCGTACCACTTTGAGTCTTTGAGGGTATGTGGTCTCCTTAACCCTCTCATTGCCCGTTGCACTTCGTCTCCTAGATTAGATCTTGGCCTTTCGGGTGTCTCTCGCGTAGGAAATTTTTTGTTTTCTATGCAACGAACCCTTCAGCATTTCAGACTGTTATTGCCACCCTCCTGCCGCCGGTACACCTTCTTCCTAAAAACATGTATGAGTCGAAAAAAATCCTCGGTTCCCTAAAGATGCCGTATACGAAGATAGATTGTTGTCCAAAGAGCTGCATGTTGTTCAGGAAAGAGCACGAGCATACAAAGTACTGTGTCAAATGCGGGGCCTGTCGAGACATCGTAGTAGTTTTCATAGACGGGGGTGCCATGAGACTACGGTAGAGACGTGGGGTAACGGGATCGCGTGGTGGACAGTGAACACAAGATTTACCCAGGTTCGGTACGTCGCGACAGTACGACGTGCCTACTCCTGCACTTCTCACTAATCAGGACTAAAGCCTGGACACAGGGTTACAGTGTGAGGTTTAGATCTAAGCTACTCGACGAGGATGGACTTCTCGGCGAGTTGGCCTAGAGCTTCTCTGTTATTCGTTATCTAATCTATCTCCCGTCCGACTTTATATAATAGCCGGATTAGGGCTTACAGAATAGGAAACCTAGAAGACTACGATAACTTGTAACTTGGAAAGCAAGGAATCCGTCCTCTCCTCCAAGCCAGACCACGTGGGCCGTGATCCGGGTTCTTTTAGAATCCGGCTTCTGTGCGTCGGATTACTGGGCCGCCCAATGGACCTAAGCCCACTACCACTTAGGCCACCCTGGTAATCCGGCACTTTGTCTACCATCTAATATACCCCTATTTGGTATATATCCGACAGTAGCCCCCAAGAAGGATTAAAACTCTGATTCTCCGTCTTTCGCCAAATATACTTTGTCCGAGAAATACTGATTCAGCAGTCTTGATTCTTCTTATTCTTCTTATTCTTCCTTTTGAAAAGAGATGGTAACATGAAACTCGGAATCCTGAAAATCCGGCTTTTCTCTCGCGATCCTTCACGGAAAAGGATCTCCTTACGTCAGTGCCTGAGTCATGCTGACGTAAGGGACGTTTGGGTTTCACGCGGGAAACCCTACAACGTATCTCTGACAGATTCTCACGGGAAACGAGGAGATAGCCATCATTACCCTGTCGTTCCATTTCCCGGATTTTCCGGCGAGTGACACGCGTTGATCATCCAACGGTCAAAATAGCCGTTGGCGCGTATCTTGACGGATTTCTGGCTATAAATAGCCGTCTTCGTCCCCACTGAAAATCTTGCGCACTCTCACTGTCCACGCCATTGCCGCGCACAAGCTCTCGAGCGAAGAACCATCCCGAGCGCACACCGCACCCAGAGCACACCGGAGACGCAACGCGCCGCCACCAAATGGCAACCTCGCCGTCTTCCCCTGCTCGCTCCACCGCAAACACCATCGACGAACTCATCAGTGACCTAGATCCACAGTTAGGTTCACCGAAGCACACCGGTGACGAGCAGGAGAAAACCGCGGCCTCTCCGGCGGGCGGAGGAAATCCTTCTGCCGCCGCGAACGCTGCGGGTTCAAGCTCCGCGCCTCCCTCGCCGTTCGCCCCTGAAACGGCGGAGGAGAAGATCCAGCTTCTCGGCGACGAGCTCGCCGCTGCGGAAGCTGCCGCGTCCGCCACCGCCGGAGCGGATGAAGAGGTGGAATCTGCAGGCAATTGGATTGCCTGCAGTATTCCGCCATCCCTCCTTCCAAACCTGGAAAAGGAGGGCTTAGTCCTCAAAGGGAAATGGCGGCTCCCTGAGGACGAAAACGAACCGATGCCGAAAGACGGTGAAAGGGTTCTTCTCTCCTCCCATCTCTTAAGAGGTATGGGACTTCCGCCTTCCGCCTTCTTCCTCCAAATCCTCTCCCACTATAACATCCAACCCCATAACCTGCCACCCAATTCCATCCTCTACATGGCCGGCTTCCAGCTTTGTTCGAGGGTTACTTAGGCTTAGAACCTAGGTTAGATTTTTGGACGTATTGTTTCGGGGTTAAGCGGAATTCCTCGGAGGGCGCACTCCCGACTTGCGGAACCATCTCCTTTACTCTTAGGAGATTTAGGGAAGATTGGTTCCCCAAGATCAAGACGTCGGAATCCGTCAAATTTTTTACGGGTTCCTTCTTCTACCATCCCGATGTGCCTTTCCCAACAGAGGCCATCGAGGTTCCACCTTTTTCGAACTCTGCTGCTGTTCCCCAAGATAATTGGGGAACGGAAGCCGTCCAAGTGCTGCCGCCTGATCTTCTAAGGATCAAGCGGCGCATCGCCAAGCTCACCTCCTCCAATCCACCTTTGACCGGCATGGACTCGGTCTTTTGCTGGTTGAATAGGCGGATCCAGCCGTTGGCCAATCACGGTGGTCGCCTTCTTTGCGACTACACGGGTGCCAAGGACCCAATGCGGACAACCAACAAAGATTGGCCCGCAAAGGAGCTTCGACGGCGCATCAATCAGTTGGTCGCATCGCGCGATCAATACGAAGCGAGTCGGCCAATGTATACGGCCGACAATCCGGCTCCCAAGGTACTTTTTCCGTCAATTGGGTAGAGTTTTGTCATTCTTTCTCGGATTTTCTCACTTATAACTCTGATGTTTCTTTCCAACAGATAACTGAACTTCCAGACTCGGAGCTGGCCTCCGAGGCTGAGCTGGATGCACTGCGCACCGCTGCCACAGGTGGGCGCAAGCGAAAGAAGATTCCTTCCTCTGAGGAAGTTATCAACCTTGACGGGGTCCCCGTCACCACTTCCAGGTTAGCTCATCCGGGTTGTTTTTGTTATTTGTCGAAGTTTTTCTTTCGTCTTCGGAAAGTTAACTTTTTCTGGGTTTCTTATTTTTTAGCCTAGCTCCCTCCAACCTGAAGCCGAAGAAGCTGAAGAGACACAAGGTCTTGTCCAGCCGAGGCACCCATTCTTCTTCCGCCATTCCTCTGGACTCATCGTCCTCAATGGTGGAAGAGCATGCTACCTCCCCCCCCCATCGAACCGCTGGAGACCAGCCAGCCTGTTGTGTCGAACTCTGACACGAGGGAAAGGGCGGCTCCGGATGCAGGAAAATCTTCTCGGTCTTTCGATGAAGAGATTCCCCAATTCGACAAGGACTTCAAGCTCATCAATGACGGCCTAAGCATGGCCGGAACTCTTTTTGCGGAATACGCAAAAGAGTTCAATGAAAACTTGGCAGGTTTGCAACGAATGAGCCAGGTATGTATCTCTAGCCCCCAAGCATTAAACAAAATGCATGCTTTTTGCCTTGATGCTTTATAATTATTCTTTTCCTTGCCATGTTCTAGCAAACCGCCGAAGCCATTAACGTGGCAGTTTTCAACAAGCTCTCCATCAAGAACAAGGAAGTTAGAAATCTTCTTTCCATTCTTGAGGAGAGAGAGGCGGAACTGGCATCGTCTCAGCTCGCGCTGTCGGAAACAACAGGTAAATATTTTTCCTCTGAAATTTTCGATTCAGCCTTTTGTCTAAGTACTTTTTCCGGGAGTATTTTTAACTCGGAATTTTCCTTGCTTTTTAGCTGCTTTGGCTCAAGCCAAGCAAGCAGCTGAAGATGCCGGCAATGCCGAGTTTCTCCGCAAGGAGAATGTTGACCTTCACAAGGATCTTGTGAAGGCACAAAAAGATCTGGAAGCCAGCAACTTGGCCCTTGGGATTTCTCAATCCCAGGCTTCCGCCTAGGCAGAGAAGGACCAGGCCACCATTCAACGCTTGGAAGCTGCTCTCAACCTGCGTCAGGAGGAAAGCTCCAAAATTGACAAACTTGTTGGTAAGTTTAAGTCTACATTTACCATTTTTCTATGTTTGTCTTATTTCTCTGCTTTGTTACTTAACCCTTTTGGTTGTTTTTTGCTGCAAAACAGGAGATAGTCCAGATCTTTCTCGGATTGAAAGAATCCGAGTTTTTGAGAAGACCTGGACTTCGATCAGGGTTGCTTGCATGCAACTGATCAACAAGTTCCTTCCCTCAAGGAATGGGGAGTTCTCGGAAGTTGAAAAACTTCCGGGTTCTATCATGGAGGTGGCGGAGTCCAGGGAATCCATCCTTCGCTCCGCTGCACGGGGTGGTGCACGCATGGCACTTGGCCTAATGCGTAAGCACTACCCTAGTGCAAAGTCCTGGCGCGTGGCGTCCGGTGTCCCTCAAGGATACACGGAAACCCAACGGAATACGATCTTTGATGCAATCAAAGGCCATGCCACCCAGGTTGCTTCCATGGTGAACCTCTCCATCAATTACCCGGAGGAAGAAATTCTTGAAGCCCCCAAGGATGACAGCAGCGAGGAGGAGTCGGATGCTTGAAGGGTTTCCTTAAACCTGGATAGTAAAAATAGACAATAGGAGCATTACTGTACTTTTACAATGTAATTCATATTGTAATGCTTCTATTCCGTTTGTCGAAACAAGAACTCCGCCTTTTGCAGCTTTGAATTATGAAATTCCTTGCAAGGTTTTCGGGTTTGACTATTCCTTTATCTTCTAAGTTCTCTGGCATATGCGTTTTAACTGTCCTTTAGTGTTGAAAAAATGACTTAATAGTAATATGAAGCATCATGCTGAGTAACTGGGTATAACCAATCAGTTTAAACTCAAAAACATGGATCATACTAAAGACATTTTTACGAACTAGCTTTTAGTGACCCAACGCATGACCAATCAGATGATGCTTAGAGAAAGGTAAGGAATTTTTTGAAACTTGGGCACACAGGCACAATCCGAGTTTCCTTTAGCCATTAGCAGGCTGAATCATTCAGCTTTTAAACACCGAGCACGCAGGCACAATTCGGGTTAACATTGAGTATTTTGTAAGATCATTGGGAAATAGATAAGGTGGAATCATGCTTTGTACTATAATGAACTTGTAAAAACATGGATATCAAAATTCCGACAACTTTATTTCATGATCTCAAAAGATGTTTACATAGAATTGAACTAAGTATGGAAAGGGACATAACTTGCTAGATATTCCCAGGCTTTCGCTATCCACTTGACTTTGTCGGATTTCTTCAGCAGCTTGTAGAGTGGTAAGGCTTTATCCCCCAGCCGACTAACAAATCTGCTGACGGCGGCGGCGGAACCTGTCAATCTTTGGACATCTTTCACGCATGTAGGTTTCGAGATGTTCAAGATGGCCTTGATCTTTTCCGGGTTAACTTCTATTCCTCTGTGAGAAACGATGAAACCCAGAAGTTTTCCTGAGGGAATCCCGAATACACACTTAGATGGATTCAACTTCATCTTGTAAGTGCGCAAGTTTTCGAAAGTTTCTCGCAAATCCTCAAGGAGTGTATCTTTTTCCTTGGTTACGACAGCAATATCGTCCACGTAAACATGGACGTTTTTGCCAATCTGACTATGCAAACAATGTTGCGTGCAACGCTTGGTAGGTTGCGCCTGCGTTCTTCAGGCCAAATGGCATTGTTACGTAATAGTACGTCCCGTACGGGGTTATGAAAGAAGTCTTGATTTGATCTTCCTTTTTCATACGTATTTGGTGGTACCCGGAGTAGGCGTCCAAAAAGCATAAAAGCTCGGAGCCTGCAGTGGCGTCTATTATTTGATCGATTCGCGGCAACGCGAACCTATCTTCCGGACCCAATTTGTTCAAGCCTGTGTAATCTATACACATTCTAAGAGCAGTAGTGTCTTTCTTCGGTACTAGTACCGGATTTGCGGACCAATCAGTGTGGATTACTTCCTTGATGAAATCCGCTGCTAAAAGCCGGATAATTTCCTTGCCAATAGCCTTCCGTCTTCTTCCGTCAAATCGACGGAGACCTTGTTTGACGGGTTTTGATCCTGGAATAACCTTGAGTTGGTGCTCAGCAAGTTCCCTGGGTACACCTGGCATGTCAGCTGGACACCAGGCAAAAATATCCCAGTTCTCACGGAGGAACTTGATGAGCTCGCCTTCCTATTTGTCGGTCATCCCAGTCCCTACGACGACAAATTTTGTCGGATCTTTGGGATCTAGGATTACCTGTCTTGTATTCTCGGAAGCCTTGAAGCTGTCTGTCGGCTTCCGAGTTTCTTTTCCTGCCGGCATTTCTGTCGGCGATTCTTCCTTAGCTAATTCATTCAGTTCTTCCGTTGCTATCACTCTCTGAGCGCAAAGGGCATTTTCTTTCTCCAACTCGTTTGCCAGCTTGAAATCACCGGCTATGGTGATTACTCCTCCTTTGGGTCCTGGCATCTTCAGCTTGTTATAGATATAACAAGATCTTGCCATGAATTTGGCGAAAGCTGGGCGTCCGAGTATTGCGTGATACACGCTTTCGAACGACACTACTTCGAAGGACATCTAGGGAAATTTCTCATAGGGATCGCGCTTGTCTGCCAGGAACAATGCCATGTAAGCGTATGTTGCTGTAATTGAGCTGGGACTCGGAAATCTTCAGATGCTTCAGTGTATCCAGGTAGATTATATTAATGCTGGATCCTCCATCCATCAGCACTCTTCTTAGCCTAGTGTTTTGGACAATAGGGCTTACAACAAGAGCTTGTGTGCCGGGTTCAGGGATATTTCCGGGATGATCAGACTGATCCCAGATTATTGGTGTGTTGGAGTACTTCAAGAATTTCGGGGTTGCCGGAACAACCGCGTTTATTTCTCGAAGTGTTCTTTTGGCCACCTTTGCCGACGGAGTTGCTAGGAAAGTTAGCATTGCTTCTCCATCAACTCTCGGAAATTTGGGTTCGCCCTTTCGCTGTTGTTCCTGGATTTTTTTCGTCAGTGTCCGATTCACTGTCTTCTTTGTCAGCTTCTGGCTTTTGTTTAGCGGGTTTCCTCTTGGAACCCTTCCCCTTATTTCCGGATCCTGCACTTCCTTTCATGTGCTTATTCAGCTGACATTGCGCATTTGTATGGGTGGGTTTCCCAAATTGCGAGTGGTGGACACAGGGTTCCGACTTAATCCTCTCCCACTCCTCTGGAGTGTAGTTGATTGGATCTGGACTGCGTCCTTTCCACTTGTTCCCTTTTTCTCCTCCAAAGGCTATGTTGACTTCTTTGGGTTTTGTCGTCGTTTCTGGAGTTCCTTTTTTGTCAGAACGAGGGGTTTTCTTGGCAAGTATCAGTGATTCGATATTGCCTCCTCTTGCTCTGATGTCGTCTTCGGCTGCGGCCTGCTCATTGACGGTTGTAAGCATAGATCCGAGATCTTTGTGCTGTTTGGAACCAACCATAAACGGTACGAGTCCGGGTTTTAGGCCATTGACGAAAGCATGCATTGCTTGTACGTCAGTTACTCCAGAGAAACTATTCTTCATTGTTGTCCATCTGGAGATGAAATCCACGTATGGTTCATCCTCAAATTGGGTGCAACGGTTCAGCTGGTTGATGCTGTTCGGGCGTTTGTACGTTCCCCGAAAATGCTGAGTGAATACTCTAGCCATATCATCCCAGCTGTCGACAGTTCTTGATGGTAATCCATTGATCCAATATCTGGCTCCATCCAAAGTATAGATCATCCTTTTCTGCTCTATCAATGTGTGCAGAATATCTTCCGGCTGAATGGACAGAAGGGGATCTACTCCTTTCTTTTCCATTGTTGCGCGGACGCGCTTTTCCGGGGTTATTTCTATCTCTTCCGTGGTCACGCCCTTTTGGATTAGGCGGAGTTCTGCTCCTAGGCCTTTCTTTATCCTTAGGAGGTGTCCAGGATCTCTCACGTCTGTGAGGTATATCATATCTTTTGGCTTTCTCAGCTGGGTTTCTCGGAGGTGGCATTATTTTGCCGTCATTCCGGTGTTTGTCTTCCCGATCGTGGGGTTTATGTCCATCTTTCGGGAGATGGGATCCGGTCCTAGACGCTTCATCCCTATTGTCGGGGTTTTTCTTGTCTTTTCTCGGATCCTCTTTTTTATCCTTTGAATTGTCTGAATCTCCGGGTTCTTCCGGTCCAGGTGCTCCAGCAGCGCAAGTAGCTGTTTTGCATAGGGCGGAGTTATCGTGCAGCCTCCCTGATCGCTCTTGGCCCCGCTATTGTTGTTGCAATGCTTTTCCTAAGAAAGCATACACCCCTTGAAGTTTTTCCCCGTTGGAGTGTAGATCGTTGTTGAGGATGGCGAACGCTGCTTCCGCGTTTTCTGCTGCGGTTTTGTATATTGGTTCGCCCCTGGAAACTTTGCCGTTTACCTGCTTTTGCCAAGATGGGTTATGGAACCTTTCTTTTGGCGGCAGTTCTTCCGGTCTTACGATTCCGGGTAACCTAGTAGGTTTTAAGGCAGATCTATTCTTTCTCTCGTACTCCTCTATTTCTTCCTTCATGACCTTGATGTCATTCTGGGTTTGTTGGAGATGTTGCCGAGATCTGAGTAGATGTTGCTGTTGCCTTTGGAAGGCTTGTCTCCTAGCTTCCAGCATCTCAGGGGGTTCATCTGGTCCCACTGGTGTTTGCAACAGCTCTTGTTCTTCCTGTTCCGTCATTGGCGGCGCAGGGATTTCTTTGGACTTCTTCTCCACGGGCTTTGTTCTTCTAGCATCTCCTATTTCCAGGTTTTCATCAGCGAGATCAGCTGATTTTTTCTTCCGGATTTTGTATTGGAGTTTCTTAGCAGCACGGTGCTTTTTCTTGGAAGAGGGAGGTTTTTTGACAGGCTCATCTTCTGTCATCTCCTTGACATTGGGAAATACCGGAGAAGTTTCTCCGTCTTCCCTCTCTTCCTATGGCGGAGGAGTTTTGGGGCTTTCCTGGCTGCCGGCATCCGCGACTTCAGCCGGTTTTTCCATTAGCACTTCGTGGAATCCCTCTTGAAGAGATTTTACCTTTCTTTCGAAGGCATCCTCATCTTCATCTTCGGAGTCGAATTTATCCGATCCGGTGTCCGATTCCAATCTCGCCTCAATGGCGGCTAGTACGGACTCTGCTTCCGAGTTCATCGTCATGCTGACGGATGTCGGATCTTCCGCCTATATGACGGGTATCGGATCTTCCGTCTCCATGACGGGTGTATTGCTGTCTGCCTCTTGCACGGGATTTCCGTCATCCGTGTTTTCGGCGACTTCAGATTGCACCATGCCGATAAAGTGTGTTTCACTTTTTTGTCGGCGATCCGAGCAAAATCCGGCATCATAGTCATCTTCGACTGGGTATAGGGCGGGTGGGAAATACTTGCTTCCACCGCAAAACCCCATTGCTTCTGCGGTTAGTCCGATAAAGATGTTAGCAGATCCAATCGGTAACACGCAGGCACTTACCAGGTGGTTTTGCGCCGGTATGTAAGATCCGTTGTCAAGGAAGCGTCCGAGATCGTCGTCGAACTCCAGGCTTCCGACAGTGATTGACTTTCCGATTCCGCCAAGTATCCCAGATCGGAACTTCACGCCTGACGTCGTTTGCCCCACGGTGGGCGCCAACTGTCGAGACATCGTAGTAGTTTTCATAGACGGGGGTGCCATGAGACTACGGTAGAGACGTGGGGTAACGGGATCGTGTGGTGGACAGTGAACACAAGATTTACCCAGGTTCGGTACGTCGCGACAGTACGACGTGCCTACTCCTGCACTTCTCACTAATCAGGACTAAAGCCTGGACACAGGGTTACAGTGTGAGGTTTAGCTCTAAGCTACTCGACGAGGATGGACTTCTCGGCGAGTTGGCCTAGAGCTTCTCTGTTATTCGTTATCTAATCTATCTCCCGTCCGACTTTATATAATAGCCCGATTAGGGATTACAAAATAGGAAACCTAGAAGACTACGATAACTTGTAACTTGGAAAGCAAGGAATCCGTCTTCTCCTCCAAGCCAGACCACGTGGGTCGTGATCCGGGTTCTTCTAGAATCCGGCTTCTGTGCGTCGGATTACTGGGCCGCCCAATGGACCTAAGCCCACTACCACTTAGGCCACCCTAGTAATCCGGCACTTTGTCTACCATCTAATATACCCCTATTTGGTATATATCCGACAGGGCCTCTAGGTATCTGGAGGTGGACGATGGTAATGGTCAGAATACGCAGCTCACAGTCGCCAAAAAGATCCTTCGGTATCTTCCATTCATACCACGGATCCAAAGGCTTTTTATGACCGAGGAATCTGCAAAACAGATGAGATGGCCGTCAGATGGGAGGAGGTACCGTCCTGAGAAGATGATACATCCGTCTGATGGTGAAGCATGGAAGGACTTTGTTGGCAAACATAAGAAGAAAGCGGGTGACCCAAGGAGGGTAGCAGTTGCGTTATCAACCGATGGTTTCAACCCATATGGTATGACATCCGCCTCATACAGCTGCTGGCCGATGTTTGTTATCCCGATGAATCTCCCCCCCCCCGGCGTGTGCATGCAACGGCAGAACATGTTCGTGTCGCTTATAATTCCAGGGCCTGAGTATCCGGGGAAGAACATGTCGGTGTTCATGGAGCCGCTGGTAGATGATCTGCTCATTGCCTGGAACACCGGGGTACGGACATACGATGCCATAGAAAAGAAGCACTTCGATATGTATGTTTGGTACTTCACTTCACTGCATGACCTTCCGGCTCGCGCGATATTCTGCGGCTCGTGTACTCATGGGAAATGGCCTTGTCCGGTGTGCTACCAGGCTGTGACTTTTCTTTGGCTGAAAAAAGGTGGCAAATACTCATGCTTTGAACAACATCGACAGTTTCTTCGTCCTGGTCACAAATACAGGAGAAACACAAAGAAGTGGAGGAAAGATGTAGCTGTCGATGCGCCACGACCAACTTTGATGACCGGTGTAGACGTCAAGGCTCAGCTAGATAGTCTACAGCTCAATGCCGAGGGGACCGGCTTTCAGGGGTATGGAGAGTGGCACCAGTGGACTCACATCTCATGCCTGTGGAAGCTCCCTTACATGCAGGATCTTCTTCTTCCACATAACATCGATGTCATGCACACTGAAAAAAATATCGCTGAGGCCCTTTGGTCAACACTTTTTGATCTTGAGAAGACGAAAGATAACGTCAAGGCAAGAGTCGATCAAGCCGAGCTTTGTGACAGGCAACATCTAAACTTGAAGGAACCCACAAAAAGCAAAAAGACCTGGACGAAGCCGCCGGCCCCTTTCTGCCTGATTAGGGCCCAAAGGAAAGAAATTCTCCAGTGGATCTTGGACTGCCTCTTCTTCCCTGACGGGTACACAGCTAATATAATGAGGGGAGTGAATCTCGCTGGGCTGCGGATAATGGGGCTCAAGAGTCGTGACTACCACGTATGGATTGAGCGGATTTTTCCCGTCATGATTCGAGGCTATGTTGACGAGGAAATCTGGCTAGTGCTAGCCAAGTTGAGCTTTTTCTTTCGTCAACTTTGTGCCAAGGAATTAGATAGAGATGTGGTTGCAAAGTTGGAGGAAGATGCTGCCGAGCTAATCGTGGAACTAGAGGCGATCTTTCCTCCCGGTTTCTTTAATCCGATGCAACACTTGCTCTTGCATCTCGCGGAAGAGGCACGATTGGGGGGGCCCTGTGCAGTACCGCTGGATGTTTTCAACCGAGAGAGAGCAAAAGAAACTTCGAGAGAAAAGCACCAACAAATGTCGCATAGAAGCATCCATATGTGAGGCAACCCTCAATGAGGAGGTGGCAAACTTCAAGACAAAGTACTATCATGACAGTCTTCCCACTCGTCATAATCCAGTTTCTCGGTACAATAATGACTCCGACCCCGCCGATGCACCAGAGCTTCGCATACTCGCAGGGCTCGGCGGCAGATCAAGTGGAGCGAAGCAAGAGCAAATAGACTCACATGAACAATGGACGGCTATTCTCTCGTGTGTCTTGAAGAACACGGTGGAAGTAAAACCCTACATTGAGTAAGTGCTCAACACCTAATTTTCACAATCTTTCATTCCCTCAAATTGTGTCTCACTCCCCTTCTTGTTGGTCCCACACTTAGGTTATTTGAGCAAGTAACCTGGAAACATCATCCGCGAGAACCTACCTACGCCGAGAAGTCGGACCTTTTTAAGAAGGGTGGCAAAGGAGGCGGTGGTTATATTAGTTGGTTCGCCGCAAAAGTAATCTCCTTTCTTACATGGTTTCTAGCGCAAGACACATATTACGGCGATCTTAGGTTGAACTTATTGACCGAACTTCTCGCATTAAACATGTAGGCTTTAACCGACAAGGAAATGAGTCATGAGTTGAGGCAACTTGCCCGGGGCTTCACCTACTCCGTGAAGACATTTAAGTCTTACGATGTGAATGGGTATCTCTTCCATACCCGTTCTTACGATGAGAAACGGCCCAATCAGAAGACAAACAATTTCACGGTATTTACCCACGCCGGTGGTGATTACTTCGGTATGGTCGAGGGAATGTATGAGCTGGACTTCCATTTTGGCACGAAGAACCAGGTTGTATTCAAATGCCATTGGTTTGATCCGAGCCGAGTGAGACAGAATCCTGCCATTGGTTTGGTCGAAATTGATCGAGCATCCGTCTATGGGTCAGATGATGTCTACATCATTGCACAACATGCCACCCAAGTCTTCTATCTCCCCTACCCATGCAAAACTATGAAACGCCTCCAAGGGTGGGATGTCGTGATCACAGTTCCACCGCGTAATAGACCACCTCCTCCAAACGATGACGATTACCACCAACGCGTAAACCCCGACACATATGAGGGAGAGTTCTATCAAGACGATGGGCTCACCGGCGGGTTCATGGTCGGCTTGTCCACAATTGATGAAATGGAAGAAGACGACGATGATGAAGTCGGCATGGGAGTCGATAATGGGCAAGGCGACGATACATCCGTTCTTAACTCTAAGGACGTGGAACTACTTGAACGTCTCCACTTGCCTGATGTTGAGGAGCCGAGAGGTCCACCACCGAACTACATGGAAGAGTGGTGGTATACTCGTGATAGCGATAATGACGATGATCCCGGTCCAAGCTATGATCCCAAGGATTTAGACAATGGGTTATGAACCATTTGTGTTCCAATTATGTAATCGTGAATGTATAATTAGCATTAATGGGTTATGAACCATTTGTGTTCCAATTATGTAACCGTGAATGTATAATTAGCATTATGTCTCAACTATTTTGTGTGGCACTTCTAGACTAATCACGAGGTTGTAATATTTTTTTTTATTCCGCTCTTGTTATGTATTAGTTTGTGTCGTGGTGGTGTCACGGCAGATGCCATAGGATGGCCAAAGATGTGGGGACGAAGGACGCTGGAGGCGCTCGGGGAGGGATCACGCGACGAGTAGACGCGTGAGGTGAAGATCAAACACTGCAAACAACACGATCTACCCAGGTTCAGGGCCCTCGTGAGGAGGTAAAACCCCTACTCCTGCCTTTCTCTATGTATTCTGGTGTCTCACCGAGTAGCCACAGTACAATGGTTCTTGCTACCAAGTAGCCACTCTTCTCTCTCCGGGTAGAATTAGGTCAAGAATCTCTACGTGTGAACCAGCCTTCCTCTCGTGTGTAGTGTCGTGTGTCGCCGTGTCTCGCGCAGGAGGCGGCTGGGCACCTTATATACCCGGTGCCCAGCCGGATACAGCCAAATACAAACAAGTGTCAACATTGTGTGCACACCGTCCTTCTTCCGAGTTCCCGCTGACAGCTTTGGCTTCTAAGCTTGTCTTGAAGCGGAAATTCGTTGGGCAAAACCAAGTAACCAGTCTGTTATCACTGTGTGAACACAGAGTAGGTCCCCCCTATCCTGCGACGCCCTGCTGACACACTGTCGCTGTCAGGCACGCCGTCCCCAGATGAACAGTGTTGTGAACAGTGCCAAGTACGGACCCGGGATACGCGGGATCCTGTGTCAGAACGGCTCCTTTGACTTCTGGCCCGAGTAGGTTCCCGCCAATCTTACTCGGACCAACTCTTCTACTCGAACAGACATAACTTGCTTGATATCTCCTTCTGGTCATCTTTTTGTAAGACCGAGTAGCAGTCGACCGGGTAGCAAGTACCGGGTAGGCGGCTACTCGACCAAACTTCTCTTCTGACCCTTGGCCTTTACCCTACTCGGGGGTAACCCCCCGACAGCAGTCCCCGAAGCTGGTAGTGTCCTGCGAACTCGTTCACTGGGCCCTGCCAGCTTAAAAACCAACCCTGAAAGTCTTGCCCTTGAGCTTTGGGAGGCCAGGTGAAAGCCTCCGAGTAGCCCTTGGTCTTGTTCCCTTTCTTCCGAGTAGGGCCACTTCTCTTCTCTATGGCCGAGTAAAAAGACTTAGAGAATTTCTTCAATCGAATCTCTGCAGCGCAGAGCACAATCCGGCTTTCCGTGCTGCAACTGGGCACGTGTCACGCATCCAGGACCGCGACGCCTCGCTGCCCAGGACCTGACAGGCCACGCGCCCAGTTTTCACGGAGTGGGCCCACTGGCTCGTAATGTCCCATCACGCGCAGTAATTGCCCACGATCTCGTCGTGGGATCTAATGCGGCCGTTACGCGCGCGTTCCACGCTGTGTGCGTTTCTAACCGGCCACAGATCCCACGCCGCACGATTTATTGCCACGATCGTTCCCACTACTCCAATTCATAACGGTAACCCAAGGTGCGGTATAAATACCCCTCGGTAACTTCCTCTTCTCCTTCCGCTTCACTTTCCCCTTCTGCCTCCTCGATTCTCCGCCGTCACAGAGCTCTCCGCCGCCGTGCAACTCTTTGCGCCGCCGCGGGCTCGTCCACTCCACCAATTCCTTCCAATCTTCTCCCAACTTCCTACTCGCCGCCATGGCTCGCGGTGATAGTGCTCGCGCCTGCTGGGCCGGTTCCGACGTCACCGCCGAGGACTGCCAGTGGCTCGTGAACACCCGGAGGGTTCCTCCCGGTGTTCGCTGCCGGCCGTCTAACGGTGAGATCGTTCCGGCTCCAGAGGAGGGAGAGCACGTCGTCTTCCTCGCGCACTTCGCGCGAGGATTCGGCCTCCCTGTATCCAATTTCCTCCGTTCTTTCCTGGATCATTATGGTCTCCAGATGCACCATCTTCCTCCCAACGCGGTTGTCTTCCTCCTCTACCATGCTGTGGTGTGCGAAGCTTTCCTCGGCGTTCGCTCCACGACGGAGACGTGGTCGAAGTACTTCTTCTTCCGCCAACAGAGCCAGGGCAAGAAGGATGGCGCGGACACCAGCAGCCGGGTAACCGAGACCGGCAGCGCCATGATGGTGCAGCGCCCGGGCACCAATCATCCTCGCATCAAGGGCCTGGATTCTGTCCGCAAGTGGCAGAAGTCCTTCTTGTACGTCAAGAACATCCCCGCCACGAAGGAGGCCAAGATCGAGGACCGCATCAATCTGCCCCCTTGGAGCAACCAAGCTCCTACCGGGCAGAATTGGAAGAGCAAGCCATCCAACAACAGGAACTTGATGCAGATGGAGGAGCGGCTCGCCCATCTGATCGGAGAAGGGCTCAAGAGCGACGATCCAGTCGCCTGCTGGATTCGTAACCGCGTGCTGCCTCTGCAACGCCGCTCCCACCCCATGTGCTACATGGGCGGCCCTCGTGACTGTACTCGGACGACTACCTTCGAGCTCAGCAACGCGGATGTCGCCGCTTACGCTCGGTCCATCCTGGCCACTGGCCTTCGAGACAATTGGCAGTATGGCTTCATCCCCTACAGCCGCACAAAGCCGATTCCACGGGTATGTTCTTCTTAATCTGCTTCTTGTATATGCGATCCGAGTAAATAGCTTCCTCTCCTTGCTGCGACTATCATTCGCACTCTGCGCCGAGTAGGGCGTTTTAGCGGAACTGCTCAGGCTTAGTGTGCTTGTTGTTTGCACGCCTTGTCGGGCAGCACACTTAGGAGAAACACTTAGGCTTAATGTGCTTGATGTTTGCACGCCTTGCCGAGTAGGACACTTAGCCAAATCGCTTAGGCTTAATGTGCTTGGTGTTTGCACGCCTAGTCGGGTAGCACACTTAGGAGAAACACTTAGGCTTAATGTGCTTGATGTTTGCACGCCTTGCCGAGTAGGACACTTAGCCGAATCGCTTAGACTTAATGTGCTTGGTGTTTGCACGCCTAGTCGGGTAGAGTGCCTTCATGCTACTCGGCTAACTTGCGATGTTTCTCTATTCTTCAGGTCCTTGATCGCCAGCTCGCTGAGAGCAGTGAGCGCTTCGAGGGCAACTGGTCAGATGACCGAGAGGAAGCCGATGAGGTCTCCTTCGAGACCGCGGACAAGCTTAATCCTCCTGAAGCCGCCCAGATGAGTAAGCATCACGTGGACTCGTCTCTTCGTGACTGGTCCGAGGATGAAGATGAAGGTAACTGACTTTATCCCATCTGGTCGCGAGCAGCACAAACTAATTGCTTCCTGCTTCTGAATTGCCTTTCTTCCTTTCAATTTCTCAGATGGTGCTGATGCTGAGGATGACGGCGAGGATGAGGACGAGGATGAGGCAGCGCTGGTCGTCGATCCTCTTGCAGTTGCCGCTCCTGTTACCCGCAAGCGGACGGGCAGTGGCGCCCAAGAGCCCCCCGCCAAGAAGAAGAAGCCGACCGAGAAGACGACCAAGAAGGTCGTGAAGAGGAAACGACCAGCGATCCCTACCCGCAAGGGGTAAGTTCCTTTTCGATTGTACGCTTCGGTTCACTTCGTTCTTCTCGGTTGATTCCCAATCCTTTTACTTCGCTGTTTCCTCTCAGTTTCCTCTGCCCTCTTCTTATTTCTGAATGCAACTTTCTCTTCAGAACCCCCTTGGATGCGGATGCCGCTCGTGCGCCCACGAAGACCAAGAAGAAAGCCGCCATTGACGTTGATAAGCTCATCAACCTCGACGGCGATGAGAATGAAGCCGCCGCAGCCCACGAAGAGGACTCCGACGAGGCTCGGTACATAGGTACCGACGCCCAGAATGTCGAGCCGGAGCAGCAGTCCCGCGCCGAGCAGGAGGCGCAGGACGCTGCTCACGAAGAGATGCCACCTTCTCCTCCGGCCACCACGGCCGAGGAGAACCTAGAACGAGACACCGAGATGCATGAAGATGCCGCCCCTGAGCGGCAGGGAGAAGAACAAGAGCAGCCAGCCACAGGGGCCGCTGAACAGGAAGACCCCGCGGCCCAGGCGCGGACGGAAGTGACAGATGCCTCACAGCTAGATCCCGCTGCCGAGCAGCGGGTAGAAGTAGTTGGTGCGACGGAGCAGTACCCACTGAGCGATGCGCAACCAGACACCGCGCAGGGTAGCACCCAGCCGGATGCCGCATCGGGTAGCGCGCCACTAGTGCCGCCCACCCAGCAGGGCACCTCCTCCACTGCACCAGATTCCTCCTTGGTGCAGAAAACCAAGGCTGCCGCCAGCCCTCCGGCCAAGCCTGTTACGAGGAAGAACGGTCAGGAAGCTGCCGAGAAGAAAGACGCCGAGGAGAGGGCCACCGAGAAGAAGACCACCGAGAAGAAGACCACCGAGAAGCCAACCGCCCAGAAGGAGATTTCGAAGAAGCGGGCTGCCGAGAAGTCAGCAGGCCCGGCAGAAGGCACTGTTCGCAGGAACCCGGCGCGTGGCGCCGGTCAAGATGCAGCCGTGATGCCGCCGCCAACGTCAATCGCCAAGTCCGCTCAGTTGACAATCCGCGAGCCTGGCGCGGCTGCTGACGCCGTTGGCGCATCCAGTGCCGCAGATCCGCCCAGCTTCCCACCTTATATGGTGAAGGTCAGCCAGCAGCACCAGGTTGGCTTAACCCCCGCGGAGAGGAAACTTGCTCTTCGGAAAGGGAAGAAAACCGTGGCAGTGGACTCCAGACCCCCGGCCCAAAATCAGGACAAGTCCCTCTCCATTTCTTCGCGTGAGGTTCAGGACAAGACGGTGACGTCCCAGGGCCTTGAGCAAGTGCTCGATTTGGTTGGCTTCATCGATGCCAAGTGGGACAGCAAGGTCCTTGGCAACTCGAACTGGGACGGCACGGATTTGGGTGACTTGGACCATATGCGTGTCGATTGGAACAAGGCAGACTTGGGTTACAAACCCATGACTATCTCATCCAATTCCAGCACGCTTGCCGCCAAGATGTTCGTCCACCGCAAGAACGCAGAGGACCTTGAGAAATCTTACGCGGTAAGCTTCTACTCATCCTCCCCGAGTTGCGTTTCACTTTTCTTCTACTCTTCTTCTTTTCCTTATCCATCACCCAGTCCCCGAGATTCTGGCCGAGTAGACGGATACACTCCCGAGTTGCCGCCTTCTCGGGTTGAATCTTTATTACTTTTCCTGATTCTTCTTCCTTTTGCTTCTCAGAATAGCTTACTGAAGCGGACCGGCCTGCACCGTCAGCTACTCTGGAACCATGCCATTGCCAAGAGACGCATTGAGGCCCTGGAAAGAGAGCGCGCAGACGACGAGGCAGCCGAGAAGGACGTGATGAACAACACATTGAAACTTTCTGAAGTTGAAGGTACGCTTTTAGCTACGCGGTTCTTGCGTTTGTTGTTTACGCCCACTTTTGCTTTTTGCGCTAACCACTTCTACTCTGCAGGGAAGTTAAAGGCCCTGGCGGAGGAGCACTCAACCTGCCGTGCCTTTGTCGAGAGTGGCCAAGCCACGATCAAAAGACTAGAAGGTACGTTGCCGTCTTCTCGGCTTGTCTTTGTGTTTCTTTCTTCGCTACTCTGTTGACCGTGCTTTGCTCTTCTCAGAAGATCATAAAAAAATTGCCGAGGAACATCAAGACTGCCTCAAGCCTGCTGAGGTGCAGCAGCAATTGTCCAGCCAGGCTGTCGAGCTGATAAAAGAGCACACTACCGAGATGGAAGCTCTGCAACTCCAGCTGCAGACCGCGCTCAAGGACGCCCTCAACTTAGCAGCCGAGAAGAAGGATTTGCTTGCCGAGAAGGAGAAGAACGAAGCGGCAGCCAAAGCCAAGGAGAGAGCCCTCGAACAAGAGTGTGAGGTGCTGAAGAAAAGCAACGCTGACCTCTTCGCTCAGCTGGACGGGCTCCGCTTGATTGAAGAAAAGCACTTATCCGACGAGGAAACGTGGAAGAACCAGCTACAAGGGCTGCGCTATGACTTGAACAGTAAGTGCTCTCTTTTCTTTGCTTCACTGCTTCCTCTTGTTCCTCTGCTACTCGCTTCACATTTCTACTCTGTTATTGTTTCTGATCTTCTCGATAGCTCTTGCAGAAGTCTTCCCCGACCTCAGGTCTTCTTGCGTGCCTGCCTTGGCGAAGGTCCGAGAAGCTCGCGCTGAGAAGGGCGAGCCTTTGGACACCAGAGCAGAAATCGAGGAAAGCATCCTGATTATGCAAGGGCAGTTCCAGCGACTAGCGGGCGTGGGCACCGAGCTGGTGCGCGTCGCCTTCCAGCTGCACGACCTCTTCTGGCCTCAGGACTCCGCGCCAAAGACAATCCGCGGGCTCGCCTTGAAACTGCGCGGCGTGAAGGCCGAGCTGAAGAAGTGGCGCGCATCGGGAGCTCGGGCAGGCGCGGACATGATGCTGCTATTTATCACCAGTTGGTATGAAAACCTTAATCTGCAGATTGTCCGCGAGATGCGCCAGGACTCCAAATGGGAAAAGAACTCCGACTGCGTGGCTATCCGCAAGCTAGTCGCTCACGAGGTCGCCCAGTACGCTGATACCGCGACCTTCATCGACGGCCTCACCGAGCCGGACACCGAGGTGGACGAAGGCGAGGAGGAGGATGAAGACGAAGAGACGGACACAGAGGAGCTGGACCTGAGCTGCTTCGAGTCTCCTGGTGGCAAGGCCGGGAAGGGGAAGGCCGCGATCATCGCGGGTAGCGATGAGGAGGACGAGAACGAGAAGATGTCGATTGACACCTCCGCGCTCGAGTTCGGGACCTCGTCAGGAGCTGCCCTCGACGACACGATTAGCCTTCGCGCCCAAGCCAGTGGCTCCACCTCATCGACAGTGCCCGTCTCGGTGGCCACGGCCATTTCAGACCGGGTAGCCACCGAGGCGAACACAGACGCAACGAGGTCCGATACCGCCAACTCGGAAGCAGATGCTACCAAGGCCAGCACCGAGGACGAAACTGCGAAGACCGTTGACGCCAGCTCTGAAGCAGACGCTACCACGACCAGTACTGAAGATGAAGCAGCCAAGGCCGCCACTGAGAACGCCGCCTCGACCTGAATCTGTCCTGTAGCTTATTCCTCAAACACTTATCATATCCCCGGGATGCCGGGTGCAGATGTATCAGACTACTTATGCCGTTTGCTACCCATTTTTATTCACACTCGTTGTTTTCAATTCAATCATTTTGTTCAGCCTTGGCCCGATGCCGGGTTGCGTTATCATGCGAGTCCCCGAGTTGCATTTCATATTCACTCTCTCTTTTCGTCTCAGCTCTACCCGCAACTTGTTGCTTTTTTGGTATTCGAGTCACAAGAGTTAAAGAGCAGAGCTGCAAATACTTAGCCGCTTAGAAACAATCATAGTAACGCAGCCCACCACTTAACCGAAAAGAAAAGACAGAGAACAAAAGTAAAGGCACCCTACTCGGTTCCTGCACTGTTTTCTTCCTTAGCAATTTTTCTTGTGCTCATTGACCTTTTGCTTGTTCTCTTGCTTGCCATGAAGCCGGGTTTCGGACAGCAGCAGAGTCGAAGAGTTGGCATTTAGGTTTAAACACAGTACTCAATGTACTTATGGATTTTGAAGCAGAGCAACCGAATAGACAAAAAGTAAAGCCGAGTAAACACACTTAGAGCATTTTTGGACGAGGGCAGTCCCCGAGCTGAATTTCAGATTGCAGGGTAGAATTTTAACTCGGATAAGAAAGTACATACACATCTTTGCTCACGAATGAAAGCGACGAAGTAGGGCTACATTCCAAGGGCGCTTGGACTCCTCTCCAGCTTTATCTGCCCTGTTCGCCTGTGATGGACGCGCATCTACAAGATAGTATGCATCGTTGTGCAGCGCTTTGCTCACAATGAAGGGCCCTTCCCATGGAGGAGACAGTTTGTGCATCCCGGCTGTGCGTTGCACGAGCCTAAGCACCATGTCTCCTTCTCGGAAAACCCTTGGGTTCACCTTTCGGCTATGATAACGCCGCAGGTTTTGCTGGTAGACAGCCGAACGTGACAGAGTCAGCTCTCTTGCTTCTTCAAGCAGGTCAACGTCGTCTTCTCGAGCTTCTCTCGCCTCCACCTCAGTGTAGAGGGTTACTCGGGGGGAGTCATGCTCTAAGTCTATTGGCAACACGGCCTCAGCCCCGTATACTAAGAAGAATGGCGTGTAGCTGGTTGATCGGTTAGGGGTAGTCCTTAGACTCCACAACACCGCTGGCAACTCGTCTAGCCAACACCCAGGTGTTTTCAGCAGTGGCTCAATCAGCCTTGGCTTTATGCCAGCTAGCACCATGCCATTTGCTCTTTCAACTTCCCCATTGGAAGCGGGATGCGCGACTGATGCAACGTCTAGTCGGATGTGCTTATCTCTGCAGAACCGCACCATTGCCCCCTTTGCGAAATTTGTGCCGTTGTCGGTGATGATGCTGTGCGGGTAGCCATATCTCAGGATCACATCCTTCAAGAATTTCACAGCTGTGGCCCCATCGCACTTCCGAATAGGCTTCACTTCGATCCACTTGGTGAACTTGTCCACCATGACCAAGATGTGTGTCATGTTGCCTTTAGCCGGCTTGAAGGGGCCAACCATATCCAAGCACCATACGGCAAACGGCCATGTGATAGGAATTGTCTTCAACTCGGAAGCAGGCATGTGAATCTTACTCGCGAACATCTGGCAGCCATTGCACTTCCTCACGATGTCTTCAGCTTGCTGCAGAGCTGTGAGCCAGTAGAAGCCATGCCGAAAAGCTTTCTTGACCAATGCCCGAGAAGAGGCGTGGTGCCCGCATTCTCCTTGGTGTATTTCCAGCAGAATTTCTCCTCCTTCTTCTGGGTCCACACAACGTTGCAGCACGCCGGTGGCACTCCTCTTGTGCAGCACATCTCGGAATATAGTGTATCCCTTGGATATCCTCTGAATCTGTCTCGCGGCCACCTCATCCTCTGGCAGAGTACCGTCCCTTAGAAAGGATAATATGGGCATGGACCAACTCGGTGTCTGCCGTGTGGGAAACACTGGTTCGTCCACTTCCATTGGGACATGCACCTCTGTTTGCTTTTTAGGGTTGGGAGCACTTCTCTGGAGCCCTGATCGATTGGCAAGGACCTCCTCAATGAATGCGACAGTCCCCGGGTTAAGGACAACAGTCCCTGGGTATGGAGTGACAGTCCCCGAGTATGGAGTGGCAGTCCCCGAGTAGGGAGTGGCAGTCCCTGAGTAGGGAGTGGCAGTACCCGAGTAGGGAACGGCAGTCCCCGAGTAGAGAACGGCAGTCCCCGAGTTGGGAGCGGCAGTCCCCGGGTTTCCTGTAGCATTCTCCCAGTCAATCTCCATGGGATCAGATTCCTCACTTGGCAGAGAAGGAACAAATATGGATTCCGAGTTGGGGGAGGGCTTGATGGATGGCTTCCTTAAATGCTCCAAGGCAATCCCCGCCGGGATGGACTGCCGAGAAGACCCCAACTTGGACAGCTCGTCTGCCGCTTCGTTCTCTGCTCGGTGAATGTGCTGGAACTCGCAGCCTTCGAAGAATCCAGTCATAGACTGTACCAGGAAGGGATATGATGCCATGTTGGCATCTAGAGCATCCCAAGTGCCAGAGACTTGCTGCACCACTAGATCTGAATCGCCATAGCATATGATGCGCTGCACACCAACCTCCTTGGCTACTCGCAAGCCATGCACCACTGCCTCGTACTCTGCTACGTTGTTGGACGCCTTGAATTGAATCTGCAGCACATACTTGAGTTGATCTCGCTTGGGTGACGTAAGCACTACGCCAGCACCAAGGCCTTCCTTCACCTTTGAGCCATCAAAGTGCATCTTCCAGTAATTAGAAACTGGAGCAGGAGGTTCATACAGCACCTCGGCCCAATCTACCAGAAACTCCGCCAGAATCTGGGACTTGATAGCTTCTCTTCTCGCATACGCGGGTGCATATGCGGCCAGCTCGATTGCCCACTTGGCTACTCTGCCACTCGCCTCCTTGTTGCCCATGATATCCGAGATGGGCGCAGAGCTCACAACCGTGATAAGATGCTCTTGGAAGTAATGCTTTAGCTTCTTGGCGCCCAGGTACACGCCATAGGTCATCTTCTGGTAGTGCGGGTAGTTTTGCTTGGAGCTAGACATCACTTCACTGAGATAGTACACTGGGCGCTGCACACTCTTGCCTTCTTCTTCTCGCTCCACCACAATCACCACACTGACTACTCGGTTGGTGGCAGCGATGTACAGCAGCATTGGCTCCTTGGGTAGCGGACTAGCCAAGATGGGAGCACTAGCTAGCATTGCCTTCAGCTCATTGAATGCCACATCCGCTTGCGGAGTCCAGACAAACTTGTCACTTTTCTTCATCAGCTGGTATAGAGGCAGGGCCTTCTCGCCCATTCGGCCCAGGAAACGGCTCAGAGATGCCAAGCAACCAGTGAATTTCTGCACATCTTTCAGGGATCTAGGCAAAGACATGCTCTCAGTAGCTTTTATCTTTGAAGGATTGGCTTCAATGCCCCGACTAGATACCAGGAAGCCGAGTAGCTTGCCAGCCGGGACACAAAAGGTGCATTTACTCGGGTTCAGCTTCATTTTATACTTGCGTAGGTTAGCAAAGTTTTCCTCAAGGTCGGCAAGCAGAGTATGTGTTTTATTCGTTTTGATGACAATGTCATCTACGTACACCTGCACATTCTTGCCAAGCTGATCGTGCAAGCATTTCTGTATGCATCTCTGATAGGCTGCACCCGCATTCCTCAAGGCAAAACACATGACACGATAGCAATAAGCCCCATACGGGGTAATGAATGCAGTCTTTATTTGATCAGCAGGATTGAGTGCAATCTGGTGGAAACCAGAGTAGGCATCTATGAAAGACAGCAGTTCACAACCAGCAGTGGAATCGATCACCTGATCGATGCGAGGTAGCGGGAAGGGATCCTTGGGGCACGCCTTGTTCAAGTCGGTGTAGTCGACACACATGCGCCATGCAGTAGCAGCCTTGGGATCCTCCTTCTTCTTCTCGACCATGACCGGGTTGGCTAGCCAATCCGGATGCAGCACCTCCATGATGAAGTTGCTTATCAGCAACTTGGTGATCTGGTCACCAATGGCCTTCCTTCTCTCATCTCCGAAGCGGCGCATAGCCTGCTTCACTGGCTTGGCGTCAGGACGCACATGTAATGAGTGCTCAACCAACTCCCTCGGGACTCCTGGTAGATCTTCATTGGACCAGGCGAACACGTCCCGATTCTCACGGAGGAAGTGGATGAGCTCGCTTTCCTATTTCTCCGCCAACCCGGAGCCAATGATGGCTACGCGGTCGGGGAACTCGGGGTCGACCTGGACCTTCTTGGTTTCCTGAGATGCCTGGAACGCGGTCCCGTGTTGGGTACTCGGCACGCCTTGCGCACCAGCCTGCGCGGATTGCGCCATAGCCACCACCTCATACATCTTCTTCTTCTCGACAGCAATCAACATTGACTCCGCCAACTGGGAACCAGCAGAGGCACACTCCATGGACTTCTTGTAATCTCCAGCAATGGTAATCACACCATTGGGACCAGGGATCTTCATCTTCAGATATGCCGTGTGTGTAGAAGCCATGAATTTGCTCAGAGCAGGCCTGCCGAGTAGAGCATGGTAAGGGCTCTTATGATCAACCACCTCGAACTGCAGGCGCTCCGTGCGGCAGTTCTCCCTTGTGCCGAATAGCACATCTATCCACACTCGGCCAATCGGGTGGCACGAGACTCCCGGCACAATGCCATGGAAGGTGGTCTTGCTGGGTAGCAGCATGTTCTCGGCCAGCCCAAGCTTCTCGAGTGTGTCTTTGTACACAATGTTGATGCTGCTGCCGTTGTCGATTAGCACCTTGCTGAACCTCACATTTTTCTCGGGACCCAGGAAAGTAGGATCCAACACCAAGGCGTAGCTACCCGAGTTGGGCATCACCTTGGGATGATCTGCTCGGGACCACCTGATCTCTTGGTCACACCAATACATGTAGTGAGGGACAGCAGGAATCACCGTATTGACCTCCATGGCACGCCTGTGCTGTGATTGCTTGTCGACTGGCTCGGAAGTGAAGATCATGTAGCTCTCGTGGTGCTCTTGGTACTGGTTGCGGCCTCCGCCCTCATTGTTGCCGTTGTTGTTGTTGCCCTGGTAGTTGTTGTTGCCTCTGTTGTTGTTGCGATTGTAGTTGTTGTTGTTGTTGTTGCGATAGCCCTCATTGTTGATGTGACGGTTGGCTTCTAAAGCCACTTGGTTCACATTTTCCCTTCTCGGAAACACCGGCGGTCGAGCTGCGGGTGCGCGAGCAGGCTGCACATTAGCATTGGCCGCTGGGAGAGGAGGAGGAGGAGGCAAGCCTTCATTCTTGATCAGATCCCACCACTCGCACTGTCGGGTAGTGTGATTAGCAGGCCTTGAGGGATGCTGAGTGTGAAAACTGCAAGGGCCATCCTTCATGTCGTCAAAGACGAACTTCCTCGGCTGCTCGGAGTTTCCGCTACCCGACTGAGGAGCACGGAATGGTTTCTTGTTGCGTTGGCCCTGGTTCTGGTTCTGCCCGTAGGCTCCAGCAGGTTTCTGCCTTTGGCTACCCCCAGCTCCAACAGCCACTGCATTCACCTCTTCGGGGTCGTACCGAGTATCTATTCGGTCACCCCTGCGCTTGTTGCGGAACTCGTTGCGCTTGTTGCTGAAGTTTCTTCTCGGCTCAGAGGAATCCATCAGGGGCTGAGTAGGGTCACCGAGTGCGTACTGATCCGCAATCTTGATGGTTTCCGCCAGAGTGTTCGGCATCTCCCTCTATAACCTTTGCCACAGCATACTGCCATGTCTGCAACCCTGCGCAAACCAAGTGATCGCCTGAGCCTCGTTCACACCTTCACAGGTGTTCCTCAATGTGCTCCACCGAGTAAGGTACTCGCGGTCCGTCTCGTCTTCTCGCTGCTTGCAAGCGGACAGCTGTTGTGGCCTATTCGGCCTCTTGTAGGTGCTTGTGAAGTTGCTGATGAAGGCGTCCAAGAAATCCAGCCAGCAATTGATGCTGTTCTTGGGCAAGTTGTTGAGCTAAGTGCGAGCTGGACCTTCTAGCATCTGCGGGACGTATCGCACCGCCCATCTCCGGTTGCCGTTCGTGATATGAACCGCGGTGACATAGTCATTGAGCCAATCTTCCGGCTTGGTGCTGCCGTTGTAGCTCTTGGTGCCTCTTGCGAGCTGGAAGTTCTTCACGGACGGCTCGTTCATGATGCGCGGGCCGAAGCACTCGGGGCCAGGGGGCCCGTGTTCTCAAGCCGCACCGACAAGCTGATCCGGTCCAGCTGGTGCCTTGCATCTCCAGGCGCCAACACGCACTCGCCAACACGATCCAGAATATCATAGCCAGCCATCTCCATGGCCGAGTAGCCGTCATCATATCTGTCCACCTGCACAGCTGCAGGCTGCTCCACCGGGTTGGCGACTGGCGCCACTGCGCGCGGCTGCTGCCTCTGCCGGGTAGGCTGAGCGGCGGGATGCCGAGAAGGTCCTGGGCGCTCTCCAGCTCGGACCTGGCTTTCAGCTTTATGGGCTTGAGAGCCTGCTCCTGCAGCGTTGTGTTTCTGACCGGGCTGCTGCGGCACAGCGAGCTGTTTCGCGGAAGCAGTCGGGTCGTACACCTGCATTTGCCTATCTCTGCCAGAACGTCCGCTGCGGCTCTTCTCGCGGCTGGGGTACGGAGATGAGGCCTGATCGTTAGATCTAGCCGCGTGCGAGTGCACCACCTGAGAAGCTCCGGCACCCGGGTTGGCTTTTCGGAACTCCTCGTTCTGCCTGGCGGCCTCCAACACCAACTCGTTGAGCCTCTCCTACTGCCTAGCGCGCGCGTCACCGTCGAGATGAGGTAACTCGGCGGCCACGGCCTCTGCAGCTCTAAGTGTATTGGCGGGTGTGCTATACCTAGGCCTAGTGGAGGTGTTTGCGGTGGCGGACTGAGTGGGAGCCTCTACAACCGTTGCCATCTCGGCACCTAGGTTACGCCGCGTGGCGCCTACTCTGCTAGCTCTCCTAGTGACTGGAGTGAAGCCGTGAGCCTTGTTGTACTCAAGTTGGTCTAGACTCAACTCAAGCCTAACCTTATCCAACTCCGCCTGCTCGGCGAGCAACTCCTGGCGCTGCCGGTCGAGCTGCTCCTTCATGGTCAAGAGCTCAAGGTCGGTGGGAGGCGGCATGCCATTCCGCCCAGCCGACGCGGGAATGGTTGGAGTGGTGGAGGGAGGAAGGTTGCAGTCCTTCTCGTAAGGCCTATGGGTCCTGCCACCAGCGCTCGAGCCAGCAAGATCCTCGACGACGACCGCGGCGCCAGCAGCACCCGTGCCGGCGTCTGCAGCCAGGCCAGCCACCATCACCTCCACGCTGTGCGCAGAACGGCCCAACGGCCTTCCGCGTGCAGCGATGACGGCAGGAGGATCCTCCGCGACATGCACCACCTCAGGATACTCGCGGTCGACAACAGTGGCAACGTAGACGAGGTGAGAGCCGAAGGAGATCACCGAGCCGCCCTCCGGCATGGCCTTGCCGCCGAAATCGCCGGCGTTGTCGGTGACGAAGTCGAAGGAGCCGAATCTGTGGACAAGGCCGCAGACCACTCGCTCTCCGGTAGCAGAAATCGATCCCGTCCGAACGGAAACTCCAGCCAGCGCTGCTGGTAGCCCCACGGTGGGCGCCAACTGTCGTGGTGGTGTCACGGCAGATGCCATAGGATGGCTAAAGATGTGGGGACGAAGGACGCTGGAGGCGCTCGGGGATGGATCACGCGACGAGTAGACGCGTGAGGTGAAGATCAAACACTGCAAACAACACGATCTACCCAGGTTCAGGGCCCTCGTGAGGAGGTAAAACCCCTACTCCTGCCTTTCTCTATGTATTCTGGTGTCTCACCGAGTAGCCACAGTACAATGGTTCTTGCTACCGAGTAGCCACTCTTCTCTCTCCGGCTAGAATTAGGTCAAGAATCTCTACGTGTGAACCAGCCTTCCTCTCGTGTGTAGTGTCGTGTGTCGCCGTGTCTCGCGCAGGAGGCGGCTGGGCACCTTATATACCCGGTGCCTAGCCGGATACAGCCAAATACAAACAAGTGTCGACATTGTGTGCACACCGTCCTTCTTCCGAGTTCCCGCTGACAGCTTTGGCTTCTAAGCTTGTCTTGAAGCGGAAAGTCGTTGGGCAAAACCAAGTAACCAGTCTGTTATCACTGTGCGAACACAGAGTAGGTCCCCCCTATCCTGCGACGCCCTGCTGACACACTGTCGCTGTCAGGCACGCCGTCCCCAGATGAACAGTGCTGTGAACAGTGCCAAGTACGGACCCGGGATACGCGGGATCCTGTGTCAGAACGGCTCCTTTGACTTCTGGCCCCAGTAGGTTCCCGCCAATCTTACTCGGACCAACTCTTCTACTCGAACAGACATAACTTGCTTGATATCTCCTTCTGGTCATCTTTTTGTAAGACCGAGTAGCAGTCGACCGGGTAGCAAGTACCGGGTAGGCGGCTACTCGACCAAACTTCTCTTCTGACCCTTGGCCTTTACCCTACTCGGGGGTAACCCCCCGACAGTTTGATTGCAACTATTAATTGCCTTTCAACTATCATTACCATTTTTTTATTCCAGTCTTCTTATGCTTGGTATATATCATTGGTATTTTATTTACAACTATTACTTGTCTTTCAACTATTAATTGCCTTGTAAATATTAGTTGCCTCTCAACTATTAATTGCCTTTCAACTATCATTAGCATTTTTTTATTCTAATTTGTTATGCTTGGTATCATTAGTATTTTTATTTACAACTATTAATTGCATTTTGTCTATTACTTGACATTTTTTATCACTTTGTACTAATCGGGACCCCTTATTTTCATAACAGGTTAGTGCAGCATGGCCCCGAAAGCCAAGACTAAGGGGGTGAAGCGGACCGCGAACAAAATTGCACCATTGGAGGCTTTGTACGCTAGAAGAGAGGATGGCAGCCGAGTGAAGATAGGGAGAATCCGGCGCAAGCAGCATGTGGACGCGCCGTCGTCTTCCAGAGCTCGTTCAAGAGGCCGAGGAGGCGCTACGCGGAGCGAGACTCGCTCACGTAGTCCCTTGCCCGATGTTTCTTCTTCTGAGGAGGAGGAGGAGCAGCAGCAGCAGGAGGATGTGGAGCAGGAGGAGGAGGACGTGGAGCAGCAGCAGCAGGACTCCGAGCACTCCGGATCCGATGACGACTACAGATACTCTTCACCATCGAAGTCAGAGGATGGTGATGAGGAGGATGTCGAGGTGTCGTATCCGGAGGACGAGCCCAAGGACTTGTTTGCCCACCCTCTCCCTGACTTAGGGAAAGTGGCACCCCCCGGCCAAAAAGTTTGGCTCCGAGGGACATCTAGGCTCCCTAAGCCTCCATACCCCTTCAAGGACATAGTTGTCACCGTCGACGGAGATAAGTAAGTGGACATTGTTGTAATTACAATTTACTTTGTTTATGCCTCATTTATGTCATCGAAAGCTCACCGACTCTTCTACTTGTTTGTGCAGGTCGTTGGAGTGGCTTGGGGACGTTCCACCACCACGGACCATGAGCGGCATCTTGGGGCTTCTTTGAAAGAAGTATTACCCTGGCTTGGTCACGTTGGAGAACGGCAATCTGGAGCCAGCTTGGTCCTAGAAGGACTATGAGAGGGTCCCGGACGTGGAGGATAAGCATGGACGGGTGTATGGCCACTTGGGCCTCCGAGTGGTCAATGATATCTGGGTATGTATTTGTCTTCACCGCTGACATGTGTATTTCTCTTTAAATATCCTTCTAATGTCTTTACCGTATGCTCAATGGTTGTAGGACTACTTCACCTGCGCCCCGGATATGCAGGACAAGGCCAGGGTGGTGCTCATTAGAATGGCCAAGAAGCTTATCCGCGACATGCAATACGAGGCACGTGTGCTCTGCGTGGTGAAGTTCTACGCGAAGCACAAGAACACCAAGCTGACGAAGACGGATGCACGACAGATACACCTGTCAGCGGTGCAATACTTAGCGGTAATGGCATCATTTTAATTTTAATACATACATTGCTGCGGCAAAGAACTACTGATATGTATTTTTTTTGTTAACAGGTGGTTCATCAGTGGCTGGCCAACAAAATGCCTTGCATCAAGAAGATCGTGAAGAAGTGGACGAGCGACGCGTACAAGAACCAGCACGCCGAGTGCCGGGAGCGGCGCCTTATGCTTGGTGATGGACACCGTCAAGGCGGCCTCACCCTCACCGGCCGCGTCCAGAGAGAGGTAAGGAATTGTTTTGCTAATAATTCCATACGCCGCTTCATTCTTAAGATGAGAGTTTGTGCTGATCATTTTTCTTTGAATTGTAGAAAGCAAAGAAGGGCAGGGTCATCACTCGCACGGTGGCATTCTGTGAGACCCGGAGGCCCAAGGTCCTGAAGCCGGATGTACCGGTTGAGAAGCAATGGATCAACACCCAAACCGGCGAGAAGTGGGACAAGTGCACCGAGAAGTTGAAGGAGGTGCACCCAAACTGTCTTTTGAACTTGAATACTATGTGTGGTGAACCATTTTGAAGTTTTTATGTTATGTGTGATAGAATATATGTATGAATATTTGAGATGCTATGTATTTAAAGTGAGTTTGTATATAGATTGAGTGCTATGTATGTGTTGAACTTAAATACTGTCTGTTGTGAACCCCGGTGAGCCAAAATGCACTCTATATGAAATTTGGTTTTAATTGCAGGGATGTGAGCAAAATACAGCAAGAAAACATGACCATATGGTAAGTATGCCGAGTGTTACACTCGGCATAGGACCAAATGGCAGATATGCCGAGTGTCCCACTCGGCAATGGTACTCTCCAGGCGCCCAGGTTGGCCCCTGGCAACGGTGTTTGCCGAGTGGACCCAGAAACACTCGGCAAACACCGTTGCCAGGGGCCAACCTGGGCGCCTGGAGGGGATCATTGCCGAGTGGGACACTCGGCGAACATGGTACACATGGCGGGCCAGGGCAGCTCCTCTGGATGCTTATACACCGAGTGTCGACACTCGGCAACAATAGGAGCCGCCGAGTCATGCTTTGGCACTCGGCACACCTGTTTGCCGAGGGGTGCCAAGAAGGCACTCGGCAAATAGAGGAACACGTGGCGTGCCAGGGTAGCTCCTCTGGATGCTTATACGCCGAGTGTTGACACTCGGCAAAGAGAGGAGCCGCCGAGTCGTTGTTTGGTACTCGGCACACCTGTTTGCCGATCGGTGCCAAGAAGGCACTCGGCAAATAGAGGAACACGTGGCACTCCAGGGTAGCTCCTCTGGTCATCACTACGCCGAGTGGGACACTCGGCAAAGGTGAACACGTGGCGGCTTGCTGGTTCCTACGACGAAATTGTTTCTCCGAGTGTCTTAGCTAGGAACACTCGGCAATGATGTGTGGTCCGTTCTGTTATGGACTTCGACGTGGAGCTGTCAGAACTTTTGTTCGCCGAGTGTGGTTGTAAAAGACTCGGCAAAGACGTCACCGAGCAGTCCGTGGTTTGGCACTCGGGGTACGCTCTTTTGCCGAGCTAATAGACGCCGAGTCCTCTACGCCGAGTGCAGTACTCGGCAAAGTTACTGCCGAGTATTTTTGGGCCTTCGCCGTGTATTTATGATACACGGCAAAATATCGAATTCTAGTAGTGATAGCTGCATTTTTTAAATCTGGTAGTTGATTTCGGAAAACACGATAATTCCATTAAATCAACCTCACTTATGTGCCAAATCGATATATTCTAAGATGCATTTAAAAATTAGTTATTTAATTTTCTAAACCCTATAGTTGTGTCAAATTAATATGATATTTTCTTTTTAAAAATCCGGAAGTTTATATCAGAAAACCCGATAATTACAACAAATCAACCTGATATGAGTGTCAAATGAATATTATAGCTGCATTTAAAAATCCATTATTTGATTTTAAAAATTCAATAGTTGCATGAAATCAACATGATAATTGTGTAAAATCAACATGATAGTTGCATTTTAAAATTCCGGTAGTTCATTTTAGAAAACACGATAATTGCAACAAATCAACATGATAGGTGTATCAAATCAATATGGTAGATTTAAAAGTCTGCTAAATGACTTTTACAAACCCAGTAGTTGCATGAATCAACATGATAGTTGTGTCAAATCAATATGGTGGCAGCATTTAAACAAATTTAATAATTGATTTCAAAAACCACTGATAGTTACATGAAATCAACCCGGTCGTTGTGTCAAATAAATATGTTAGCTGCATTTAAATATCTGGTATTTTATTAAAAAAATCTAATGGTTTCATAAAATAAACCCGGTAGATAGATCTAGATAGTTTACTTTTCTAAACCTTATAGTTGTATGAAATCAACCTGATAGTTGTGTCAAATTAATTTCATTTTAAAAATCCGGAAGTTGATTTCAGAAAATCCGATAATTACAACAAATCAACCTGATATGAGTGTCAAATGAATAATAAGTCCACACATTTCAAATACAGAACAAGGTACATTAAATTTGTAATAAGTGCACGTCAGACCAGTTGATCCATGCATATATTGTTTCATCGCATACAAGGCAGACAGATATATACATAGTTTCTCAGCGTTTGATCTTTTTGCCTTTTTTGGTCACAGTTGCATAATTTAGCCCCACATCATGACTTCTTCTGTTGAATGGAAGACCATGCCTAGGTAGCGTTGTTCTGCTTCTTCTTGTGGTGTATGTTGCATGACTATGATCATCATCTTCTTAATCATTGTCAATATTTGGGTCGCCGAACGTGTCGAACTCGTCCTCGTCAATGACTCCATCCCTTCCGATGATATTTCTTTTCCCTCTCATCACGACAACACGCCTAGGCCTTGCGGGGTCTGTTATGAAGAAGCATTCAGACACATGCTTAGGCAATACCCATGGCTCATTTTGCGTTGTGACGTTCGCGCTTGATGAAGTTCCGGATTCGGGAATAACCATGGTTGTAAAGTATTGGTCTTCTTTTCTGACGGTCGACTTCCTAGCCCATCTAACGAGGAACATAGGCACCTTCTTTCCAGAGTAGTTAAACACCCATATCTCCTCGATCCTTCCGTAATATCTTAACTTTTTGTCACAGGTGTAGGATTCCATCGTTACCCCTGAGTTTTGATAATCGGAAGTTTTTTCTTTCTCCTCCGTGTAGAAAGTGAACCCGTTGGTATCATATGCTTGAAATGTCGCTAGGTTGGGAGCGAGGCCATGTGCCAAGGCGTACAATAGTTTATTTTTGGCACAATCCCATGGCGGTGGATTAGAGACGACCTCATCTTTAAACCAAAGCAAGAAAGTGGAGTTATGCTCTCTGATTATTTCTCCTTCGGTCCCCCGCTTTCCTTGTTGAGTGTACTTTTTATTAATCAAGCTCTTGTGTTTTTCCACCCAAGTATCGACCATGTCAATGTGTTGTAGAGCTACTAAGTTTGCCCTGTTAAAGTCGGGGCCTCCACAAGCCCGATCCACATGCAATTCTCTACGTTCATTTTTGTGACGTACTCCATCGAGCTTGCCAATGTGCTTGTTTCTGGGCAGACCAACAGGGTACTGCACGTCAATATGATTCATGCAGAAAGAGATGCACTCTTCGGTGAGAAAGCCAAGAACAATGCTTCCATCAGGACGGGCTTTGTTGCGAACAAATCCTTTGATGACCCATTCATCCGTTCAAACAACATCATGTTATGGAGGAACAACGGCTCGGGAAAGATTGTATCGTCCATGATATGGACCAACAAATGAACACATATGTCAACGAATGATGGTGGAAAGTACATCTCAAGCTCGCATAGTATCACGACAATCTCTTCCTACAACCTTGAGATCTGCTTCCCCGTGGTCGACTTTCGAGATATCACGTTGAAGAAGTTACACAGGACAAACAGGGTTTCCCGGACGTGCTTGTCCATTATCCCGCGGGTCGCAACCGAAGTATCTGTGTCATCGTCACGTAGCAGTCATGAGACTTCATCCCGCTGAACTTTTGTTTCTGCGCGTTCAGGAGTCTGCTTATTACCCCTGAGTAACCGCTGGGGACTTTGACTCCGAGAAGGCACATCATCAATTTTGTGATCTCGTCCGGACTAAGAGCGAAGCAGGAGGGGGAAGTAATAGTCATTCTTCTTAACCCTTTTGGCCTTGCGACCCTCCTTCCCCTCATCACACGATTGGTCGTCGTCATCATCATCCGGGCATCCTCCCTGAAGATCTACCCTAATACCAAAATATTTCAGGTCGTTTCTTTCTTTCACCCCGTCTTTGTTCCTCTCCGGCATGTTGAGCAGCATGCAAAACAAACTTTCAAACACATTCTTCGTGATATGCATCAGATCAAGGTAGCGAGGTGTATCGAGAATGGGCAAGTATGGGAAGTCCCAAAACACCGACCTCGTCTTCCATACATCCAGAAGCGGTTTTGGCGCTTTTTGCTTCTTTCCCGACTCTGGGCATTCCTTCCAATCCTTCAGCAACTTGTAATTTTATCTGCCGCACCTCTTGCGTGGAGGTCCCTGGAGCTCATCTTCACCGTTAAAATGGTCTCCTCACCTTCTCCATGGGTCTTTGTTGGGTAGCCACCTTCGATGGCCAACGAAAACTGTTTTCGAGACCCAGGATCTTTTCGAAGTTGCATAAACGTGGAGTCATCCATGCACGTCACGCAAAACGTTATGTCCGTGGCACACCTGGCCCGCCATATATCCGTAGACGAGTAGTTCGTGAACCGTACAGAGTAAGACATCTCTCATTTGGAAATATTGTTCACCGAAGGCGTCCCATGTGTTCACCCCTTCCTCACCCATAACGTGTCCAGCTCATCTTTAAGCAACTTCGGGTATAGATTGATGTCGTTGTCTGATTGTTTCTAGAATTAGCATACTCATGTGAATATACTTCGTCTTCATGCACAACCAGGGGGATGTTGTACATCCATACAAACACGGGTCATTTGCTATGGGTGCTGCTCTAGTTGCCAAACGGATTGAGTCCGTCGGTGCTCACACCCAACCTGATGTTCCTTGCCTCCTCCCCGAATGTTGCATATTGACAGTAAATTGCTTTCCATTGGCTTGCATCCGAAGGATGTGTCAGATTTACTTTTTCACTCCGCTTTTCATCTTTCAAAACTTTCTTCCTCTTTTTCGTGTGCCAGCGCATGAGCTCTGCTTCCTTGCGGTCCGCGAAATACCGTTGCAGATGGGGAATTAGCGGAAAGTACCACACAACTTTTCGAGGAGCTTTCTTCTTCCCTTTCTTGTATCGAGCGGCGTTGCAAACTGGACAAATGGTCTTGTCCGCGTCTTCTTTCCGATAAATGTAGCAATCGTTGACGCACACATGGTATTTCTCGTGCGGTAAATCAAAGGGGCACATGACTTTCTTGGCCTCGTCGCAACTTTTAGGACACGTGTTGCCCTCTGGAGGGATATCGTGCCAGTATTGCAGGCTTGCATCGATGCTTATGTCGCTCCAATTGTATCTCGCCTTCATCTGCATAACATCGAGCGCCACTCTGAGGCGGGACTCTCCCGGACCGCAGCCTACATACAACGGTGTCTTCGAGTCTATCTCTAGTTGCGCCAACTTAGATTGCTCTCTAGCAGCAGATCTCGAGTTAGCCGTCTTTCTCAAAAGCAGTTCTTTCAGATGAGTGTCACGCACAACTTCCGTTAGGGGTGTCCCTGTTTCCTCGTCTTGTTCCAGGTCTTGTTCAGCATCTTCTCCATGATCATGCGCGGGGTCATGAGGCTGATCTTGGTCATGTTGTAGTTCTTGTCGATCAGTGTTATTGTCATGTTGCACATCATTTCCTGCCACCACTGCCCCATGGACTTCATCATCACTTATCCACTGACTGTTGCGCCCATCCATGAAACTGTACCTGAGGAGGTGACTGAGCAAATCTCCGGTAAAGGGGTTGAGCAAGCCCCCTAGTTTGCACTTTCGACATGGACATCGTATGTCCTTGCGGCCATTTTGTAACATGTCTTCTGTCGCGTGTCTCAAATAACTATTCACGACACGTTCACTCATAACGACCACCATTATTTGTCACCTGCATGAGCATGCCAATATAATATGAGAACCACACATAATATATACATATATATCGATATTCACTTTTTGATCTTGAGAAGACGAAAGATAACGTCAAGGCAAGAGTCGATCAAGCCGAGCTTTGTGACAGGCAACATCTAAACTTGAAGGAACCCACAAAAAGCAAAAAGACCTGGACGAAGCCGCCGGCCCCTTTCTGCCTGATTAGGGCCCAAAGGAAAGAAATTCTCCAGTGGATCTTGGACTGCCTCTTCTTCCCTGACGGGTACACAGCTAATATAATGAGGGGAGTGAATCTCGCTGGGCTGCGGATAATGGGGCTCAAGAGTCGTGACTACCACGTATGGATTGAGCGGATTTTTCCCGTCATGATTCGAGGCTATGTTGACGAGGAAATCTGGCTAGTGCTAGCCAAGTTGAGCTTTTTCTTTCGTCAACTTTGTGCCAAGGAATTAGATAGAGATGTGGTTGCAAAGTTGGAGGAAGATGCTGCCGAGCTAATCGTGGAACTAGAGGCGATCTTTCCTCCCGGTTTCTTTAATACGATGCAACACTTGCTCTTGCATCTCGCGGAAGAGGCACGATTGGGGGGGCCCTGTGCAGTACCGCTGGATGTTTTCAACCGAGAGAGAGCAAAAGAAACTTCGAGAGAAAAGCACCAACAAATGTCGCATAGAAGCATCCATATGTGAGGCAACCCTCAACGAGGAGGTGGCAAACTTCACGACAAAGTACTATCATGACAGTCTTCCCACTCGTCATAATCCAGTTTCTCGGTACAATAATGACTCCGACCCCGCCGATGCACCAGAGCTTCGCATACTCGCAGGGCTCGGCGGCAGATCAAGTGGAGCGAAGCAAGAGCAAATAGACTCACATGAACAATGGACGGCTATTCTCTCGTGTGTCTTGAAGAACACGGTGGAAGTAAAACCCTACATTGAGTAAGTGCTCAACACCTAATTTTCACAATCTTTCATTCCCTCAAATTGTGTCTCACTCCCCTTCTTGTTGGTCCCACACTTAGGTTATTTGAGCAAGTAACCTGGAAACATCATCCGCGAGAACCTACCTACGCCGAGAAGTCGGACCTTTTTAAGAAGGGTGGCAAAGGAGGCGGTGGTTATATTAGTTGGTTCGCCGCAAAAGTAATCTCCTTTCTTACATGGTTTCTAGCGCAAGACACATATTACGGCGATCTTAGGTTGAACTTATTGACCGAACTTCTCGCATTAAACATGTAGGCTTTAACCGACAAGGAAATGAGTCATGAGTTGAGGCAACTTGCCCGGGGCTTCACCTACTCCGTGAAGACATTTAAGTCTTACGATGTGAATGGGTATCTCTTCCATACCCGTTCTTACGATGAGAAACGGCCCAATCGGAAGACAAACAATTTCACGGTATTTACCCACGCCGGTGGTGATTACTTCGGTATGGTCGAGGGAATGTATGAGCTGGACTTCCATTTTGGCACGAAGAACCAGGTTGTATTCAAATGCCATTGGCTTGATCCGAGCCGAGTGAGACAGAATCCTGCCATTGGTTTGGTCGAAATTGATCGAGCATCCGTCTATGGGTCAGATGATGTCTACATCATTGCACAACATGCCACCCAAGTCTTCTATCTCCCCTACCCATGCAAAACTATGAAACGCCTCCAAGGGTGGGATGTCGTGATCACAGTTCCACCGCGTAATAGACCACCTCCTCCAAACGATGACGATTACCACCAGCGCGTAAACCCCGACACATATGAGGGAGAGTTCTATCAAGACGATGGGCTCACCGGCGGGTTCATGGTCGGCTTGTCCACAATTGATGAAATGGAAGAAGACGACGATGATGAAGTCGGCATGGGAGTCGATAATGGGCAAGACGACGATACATCCGTTCTTAACTCTAAGGACGTGGAACTACTTGAACGTCTCCACTTGCCTGATGTTGAGGAGCCGAGAGGTCCACCACCGAACTACATGGAAGAGTGGTGGTATACTCGTGATAGCGATAATGACGATGATCCCGGTCCAAGCTATGATCCCAAGGATTTAGACAATGGGTTATGAACCATTTGTGTTCCAATTATGTAATCGTGAATGTATAATTAGCATTAATGGGTTATGAACCATTTGTGTTCCAATTATGTAACCGTGAATGTATAATTAGCATTATGTCTCAACTATTTTGTGTGGCACTTCTAGACTAATCACGAGGTTGTAATATTTTTTTTTATTCCGCTCTTGTTATGTATTAGTTTGTGTCGTGGTGGTGTCACGGCAGATGCCATAGGATGGCCAAAGATGTGGGGACGAAGGACGCTGGAGGCGCTCGGGGAGGGATCACGCGACGAGTAGACGCGTGAGGTGAAGATCAAACACTGCAAACAACACGATCTACCCAGGTTCAGGGCCCTCGTGAGGAGGTAAAACCCCTACTCCTGCCTTTCTCTATGTATTCTGGTGTCTCACCGAGTAGCCACAGTACAATGGTTCTTGCTACCAAGTAGCCACTCTTCTCTCTCCGGGTAGAATTAGGTCAAGAATCTCTACGTGTGAACCAGCCTTCCTCTCGTGTGTAGTGTCGTGTGTCGCCGTGTGTCGCGCAGGAGGCGGCTGGGCACCTTATATACCCGGTGCCCAGCCGGATACAGCCAAATACAAACAAGTGTCAACATTGTGTGCACACCGTCCTTCTTCCGAGTTCCCGCTGACAGCTTTGGCTTCTAAGCTTGTCTTGAAGCGGAAATTCGTTGGGCAAAACCAAGTAACCAGTCTGTTATCACTGTGTGAACACAGAGTAGGTCCCCCTATCCTGCGACGCCCTGCTGACACACTGTCGCTGTCAGGCACGCCGTCCCCAGATGAACAGTGTTGTGAACAGTGCCAAGTACGGACCCGGGATACGCGGGATCCTGTGTCAGAACGGCTCCTTTGACTTCTGGCCCGAGTAGGTTCCCGCCAATCTTACTCGGACCAACTCTTCTACTCGAACAGACATAACTTGCTTGATATCTCCTTCTGGTCATCTTTTTGTAAGACCGAGTAGCAGTCGACCGGGTAGCAAGTACCGGGTAGGCGGCTACTCGACCAAACTTCTCTTCTGACCCTTGGCCTTTACCCTACTCGGGGGTAACCCCCCGACAGCAGTCCCCGAAGCTGGTAGTGTCCTGCGAACTCGTTCACTGGGCCCTGCCAGCTTAAAAACCAACCCTGAAAGTCTTGCCCTTGAGCTTTGGGAGGCCAGGTGAAAGCCTCCGAGTAGCCCTTGGTCTTGTTCCCTTTCTTCCGAGTAGGGCCACTTCTCTTCTCTATGGCCGAGTAAAAAGACTTAGAGAATTTCTTCAATCGAATCTCTGCAGCGCAGAGCACAATCCGGCTTTCCGTGCTGCAACTGGGCACGTGTCACGCATCCAGGACCGCGACGCCTCGCTGCCCAGGACCTGACAGGCCACGCGCCCAGTTTTCACGGAGTGGGCCCACTGGCTCGTAATGTCCCATCACGCGCAGTAATTGCCCACGATCTCGTCGTGGGATCTAATGCGGCCGTTACGCGCGCGTTCCATGCTGTGTGCGTTTCTAACCGGCCACAGACCCCACGCCGCACGATTTATTGCCACGATCGTTCCCACTACTCCAATTCATAACGGTAACCCAAGGTGCGGTATAAATACCCCTCGGTAACTTCCTCTTCTCCTTCCGCTTCACTTTCCCCTTCTGCCTCCTCGATTCTCCGCCGTCACAGAGCTCTCCGCCGCCGTGCAACTCTTTGCGCCGCCGCGGGCTCGTCCACTCCACCAGTTCCTTCCAATCTTCTCCCAACTTCCTACTCGCCGCCATGGCTCGCGGTGATAGTGCTCGCGCCTGCTGGGCCGGTTCCGACGTCACCGCCGAGGACTGCCAGTGGCTCGTGAACACCCGGAGGGTTCCTCCCGGTGTTCGCTGCCGGCCGTCTAACGGTGAGATCGTTCCGGCTCCAGAGGAGGGAGAGCACGTCGTCTTCCTCGCGCACTTCGCGCGAGGATTCGGCCTCCCTGTATCCAATTTCCTCCGTTGTTTCCTGGATCATTATGGTCTCCAGATGCACCATCTTCCTCCCAACGCGGTTGTCTTCCTCCTCTACCATGCTGTGGTGTGCGAAGCTTTCCTCGGCGTTCGCCCCACGACGGAGACGTGGTCGAAGTACTTCTTCTTCCGCCAACAGAGCCAGGGCAAGAAGGATGGCGCGGACACCAGCAGCCGGGTAACCGAGACCGGCAGCGCCATGATGGTGCAGCGCCCGGGCACCAATCATCCTCGCATCAAGGGCCTGGATTCTGTCCGCAAGTGGCAGAAGTCCTTCTTGTACGTCAAGAACATCCCCGCCACGAAGGAGGCCAAGATCGAGGACCGCATCAATCTGCCCCCTTGGAGCAACCAAGCTCCTACCGGGCAGAATTGGAAGAGCAAGCCATCCAACAACAGGAACTTGATGCAGATGGAGGAGCGGCTCGCCCATCTGATCGGAGAAGGGCTCAAGAGCGACGATCCAGTCGCCTGCTGGATTCGTAACCGCGTGCTGCCTCTGCAACGCCGCTCCCACCCCATGTGCTACATGGGCGGCCCTCGTGACTGTACTCGGACGACTACCTTCGAGCTCAGCAACGCGGATGTCGCCGCTTACGCTCGGTCCATCCTGGCCACTGGCCTTCGAGACAATTGGCAGTATGGCTTCATCCCCTACAGCCGCACAAAGCCGATTCCACGGGTATGTTCTTCTTAATCTGCTTCTTGTATATGCGATCCGAGTAAATAGCTTCCTCTCCTTGCTGCGACTATCATTCGCACTCTGCGCCGAGTAGGGCGTTTTAGCGGAACTGCTCAGGCTTAGTGTGCTTGTTGTTTGCACGCCTTGTCGGGCAGCACACTTAGGAGAAACACTTATGCTTAATGTGCTTGATGTTTGCACGCCTTGCCGAGTAGGACACTTAGCCAAATCGCTTAGGCTTAATGTGCTTGGTGTTTGCACGCCTAGTCGGGTAGCACACTTAGGAGAAACACTTAGGCTTAATGTGCTTGATGTTTGCACGCCTTGCCGAGTAGGACACTTAGCCGAATCGCTTAGACTTAATGTGCTTGGTGTTTGCACGCCTAGTCGGGTAGAGTGCCTTCATGCTACTCGGCTAACTTGCGATGTTTCTCTATTCTTCAGGTCCTTGATCGCCAGCTCGCTGAGAGCAGTGAGTGCTTCGAGGGCAACTGGTCAGATGACCGAGAGGAAGCCGATGAGGTCTCCTTCGAGACCGCGGACAAGCTTAATCCTCCTGAAGCCGCCCAGATGAGTAAGCATCACGTGGACTCGTCTCTTCGTGACTGGTCCGAGGATGAAGATGAAGGTAACTGACTTTATCCCATCTGGTCGCGAGCAGCACAAACTAATTGCTTCCTGCTTCTGAATTGCCTTTCTTCCTTTCAATTTCTCAGATGGTGCTGATGCTGAGGATGACGGCGAGGATGAGGACGAGGATGAGGCAGCGCTGGTCGTCGATCCTCTTGCAGTTGCCGCTCCTGTTACCCGCAAGCGGACGGGCAGTGGCGCCCAAGAGCCCCCCGCCAAGAAGAAGAAGCCGACCGAGAAGACGACCAAGAAGGTCGTGAAGAGGAAACGACCAGCGATCCCTACCCGCAAGGGGTAAGTTCCTTTTCGATTGTACGCTTCGGTTCACTTCGTTCTTCTCGGTTGATTCCCAATCCTTTTACTTCGCTGTTTCCTCTCAGTTTCCTCTGCCCTCTTCTTATTTCTGAATGCAACTTTCTCTTTAGAACCCCCTTGGATGCGGATGCCGCTCGTGCGCCCACGAAGACCAAGAAGAAAGCCGCCATTGACGTTGATAAGCTCATCAACCTCGACGGCGATGAGAATGAAGCCGCCGCAGCCCACGAAGAGGACTCCGACGAGGCTCGGTACATAGGTACCGACGCCCAGAATGTCGAGCCGGAGCAGCAGTCCCGCGCCGAGCAGGAGGCGCAGGACGCTGCTCACGAAGAGATGCCACCTTCTCCTCCGGCCACCACGGCCGAGGAGAACCTAGAACGAGACACCGAGATGCATGAAGATGCCGCCCCTGAGCGGCAGGGAGAAGAACAAGAGCAGCCAGCCACAGGGGCCGCTGAACAGGAAGACCCCGCGGCCCAGGCGCGGACGGAAGTGACAGATGCCTCACAGCCAGATCCCGCTGCCGAGCAGCGGGTAGAAGTAGTTGGTGCGACGGAGCAGTACCCACTGAGCGATGCGCAACCAGACACCGCGCAGGGTAGCACCCAGCCGGATGCCGCATCGGGTAGCGCGCCACTAGTGCCGCCCACCCAGCAGGGCACCTCCTCCACTACACCAGATTCCTCCTTGGTGCAGAAAACCAAGGCTGCCGCCAGCCCTCCGGCCAAGCCTGTTACGAGGAAGAACGGTCAGGAAGCTGCCGAGAAGAAAGCCGCCGAGGAGAGGGCCACCGAGAAGAAGACCACCGAGAAGAAGACCACCGAGAAGCCAACCCCCCAGAATGAGATTTCGAAGAAGCGGGCTGCCGAGAAGTCAGCAGGCCCGGCAGAAGGCATTGTTCGCAGGAACCCGGCGCGTGGCGCCGGTCAAGATGCAGCCGTGATTCCGCCGCCAACGTCAATCGCCAAGTCCGCTCAGTTGACTATCCGCGAGCCTGGCGCGGCTGCTGACGCCGTTGGCGCATCCAGTGCCGCAGATCCGCCCAGCTTCCCACCTTATATGGTGAAGGTCAGCCAGCAGCACCAGGTTGGCTTAACCCCCGCGGAGAGGAAACTTTCTCTTCGGAAAGGGAAGAAAACCGTGGCAGTGGACTCCAGACCCCCGGCCCAAAATCAGGACAAGTCCCTCTCCATTTCTTCGCGTGAGGTTCAGGACAAGACGGTGACGTCCCAGGGCCTTGAGCAAGTGCTCGATTTGGTTGGCTTCATCGATGCCAAGTGGGACAGCAAGGTCCTTGGCAACTCGAACTGGGACGGCACGGATTTGGGTGACTTGGACCATATGCGTGTCGATTGGAACAAGGCAGACTTGGGTTACAAACCCATGACTATCTCATCCAATTCCAGCACGCTTGCCGCCAAGATGTTCGTCCACCGCAAGAACGCAGAGGACCTTGAGAAATCTTACGCGGTAAGCTTCTACTCATCCTCCCCGAGTTGCGTTTCACTTTTCTTCTACTCTTCTTCTTTTCCTTATCCATCACCCAGTCCCCGAGATTCTGGCCGAGTAGACGGATACACTCCCGAGTTGCCGCCTTCTCGGGTTGAATCTTTATTACTTTTCCTGATTCTTCTTCCTTTTGCTTCTCAGAATAGCTTACTGAAGCGGACCGGCCTGCACCGTCAGCTACTCTGGAACCATGCCATTGCCAAGAGACGCATTGAGGCCCTGGAAAGAGAGCGCGCAGACGACGAGGCAGCCGAGAAGGACGTGATGAACAACACATTGAAACTTTCTGAAGTTGAAGGTACGCTTTTAGCTACGCGGTTCTTGCGTTTGTTGTTTACGCCCACTTTTGCTTTTTGCGCTAACCACTTCTACTCTGCAGGGAAGTTAAAGGCCCTGGCGGAGGAGCACTCAACCTGCCGTGCCTTTGTCGAGAGTGGCCAAGCCACGATCAAAAGACTAGAAGGTACGTTGCCGTCTTCTCGGCTTGTCTTTGTGTTTCTTTCTTCGCTACTCTGTTGACCGTGCTTTGCTCTTCTCAGAAGATCATAAAAAAATTGCCGAGGAACATCAAGACTGCCTCAAGCCTGCTGAGGTGCAGCAGCAATTGTCCAGCCAGGCTGTCGAGCTGATAAAAGAGCACACTACCGAGATGGAAGCTCTGCAACTCCAGCTGCAGACCGCGCTCAAGGACGCCCTCAACTTAGCAGCCGAGAAGAAGGATTTGCTTGCCGAGAAGGAGAAGAACGAAGCGGCAGCCAAAGCCAAGGAGAGAGCCCTCGAACAAGAGTGTGAGGTGCTGAAGAAAAGCAACGCTGACCTCTTCGCTCAGCTGGACGGGCTCCGCTTGATTGAAGAAAAGCACTTATCCGACGAGGAAACGTGGAAGAACCAGCTACAAGGGCTGCGCTATGACTTGAACAGTAAGTGCTCTCTTTTCTTTGCTTCACTGCTTCCTCTTGTTCCTCTGCTACTCGCTTCACATTTCTACTCTGTTATTGTTTCTGATCTTCTCGATAGCTCTTGCAGAAGTCTTCCCCGACCTCAGGTCTTCTTGCGTGCCTGCCTTAGCGAAGGTCCGAGCAGCTCGCGCTGAGAAGGGCGAGCCTTTGGACACCAGAGCAGAAATCGAGGAAAGCATCCTGATTATGCAAGGGCAGTTCCAGCGACTAGCGGGCGTGGGCACCGAGCTGGTGCGCGTCGCCTTCCAGCTGCACGACCTCTTCTGGCCTCAGGACTCCGCGCCAAAGACAATCCGCGGGCTCGCCTTGAAACTGCGCGGCGTGAAGGCCGAGCTGAAGAAGTGGCGCGCATCGGGAGCTCGGGCAGGCGCGGACATGATGCTGCTATTTATCACCAGTTGGTATGAAAACCTTAATCTGCAGATTGTCCGCGAGATGCGCCAGGACTCCAAATGGGAAAAGAACTCCGACTGCGTGGCTATCCGCAAGCTAGTCGCTCACGAGGTCGCCCAGTACGCTGATACCGCGACCTTCATCGACGGCCTCACCGAGCCCGACACCGAGGTGGACGAAGGCGAGGAGGAGGATGAAGACGAAGAGACGGACACAGAGGAGCTGGACCTGAGCTGCTTCGAGTCTCCTGGTGGCAAGGCCGGGAAGGGGAAGGCCGCGATCATCGCGGGTAGCGATGAGGAGGTCGAGAACGAGAAGATGTCGATTGACACCTCCGCGCTCGAGTTCGGGACCTCGTCAGGAGCTGCCCTCGACGACACGATTAGCCTTCGCGCCCAAGCCAGTGGCTCCACCTCATCGACAGTGCCCGTCTCGGTGGCCACGGCCATTTCAGACCGGGTAGCCACCGAGGCGAACACAGACGCAACGAGGTCCGATACCGCCAACTCGGAAGCAGATGCTACCAAGGCCAGCACCGAGGACGAAACTGCGAAGACCGTTGACGCCAGCTCTGAAGCAGACGCTACCACGACCAGTACTGAAGATGAAGCAGCCAAGGCCGCCACTGAGAACGCCGCCTCGACCTGAATCTGTCCTGTAGCTTATTCCTCAAACACTTATCATATCCCCGGGATGCCGGGTGCAGATGTATCAGACTACTTATGCCGTTTGCTACCCATTTTTATTCACACTTGTTGTTTTCAATTCAATCATTTTGTTCAGCCTTGGCCCGATGCCGGGTTGCGTTATCATGCGAGTCCCCGAGTTGCATTTCTTATTCACTCTCTCTTTTCGTCTCAGCTCTACCCGCAACTTGTTGCTTTTTTGGTATTCGAGTCACAAGAGTTAAAGAGCAGAGCTGCAAATACTTAGCCGCTTAGAAACAATCATAGTAACGCAGCCCACCACTTAACCGAAAAGAAAAGACAGAGAACAAAAGTAAAGGCACCCTACTCGGTTCCTGCACTGTTTTCTTCCTTAGCAATTTTTCTTGTGCTCATTGACCTTTTGCTTGTTCTCTTGCTTGCCATGAAGCCGGGTTTCGGACAGCAGCAGAGTCGAAGAGTTGGCATTTAGGTTTAAACACAGTACTCAATGTACTTATGGATTTTGAAGCAGAGCAACCGAATAGACAAAAAGTAAAGCCGAGTAAACACACTTAGAGCATTTTTGGACGAGGGCAGTCCCCGAGCTGAATTTCAGATTGCAGGGTAGAATTTTAACTCGGATAAGAAAGTACATACACATCTTTGCTCACGAATGAAAGCGACGAAGTAGGGCTACATTCCAAGGGCGCTTGGACTCCTCTCCAGCTTTATCTGCCCTGTTCGCCTGTGATGGACGCGCATCTACAAGATAGTATGCATCGTTGTGCAGCGCTTTGCTCACAATGAAGGGCCCTTCCCATGGAGGAGACAGTTTGTGCATCCCGGCTGTGCGTTGCACGAGCCTAAGCACCATGTCTCCTTCTCGGAAAACCCTTGGGTTCACCTTTCGGCTATGATAACGCCGCAGGTTTTGCTGGTAGACAGCCGAACGTGACAGAGTCAGCTCTCTTGCTTCTTCAAGCAGGTCAACGTCGTCTTCTCGAGCTTCTCTCGCCTCCACCTCAGTGTAGAGGGTTACTCGGGGGGAGTCATGCTCTAAGTCTATTGGCAACACGGCCTCAGCCCCGTATACCAAGAAGAATGGCGTGTAGCTGGTTGATCGGTTAGGGGTAGTCCTTAGACTCCACAACACCGCTGGCAACTCGTCTAGCCAACACCCAGGTGTTTTCAGCAGTGGCTCAATCAGCCTTGGCTTTATGCCAGCTAGCACCATGCCATTTGCTCTTTCAACTTCCCCATTGGAAGCGGGATGCGCGACTGATGCAACGTCTAGTCGGATGTGCTTATCTCTGCAGAACCGCACCATTGCCCCCTTTGCGAAATTTGTGCCGTTGTCGGTGATGATGCTGTGCGGGTAGCCATATCTCAGGATCACATCCTTCAAGAATTTCACAGCTGTGGCCCCATCGCACTTCCGAATAGGCTTCACTTCGATCCACTTGGTGAACTTGTCCACCATGACCAAGATGTGTGTCATGTTGCCTTTAGCCGGCTTGAAGGGGCCAACCATATCCAAGCACCATACGGCAAACGGCCATGTGATAGGAATTGTCTTCAACTCGGAAGCAGGCATGTGAATCTTACTCGCGAACATCTGGCAGCCATTGCACTTCCTCACGATGTCTTCAGCTTGCTGCAGAGCTGTGAGCCAGTAGAAGCCATGCCGAAAAGCTTTCTTGACCAATGCCCGAGAAGAGGCGTGGTGCCCGCATTCTCCTTGGTGTATTTCCAGCAGAATTTCTCCTCCTTCTTCTGGGTCCACACAACGTTGCATCACGCCGGTGGCACTCCTCTTGTGCAGCACATCTCGGAATATAGTGTATCCCTTGGATATCCTCTGAATCTGTCTCGCGGCCACCTCATCCTCTGGCAGAGTACCGTCCCTTAGAAAGGATAATATGGGCATGGACCAACTCAGTGTCTGCCGTGTGGGAAACACTGGTTCGTCCACTTCCATTGGGACAGGCACCTCTGTTTGCTTTTTAGGGTTGGGAGCACTTCTCTGGAGCCCTGATCGATTGGCAAGGACCTCCTCAATGAATGCGCCAGTCCCCGGGTTAAGGACAACAGTCCCTGGGTATGGAGTGACAGTCCCCGAGTATGGAGTGGCAGTCCCCGAGTAGGGAGTGGCAGTCCCTGAGTAGGGAGTGGCAGTACCCGAGTAGGGAACGGCAGTCCCCGAGTAGAGAACGGCAGTCCCCGAGTTGGGAGCGGCAGTCCCCGGGTTTCCTGTAGCATTCTCCCAGTCAATCTCCATGGGATCAGATTCCTCACTTGGCAGAGAAGGAACAAATATGGATTCCGAGTTGGGGGAGGGCTTGATGGATGGCTTCCTTAAATGCTCCAAGGCAATCCCCGCCGGGATGGACTGCCGAGAAGACCCCAACTTGGACAGCTCGTCTGCCGCTTCGTTCTCTGCTCGGTGAATGTGCTGGAACTCGCAGCCTTCGAAGAATCCAGTCATAGACTGTACCAGGAAGGGATATGATGCCATGTTGGCATCTAGAGCATCCCAAGTGCCAGAGACTTGCTGCACCACTAGATCTGAATCGCCATAGCATATGATGCGCTGCACACCAACCTCCTTGGCTACTCGCAAGCCATGCACCACTGCCTCGTACTCTGCTACGTTGTTGGACGCCTTGAATTGAATCTGCAGCACATACTTGAGTTGATCTCGCTTGGGTGACGTAAGCACTACGCCAGCACCAAGGCCTTCCTTCACCTTTGAGCCATCAAAGTGCATCTTCCAGTAATTAGAAACTGGAGCAGGAGGTTCATACAGCACCTCGGCCCAATCTACCAGAAACTCCGCCAGAATCTGGGACTTGATAGCTTCTCTTCTCGCATACGCGGGTGCATATGCGGCCAGCTCGATTGCCCACTTGGCTACTCTGCCACTCGCCTCCTTGTTGCCCATGATATCCGAGATGGGCGCAGAGCTCACAACCGTGATAAGATGCTCTTGGAAGTAATGCTTTAGCTTCTTGGCGCCCAGGTACACGCCATAGGTCATCTTCTGGTAGTGCGGGTAGTTTTGCTTGGAGCTAGACATCACTTCACTGAGATAGTACACTGGGCGCTGCACACTCTTGCCTTCTTCTTCTCGCTCCACCACAATCACCACACTGACTACTCGGTTGGTGGCAGCGATGTACAGCAGCATTGGCTCCTTGGGTAGCGGACTAGCCAAGATGGGAGCACTAGCTAGCATTGCCTTCAGCTCATTGAATGCCACATCCGCTTGCGGAGTCCAGACAAACTTGTCACTTTTCTTCATCAGCTGGTATAGAGGCAGGGCCTTCTCGCCCATTCGGCCCAGGAAACGGCTCAGAGATGCCAAGCAACCAGTGAATTTCTGCACATCTTTCAGGGATCTAGGCAAAGACATGCTCTCAGTAGCTTTTATCTTTGAAGGATTGGCTTCAATGCCCCGACTAGATACCAGGAAGCCGAGTAGCTTGCCAGCCGGGACACCAAAGGTGCATTTACTCGGGTTCAGCTTCATTTTATACTTGCGTAGGTTAGCAAAGGTTTCCTCAAGGTCGGCAAGCAGAGTATGTGTTTTATTCGTTTTGATGACAATGTCATCTACGTACACCTGCACATTCTTGCCAAGCTGATCGTGCAAGCATTTCTGTATGCATCTCTGATAGGTTGCACCCGCATTCCTCAAGGCAAAACACATGACACGATAGCAATAAGCCCCGTACGGGGTAATGAATGCAGTCTTTATTTGATCAGCAGGATTGAGTGCAATCTGGTGGAAACCAGAGTAGGCATCTATGAAAGACAGCAGTTCACAACCAGCAGTGGAATCGATCACCTGATCGATGCGAGGTAGCGGGAAGGGATCCTTGGGGCACGCCTTGTTCAAGTCGGTGTAGTCGACACACATGCGCCATGCAGTAGCAGCCTTGGGATCCTCCTTCTTCTTCTCGACCATGACCGGGTTGGCTAGCCAATCCGGATGCAGCACCTCCATGATGAAGTTGCTTATCAGCAACTTGGTGATCTGGTCACCAATGGCCTTCCTTCTCTCATCTCCGAAGCGGCGCATAGCCTGCTTCACTGGCTTGGCGTCAGGACGCACATGTAATGAGTGCTCAACCAACTCCCTCGGGACTCCTGGTAGATCTTCATTGGACCAGGCGAACACGTCCCGATTCTCACGGAGGAAGTGGATGAGCTCGCTTTCCTATTTCTCCGCCAACCCGGAGCCAATGATGGCTACGCGGTCGGGGAACTCGGGGTCGACCTGGACCTTCTTGGTTTCCTGAGATGCCTGGAACGCGGTCCCGTGTTGGGTACTCGGCACGCCTTGCGCACCAGCCTGCGCGGATTGCGCCATAGCCACCACCTCATACATCTTCTTCTTCTCGACATCAATCAACATTGACTCCGCCAACTGGGAACCAGCAGAGGCACACTCCATGGACTTCTTGTAATCTCCAGCAATGGTAATCACACCATTGGGACCAGGGATCTTCATCTTCAGATATGCCGTGTGTGTAGAAGCCATGAATTTGCTCAGAGCAGGCCTGCCGAGTAGAGCATGGTAAGGGCTCTTATGATCAACCACCTCGAACTGCAGGCGCTCCGTGCGGCAGTTCTCCCTTGTGCCGAATAGCACATCTATCCACACTCGGCCAATCGGGTGGCACGAGACTCCCGGCACAATGCCATGGAAGGTGGTCTTGCTGGGTAGCAGCATGTTCTCGGCCAGCCCAAGCTTCTCGAGTGTGTCTTTGTACACAATGTTGATGCTGTTGCCGTTGTCGATTAGCACCTTGCTGAACCTCACATTTTTCTCGGGACCCAGGAAAGTAGGATCCAACACCAAGGCGTAGCTACCCGAGTTGGGCATCACCTTGGGATGATCTGCTCGGGACCACCTGATCTCTTGGTCACACCAATACATGTAGTGAGGGACAGCAGGAATCACCGCATTGACCTCCATGGCACGCCTGTGCTGTGATTGCTTGTCGACTGGCTCGGAAGTGAAGATCATGTAGCTCTCGTGGTGCTCTTGGTACTGGTTGCGGCCTCCGCCCTCATTGTTGCCGTTGTTGTTGTTGCCCTGGTAGTTGTTGTTGCCTCTGTTGTTGTTGCGATTGTAGTTGTTGTTGTTGTTGTTGCGATAGCCCTCATTGTTGAAGTGACGGTTGGCTCCTAAAGCCACTTGGTTCACATTTTCCCTTCTCGGAAACACCGGCGGTCGAGCTGCGGGTGCGCGAGCAGGCTGCACATTAGCATTGGCCGCTGGGAGAGGAGGAGGAGGAGGCAAGCCTTCATTCTTGATCAGATCCCACCACTCGCACTGTCGGGTAGTGTGATTAGCAGGCCTTGAGGGATGCTGAGTGTGAAAACTGCAAGGGCCATCCTTCATGTCGTCAAAGACGAACTTCCTCGGCTGCTCGGAGTTTCCGCTACCCGACTGAGGAGCACGGAATGGTTTCTTGTTGCGTTGGCCCTGGTTCTGGTTCTGCCCGTAGGCTCCAGCAGGTTTCTGCCTTTGGCTACCCCCAGCTCCAACAGCCACTGCATTCACCTCTTCGGGGTCGTACCGAGTATCTATTCGGTCACCCCTGCGCTTGTTGCGGAACTCGTTGCGCTTGTTGCTGAAGTTTCTTCTCGGCTCAGAGGAATCCATCAGGGGCTGAGTAGGGTCACCGAGTGCGTACTGATCCGCAATCTTGATGGTTTCCGCCAGAGTGTTCGGCATCTCCCTCTATAACCTTTGCCACAGCATACTGCCATGTCTGCAACCCTGCGCAAACCAAGTGATCGCCTGAGCCTCGTTCACACCTTCACAGGTGTTCCTCAATGTGCTCCACCGAGTAAGGTACTCGCGGTCCGTCTCGTCTTCTCGCTCCTTGCAAGCGGACAGCTGTTGTGGCCTATTCGGCCTCTTGTAGGTGCTTGTGAAGTTGCTGATGAAGGCGTCCAAGAAATCCAGCCAGCAATTGATGCTGTTCTTGGGCAAGTTGTTGAGCTAAGTGCGAGCTGGACCTTCTAGCATCTGCGGGACGTATCGCACCGCCCATCTCCGGTTGCCGTTCGTGATATGAACCGCGGTGACATAGTCATTGAGCCAATCTTCCGGCTTGGTGCTGCCGTTGTAGCTCTTGGTGCCTCTTGCGAGCTGGAAGTTCTTCACGGACGGCTCGTTCATGATGCGCGGGCCGAAGCACTCGGGGCCAGGGGGCCCGTGTTCTCAAGCCGCACCGACAAGCTGATCCGGTCCAGCTGGTGCCTTGCATCTCCAGGCGCCAACACGCACTCGCCAACACGATCCAGAATATCATAGCCAGCCATCTCCATGGCCGAGTAGCCGTCATCATATCTGTCCACCTGCACAGCTGCAGGCTGCTCCACCGGGTTGGCGACTGGCGCCACTGCGTGCGGCTGCTGCCTCTGCCGGGTAGGCTGAGCGGCGGGATGCCGAGAAGGTCCTGGGCGCTCTCCAGCTCGGACCTGGCTTTCAGCTTTATGGGCTTGAGAGCCTGCTCCTGCAGCGTTGTGTTTCTGACCGGGCTGCTGCGGCACAGCGAGCTGTTTCGCGGAAGCAGTCGGGTCGTACACCTGCATTTGCCTATCTCTGCCAGAACGTCCGCTGCGGCTCTTCTCGCGGCTGGGGTACGGAGATGAGGCCTGATCGTTAGATCTAGCCGCGTGCGAGTGCACCACCTGAGAAGCTCCGGCACCCGGGTTGGCTTTTCGGAACTCCTCGTTCTGCCTGGCGGCCTCCAACACCAACTCGTTGAGCCTCTCCTGCTGCCTAGCGCGCGCGTCACCGTCGAGATGAGGTAACTCGGCGGCCACGGCCTCTGCAGCTCTAAGTGTCTTGGCGGGTGTGCTATACCTAGGCCTAGTGGAGGTGTTTGCGGTGGCGGACTGAGTGGGAGCCTCTACAACCGTTGCCATCTCGGCACCTAGGTTACGCCGCGTGGCGCCTACTCTGCTAGCTCTCCTAGTGACTGGAGTGAAGCCGTGAGCCTTGTTGTACTCAAGTTGGTCTAGACTCAACTCAAGCCTAACCTTATCCAACTCCGCCTGCTCGGCGAGCAACTCCTGGCGCTGCCGGTCGAGCTGCTCCTTCATGGTCAAGAGCTCAAGGTCGGTGGGAGGCGGCATGCCATTCCGCCCAGCCGACGCGGGAATGGTTGGAGTGGTGGAGGGAGGAAGGTTGCAGTCCTTCTCGTAAGGCCTATGGGTCCTGCCACCAGCGCTCGAGCCAGCAAGATCCTCGACGACGACCGCGGCGCCAGCAGCACCCGTGCCGGCGTCTGCAGCCAGGCCAGCCACCATCACCTCCACGCTGTGCGCAGAACGGCCCAACGGCCTTCCGCGTGCAGCGATGACGGCAGGAGGATCCTCCGCGACATGCACCACCTCAGGATACTCGCGGTCGACAACAGTGGCAACGTAGACGAGGTGAGAGCCGAAGGAGATCACCGAGCCGCCCTCCGGCATGGCCTTGCCGCCGAAATCGCCGGCGTTGTCGGTGACGAAGTCGAAGGAGCCGAATCTGTGGACAAGGCCGCAGACCACTCGCTCTCCGGTAGCAGAAATCGATCCCGTCCGAACGGAAACTCCAGCCAGCGCTGCTGGTAGCCCCACGGTGGGCGCCAACTGTCGTGGTGGTGTCACGGCAGATGCCATAGGATGGCTAAAGATGTGGGGACGAAGGACGCTGGAGGCGCTCGGGGATGGATCACGCGACGAGTAGACGCGTGAGGTGAAGATCAAACACTGCAAACAACACGATCTACCCAGGTTCAGGGCCCTCGTGAGGAGGTAAAACCCCTACTCCTGCCTTTCTCTATGTATTCTGGTGTCTCACCGAGTAGCCACAGTACAATGGTTCTTGCTACCGAGTAGCCACTCTTCTCTCTCCGGCTAGAATTAGGTCAAGAATCTCTACGTGTGAACCAGCCTTCCTCTCGTGTGTAGTGTCGTGTGTCGCCGTGTCTCGCGCAGGAGGCGGCTGGGCACCTTATATACCCGGTGCCTAGCCGGATACAGCCAAATACAAACAAGTGTCGACATTGTGTGCACACCGTCCTTCTTCCGAGTTCCCGCTGACAGCTTTGGCTTCTAAGCTTGTCTTGAAGCGGAAAGTCGTTGGGCAAAACCAAGTAACCAGTCTGTTATCACTGTGCGAACACAGAGTAGGTCCCCCCTATCCTGCGACGCCCTGCTGACACACTGTCGCTGTCAGGCACGCCGTCCCCAGATGAACAGTGCTGTGAACAGTGCCAAGTACGGACCCGGGATACGCGGGATCCTGTGTCAGAACGGCTCCTTTGACTTCTGGCCCGAGTAGGTTCCCGCCAATCTTACTCGGACCATCTCTTCTACTCGAACAGACATAACTTGCTTGATATCTCCTTCTGGTCATCTTTTTGTAAGACCGAGTAGCAGTCGACCGGGTAGCAAGTACCGGGTAGGCGGCTACTCGACCAAACTTCTCTTCTGACCCTTGGCCTTTACCCTACTCGGGGGTAACCCCCCGACAGTTTGATTGCAACTATTAATTGCCTTTCAACTATCATTACCATTTTTTTATTCCAGTCTTCTTATGCTTGGTATATATCATTGGTATTTTATTTACAACTATTACTTGTCTTTCAACTATTAATTGCCTTGTAAATATTAGTTGCCTCTCAACTATTAATTGCCTTTCAACTATCATTAGCATTTTTTTATTCTAGTTTTCTTATGCTTGGTATCATTAGTATTTTTATTGACAACTATTAATTGCATTTTGACTATTACTTGACATTTTTTATCACTTTGTACTAATCGGGACCCCTTATTTTCATAACAGGTTAGTGCAGCATGGCCCCGAAAGCCAAGACTAAGGGGGTGAAGCGGACCGCGAACAAAATTGCACCATTGGAGGCTTTGTACGCTAGAAGAGAGGATGGCAGCCGAGTGAAGATAGGGAGAATCCGGCGCAAGCAGCATGTGGACGCGCCGTCGTCTTCCAGAGCTCGTTCAAGCGGCCGAGGAGGCGCTACGCGGAGCGAGACTCGCTCACGTAGTCCCTTGCCCGATGTTTCTTCTTCTGAGGAGGAGGAGGAGGAGCAGCAGCAGCAGGAGGATGTGGAGCAGGAGGAGGAGGACGTGGAGCAGCAGCAGCAGGACTCCGAGCACTCCGGATCCGATGACGACTACAGATACTCTTCACCATCGAAGTCAGAGGATGGTGATGAGGAGGATGTCGAGGTGTCGGATCCGGAGGACGAGCCCAAGGACTTGTTTGCCCACCCTCTCCCTGACTTAGGGAAAGTGGCACCCCCCGGCCAAAAAGTTTGGCTCCGAGGGACATCTAGGCTCCCTAAGCCTCCATACCCCTTCAAGGACATAGTTGTCACCGTCGACGGAGATAAGTAAGTGGACATTGTTGTAATTACAATTTACTTTGTTTATGCCTCATTTATGTCATCGAAAGCTCACCGACTCTTCTACTTGTTTGTGCAGGTCGTTGGAGTGGCTTGGGGACGTTCCACCACCACGGACCATGAGCGGCATCTTGGGGCTTCTTTGAAAGAAGTATTACCCTGGCTTGGTCACGTTGGAGAACGGCAATCTGGAGCCAGCTTGGTCCTAGAAGGACTATGAGAGGGTCCCGGACGTGGAGGATAAGCATGGACGGGTGTATGGCCACTTGGGCCTCCGAGTGGTCAATGATATCTGGGTATGTATTTGTCTTCACCGCTGACATGTGTATTTATCTTTAAATATCCTTCTAATGTCTTTACCGTATGCTCAATGGTTGTAGGACTACTTCACCTGCGCCCCGGATATGCAGGACAAGGCCAGGGTGGTGCTCATTAGAATGGCCAAGAAGCTTATCCGCGACATGCAATACGAGGCACGTGTGCTCTGCGTGGTGAAGTTCTACGCGAAGCACAAGAACACCAAGCTGACGAAGACGGATGCACGACAGATACACCTGTCAGCGGTGCAATACTTAGCGGTAATGGCATCATTTTAATTTTAATACATACATTGCTGCGGCAAAGAACTACTCATATGTATTTTTTTTGTTAACAGGTGGTTCATCAGTGGCTGGCCAACAAAATGCCTTGCATCAAGAAGATCGTGAAGAAGTGGACGAGCGACGCGTACAAGAACCAGCACGCCGAGTGCCGGGAGCGGCGCCTTATGCTTGGTGATGGACACCGTCAAGGCGGCCTCACCCTCACCGGCCGCGTCCAGAGAGAGGTAAGGAATTGTTTTGCTAATAATTCCATACGCCGCTTCATTCTTAAGATGAGAGTTTGTGCTGATCATTTTTCTTTGAATTGTAGAAAGCAAAGAAGGGCAGGGTCATCACTCGCACGGTGGCATTCTGTGAGACCCGGAGGCCCAAGGTCCTGAAGCCGGATGTACCGGTTGAGAAGCAATGGATCAACACCCAAACCGGCGAGAAGTGGGACAAGTGCACCGAGAAGTTGAAGGAGGTGCACCCAAACTGTCTTTTGAACTTGAATACTATGTGTGGTGAACCATTTTGAAGTTTTTATGTTATGTGTGATAGAATATATGTATGAATATTTGAGATGCTATGTATTTAAAGTGAGTTTGTATATAGATTGAGTGCTATGTATGTGTTGAACTTAAATACTGTCTGTTGTGAACCCCGGTGAGCCAAAATGCACTCTATATGAAATTTGGTTTTAATTGCAGGGATGTGAGCAAAATACAGCAAGAAAACATGACCATATGGTAAGTATGCCGAGTGTTACACTCGGCATAGGACCAAATGGCAGATATGCCGAGTGTCCCACTCGGCAATGGTACTCTCCAGGCGCCCAGGTTGGCCCCTGGCAACGGTGTTTGCCGAGTGGACCCAGAAACACTCGGCAAACACCGTTGCCAGGGGCCAACCTGGGCGCCTGGAGGGGATCATTGCCGAGTGGGACACTCGGCGAACATGGTACACATGGCGGGCCAGGGCAGCTCCTCTGGATGCTTATACACCGAGTGTCGACACTCGGCAACAATAGGAGCCGCCGAGTCATGCTTTGGCACTCGGCACACCTGTTTGCCGAGGGGTGCCAAGAAGGCACTCGGCAAATAGAGGAACACGTGGCGTGCCAGGGTAGCTCCTCTGGATGCTTATACGCCGAGTGTTGACACTCGGCAAAGAGAGGAGCCGCCGAGTCGTTGTTTGGCACTCGGCACACCTGTTTGCCGATCGGTGCCAAGAAGGCACTCGGCAAATAGAGGAACACGTGGCACTCCAGGGTAGCTCCTCTGGTCATCACTACGCCGAGTGGGACACTCGGCAAAGGTGAACACGTGGCGGCTTGCTGGTTCCTACGACGAAATTGTTTCGCCGAGTGTCTTAGCTAGGAACACTCGGCAATGATGTGTGGTCCGTTCTGTTATGGACTTCGACGTGGAGCTGTCAGAACTTTTGTTCGCCGAGTGTGGTTGTAAAAGACTCGGCAAAGACGTCACCGAGCAGTCCGTGGTTTGGCACTCGGGGTACGCTCTTTTGCCGAGCTAATAGACGCCGAGTCCTCTACGCCGAGTGCAGTACTCGGCAAAGTTACTGCCGAGTATTTTTGGGCCTTCGCCGTGTATTTATGATACACGGCAAAATATCGAATTCTAGTAGTGATAGCTGCATTTTTTAAATCTGGTAGTTGATTTCGGAAAACACGATAATTCCATTAAATCAACCTCACTTATGTGCCAAATCGATATATTCTAAGATGCATTTAAAAATTAGTTATTTAATTTTCTAAACCCTATAGTTGTGTCAAATTAATATGATATTTTCTTTTTAAAAATCCGGAAGTTTATATCAGAAAACCCGATAATTACAACAAATCAACCTGATATGAGTGTCAAATGAATATTATAGCTGCATTTAAAAATCCATTATTTGATTTTAAAAATTCAATAGTTGCATGAAATCAACATGATAATTGTGTAAAATCAACATGATAGTTGCATTTTAAAATTCCGGTAGTTCATTTTAGAAAACACGATAATTGCAACAAATCAACATGATAGGTGTATCAAATCAATATGGTAGATTTAAAAGTCTGCTAATTGACTTTTACAAACCCAGTAGTTGCATGAATCAACATGATAGTTGTGTCAAATCAATATGGTGGCAGCATTTAAACAAATTTAATAATTGATTTCAAAAACCACTGATAGTTACATGAAATCAACCCGGTCGTTGTGTCAAATAAATATGTTAGCTGCATTTAAATATCTGGTATTTTATTAAAAAAATCTAATGGTTTCATAAAATAAACCCGGTAGATAGATCTAGATAGTTTACTTTTCTAAACCTTATAGTTGTATGAAATCAACCTGATAGTTGTGTCAAATTAATTTCATTTTAAAAATCCGGAAGTTGATTTCAGAAAATCCGATAATTACAACAAATCAACCTGATATGAGTGTCAAATGAATAATAAGTCCACACATTTCAAATACAGAACAAGGTACATTAAATTTGTAATAAGTGCACGTCAGACCAGTTGATCCATGCATATATTGTTTCATCGCATACAAGGCAGACAGATATATACATAGTTTCTCAGCGTTTGATCTTTTTGCCTTTTTTGGTCACAGTTGCATAATTTAGCCCCACATCATGACTTCTTCTGTTGAATGGAAGACCATGCCTAGGTAGCGTTGTTCTGCTTCTTCTTGTGGTGTATGTTGCATGACTATGATCATCATCTTCTTAATCATTGTCAATATTTGGGTCGCCGAACGTGTCGAACTCGTCCTCGTCAATGACTCCATCCCTTCCGATGATATTTCTTTTCCCTCTCATCACGACAACACGCCTAGGCCTTGCGGGGTCTGTTATGAAGAAGCATTCAGACACATGCTTAGGCAATACCCATGGCTCATTTTGCGTTGTGACGTTCGCGCTTGATGAAGTTCCGGATTCGGGAATAACCATGGTTGTAAAGTATTGGTCTTCTTTTCTGACGGTCGACTTCCTAGCCCATCTAACGAGGAACATAGGCACCTTCTTTCCAGAGTAGTTAAACACCCATATCTCCTCGATCCTTCCGTAATATCTTAACTTTTTGTCACAGGTGTAGGATTCCATCGTTACCCCTGAGTTTTGATAATCGGAAGTTTTTTCTTTCTCCTCCGTGTAGAAAGTGAACCCGTTGATATCATATGCTTGAAATGTCGCTAGGTTGGGAGCGAGGCCATGTGCCAAGGCGTACAATAGTTTATTTTTGGCACAATCCCATGGCGGTGGATTAGAGACGATCTCATCTTTAAACCAAAGCAAGAAAGTGGAGTTATGCTCTCTGATTATTTCTCCTTCGGTCCCCCGCTTTCCTTGTTGAGTGTACTTTTTATTAATCAAGCTCTTGTGTTTTTCCACCCAAGTATCGACCATGTCAATGTGTTGTAGAGCTACTAAGTTTGCCCTGTTAAAGTCGGGGCCTCCACAAGCCCGATCCACATGCAATTCTCTACGTTCATTTTTGTGACGTACTCCATCGAGCTTGCCAATGTGCTTGTTTCTGGGCAGACCAACAGGGTACTGCACGTCAATATGATTCATGCAGAAAGAGACGCACTCTTCGGTGAGAAAGCCAAGAACAATGCTTCCATCAGGACGGGCTTTGTTGCGAACAAATCCTTTGATGACCCATTCATCCGTTCAAACAACATCATGTTATGGAGGAACAACGGCTCGGGAAAGATTGTATCGTCCATGATATGGACCAACAAATGAACACATATGTCAACGAATGATGGTGGAAAGTACATCTCAAGCTCGCATAGTATCACGACAATCTCTTCCTACAAGCTTGAGATCTGCTTCCCCGTGGTCGACTTTCGAGATATCACGTTGAAGAAGTTACACAGGACAAACAGGGTTTCCCGGACGTGCTTGTCCATTATCCCGCGGGTCGCAACCGAAGTATCTGTGTCATCGTCACGTAGCAGTCATGAGACTTCATCCCGCTGAACTTTTGTTTCTGCGCGTTCAGGAGTCTGCTTATTACCCCTGAGTAACCGCTGGGGACTTTGACTCCGAGAAGGCACATCATCAATTTTGTGATCTCGTCCGGACTAAGAGCGAAGCAGGAGGGGGAAGTAATAGTCATTCTTCTTAACCCTTTTGGCCTTGCGACCCTCCTTCCCCTCATCACACGATTGGTCGTCGTCATCATCATCCGGGCATCCTCCCTGAAGATCTACCCTAATACCAAAATATTTCAGGTCGTTTCTTTCTTTCACCCCGTCTTTGTTCCTCTCCGGCATGTTGAGCGGCATGCAAAACAAACTTTCAAACACATTCTTCGTGATATGCATCAGATCAAGGTAGCGAGGTGTATCGAGAATGGGCAAGTATGGGAAGTCCCAAAACACCGACCTCGTCTTCCATACATCCAGAAGCGGTTTTGGCGCTTTTTGCTTCTTTCCCGACTCTGGGCATTCCTTCCAATCCTTCAGCAACTTGTAATTTTATCTGCCGCACCTCTTACGTGGAGGTCCCTGGAGCTCATCTTCACCGTTAAAATGGTCTCCTCACCTTCTCCATGGGTCTTTGTTGGGTAGCCACCTTCGATGGCCAACGAAAACTGTTTTCGAGACCCAGGATCTTTTCGAAGTTGCATAAACGTGGAGTCATCCATGCACGTCACGCAAAACGTTATGTCCGTGGCACACCTGGCCCGCCATATATCCGTAGACGAGTAGTTCGTGAACCGTACAGAGTAAGACATCTCTCATTTGGAAATATTGTTCACCGAAGGCGTCCCATGTGTTCACCCCTTCCTCACCCATAGCGTGTCCAGCTCATCTTTAAGCAACTTCGGGTATAGATTGATGTCGTTGTCTGATTGTTTCTAGAATTAGCATACTCATGTGAATATACTTCGTCTTCATGCACAACCAGGGGGATGTTGTACATCCATACAAACACGGGTCATTTGCTATGGGTGCTGCTCTAGTTGCCAAACGGATTGAGTCCGTCGGTGCTCACACCCAACCTGATGTTCCTTGCCTCCTCCCCGAATGTTGCATATTGACAGTAAATTGCTTTCCATTGGCTTGCATCCGAAGGATGTGTCAGATTTACTTTTTCACTCCGCTTTTGATCTTTCAAAACTTTCTTCCTCTTTTTCGTGTGCCAGCGCATGAGCTCTGCTTCCTTGCGGTCCGCGAAATACCGTTGCAGATGGGGAATTAGCGGTAAGTACCACACAACTTTTCGAGGAGCTTTCTTCTTCCCTTTCTTGTATCGAGCGGCGTTGCAAACTGGACAAATGGTCTTGTCCGCGTCTTCTTTCCGATAAATGTAGCAATCGTTGACGCACACATGGTATTTCTCGTGCGGTAAATCAAAGGGGCACATGACTTTCTTGGCCTCGTCGCAACTTTTAGGACACGTGTTGCCCTCTGGAGGGATATCGTGCCAGTATTGCAGGCTTGCATCGATGCTTATGTCGCTCCAATTGTATCTCGCCTTCATCTGCATAACATCGAGCGCCACTCTGAGGCGGGACTCTCCCGGACCGCAGCCTACATACAACGGTGTCTTCGAGTCTATCTCTAGTTGCGCCAACTTAGATTGCTCTCTAGCAGCAGATCTCGAGTTAGCCGTCTTTCTCAAAAGCAGTTCTTTCAGATGAGTGTCACGCACAACTTCCGTTAGGGGTGTCCCTGTTTCTTCGTCTTGTTCCAGGTCTTGTTCAGCATCTTCTCCATGATCATGCGCGGGGTCATGAGGCTGATCTTGGTCATGTTGTAGTTCTTGTCGATCAGTGTTATTGTCATGTTGCACATCATTTCCTGCCACCGCTGCCCCATGGACTTCATCATCACTTATCCACTGACTGTTGTGCCCATCCATGAAACTGTACCTGAGGAGGTGACTGAGAAAATCTCCGGTAAAGGGGTTGAGCAAGCCCCCTAGTTTGCACTTTCGACATGGACATCGTATGTCCTTGCGGCCATTTTGTAACATGTCTTCTGTCGCGTGTCTCAAATAACTATTCACGACACGTTCACTCATAACGACCACCATTATTTGTCACCTGCATGAGCATGCCAATATAATATGAGAACCACACATAATATATACATATATATCGATATTCACGGAAAAAAATGGCATGACGTTCCTACAAATTGGAGGCTAGAGGAGTGCCAAACTTTGGCGAGACGGAAAGGAATCAACATTCCGGCGAAGTGGCAACTCATTTTCATATCCAAAATTTCACTTCATGTCGTATTCACGAAAAAAATCGGCATGACCTTCCTACAAATAGGAGGTTATTAGAGAGTGCCAAACTAAGCCGAGACGGAAATGAATCAACATTTCGGCAATACTTGGCTACTCAATTTCATTCCACAACAAATTGCAAACATTTAACATCTCCATCACACACGACTGTATTGAATCCGGTGAAATTTCACACATATATTGCATATCGCGTGTATCCAGACAAAATTCATACAAACTCATTTAATTATATGTAAGCAATCATCCCACCTAAAATGATTAGGAGTCTACACGAGATGATATACAGAGAATTTTTGAGCTTTGGAGAGAGAGGGGGGGTAATTCTAGATCTAGATGCCTAGGAAGGAAAAACTTTGGGTAGAAAGGGTGTTGGGAGGGAGATAAACCTAGATATACCAACTAAAATAATTTTATTTGGTTCAAAAGAGAGTAGGAGGGTGGGGAAATTGGCATGAATTTGAGCTAGAGAGAGAAGCTAAGGTGACAAGGTTGAGAAGCGAGTGGAGGATGGGAAAGTGGGTGGGGGTGTACATTTATTGCAGATCTTCGGGATTACCGCTGGTGAACAGCTCTGCTTGTTCGCCAGCGCTAACATGCGCCATGGGCCCACATATTAGCGCTGGCGAACAAGCAGAGTTGTTCACCAGTGGTAGCCCCCATAGCGCTGGCGAACAGAGGAGGTTGTTCGCCAGTGGTAGTGCCAGGGAGGGGCAGGTGCACGCACAGGGGGGCACCCTTAGCGCTGACGAACACACCAGCCTGTTCGCCGTCGATAAGTGGAATAGCGTTGGCAAACTGACAACCGTGTTCCCCAGCGGTAATAGCGCTGGCGAAGCTAGAAACTTGTTCGACAGCAGTATAGTGGTGGCCATAGATAGTTTCCTACTAGTGGTAGTTGAACCAGAAATTCCAACCAACCCTCTGGTCGAGATGCTAAATTTTTTTGAGAAGGAAAATAATGATTTGAAAGAAAAAATGAAAAGAAGTGAAGATCTTCGTGTGCAATGCCTAGAAGAGAAGATGAAATTGGACTTGAAGCTTGCCGACGTCATCGATGATCACCAGATCAAGATGGATGCAATGCGCTTGTAGATTAAAAAATATTAGAAAATATGACATTAATCAAGAGGCTTGGTACCATTATGATGTAGGTTCAGTAGTTAACTTAGTTGCGATTTTCATCGCATTTTTCGTTGGTTTTTTTTTTTTTTAGATAGTTGTATGTTAGTTTGAGTGTATGTTTTATGAGAACTATGTATTACATTTGGTCAGTACTCCACCTTACTTTATTCTGATGGACATGTATATTAATTATTTTGGCCACTCATCTATGATGTAGTAGTGTAATGAAAGATTCTTAATATACTTATATAATGCAGATGAACCGACAATGGATGTACGGTGGCCGACGTTCTCCCGAGTTTCTCAATGGCATGCATAATTTTCTCCACGTGGATGAGGCGAGCAAGTGGTCTAATGGTTTCATGTGTAGTCCATGTAGTGCCTGTAAAAATATGAAGGATTACTCTAACTCAAGAACTATTCACGTCCACCTGTTTGAGAACGGTTTCATGTCCAACTATAATTGTTGAACAAAGCACGGAGTAAGAGGGGTTATAATGGAAGACAATGAAGAAGAAGATGATAATGAAAACTATGCTATGTACACTAAGTCAGAATATTCTAAATTTTACAAACTTTGTACAAATATGGAAATGCTCAAGACAAAAAACTAATAAATTATCAATGGAAATACCTCTAGTCCTTGTTCCAATATTCTTTTCTTTTGCTCGGTTCCGCAAAATTTGGTCCTCTTTCGTCGATTAGTTGATGATCATCTTGTGCTTCTCCTTTCGTGAGTCGGTTGGGTCATCCTCACAGAACAGTGGCCCAGAGTCAATGGAGAGGCCATCATTTTGGGTTTCGGGTTGGGTCTCGTCCTCTTCGTTTTGCCATAGCGGCCACCACCCACATTGATGTTATCCACTGTGGATTGCTCATTTTGTAGTACATCTGCGCAGCAAAGAGATTGTCGATAACAACATTGCCCCGATAAAAAGAACGAACATAGCAAGGAAAATAGGGTTATCGGGCCGGCATCCGTCATTGGAGGAATTTCCTCGAACATTTGACGTCCTTGGGTCCGGTTCTCCATGGTCACCAGCTGTTGTGGACCACCTGGGCGTGGCTGACCAGCGGTGGCACCACCGGGCCTTGGAGTGATGTTGAGGTCGATGTGAGACCTCACAGTGAACAAAGGCACCGAGGAAATCTCCTTGGACGTGACTCAGGAGTCGTCAAGCTGAGACGTGTCACTACCGTGGGTCTTCCCTAGCCGTAGACGTGACTGGATTCGAGGACGCCACCGCAATGATGGGACGTAAACTCGCGGAGGGCATGACCACTCCCAGGGCCTTCGCCTTTAGGCCTTGTTTGGTAGGGGTGTATATTTGGGGATTGGTAGGGATTATCCCGGTCTAACCCCAAATCCCCGAAAATCCCCGAAAACCCGTTTGGTACAAGTGTATTAGCAGGGTTTATCCCCACTTTTCCCCAAAATTCCCTCAACCTATAGTGTATTTTTCTCCATATCAAATCCACTCCCTCTAACAAGTGGATTGGAGGGGAAGGGATTTGAGGGGATTGGGAGGAGGTGGGGGTTTCACCCAAACCCTATAGGGATTATCCCCACTAATCCCCTAAAATACTCTACTACCAAACAAGGCCTTAGCATGTTCACATCCATCGTGCCTTCGGTGGCGCGGGCCTGCATAGCCGCGGCCTACGATTGGGACAAGAGAAGGGCGGCGACCGCCACCTCCTTCGTTGTCTTTGCTTTTAACCTCACTCGCTGCTGCTGATTCTTGAAGAAGTCCGCCTTGGCGCCCTTCCTGGCTTGGACTGGTCGTCCTTCACCATCACTGGCAAGAGTTAGGGCAGCGGCCATGGTTGTCGGAGCAGTCTAAGTAGTAGTGACAAGGGTTTGGCAGTGGGATGCGTTTTTGTCGCTCCACGATCGGTCAGGGAGGGACAACGAGTGTCCGCATACCGACCCAAACGTTGGAAAAATGTGTCAGGTTTGGGGAAAACTCAGCGTATCTCCCTCTGTCTGTTTGGGACGGGAGCGTTGTGATGGATTTAGTTAGAGTCTGGGTCGAATATGTGTATAGTCCATAGTTGGATTTGAAATACGCGGTCAGGTTATGTGTTAGAGTTGAAGACTTGTAACCTGGTCCTAAGGGCATCTCCAGCCGTTGCCCCCCCTAGGGCCCAAAACGCCGCCGTTTTGGGGCCGACGCGGCGCTAAACTGCGCTATTCTGGAACCTGGGAGGGCAAGCTTCCCAGTCGCTCCCCGAGCCCATGATTTGGCCCAAAACAAACGCAATTCGAAAATAGACGATTTTTATTGAAAATAGGCGAAGTGCGTACATATTCGGCGCGAATTTAAACTAGAACTGAAAATTAAAACTATAACTACTTAAGGCCGAGGCTGGCGGCGATAGCCTGGCTGTAGTCGCCGTCGTCGTCGCCGTCGTCGTCGTCGTCGCCGGGGCCGTCGCCGGGGCGCGTGCTCGGCCCCTGTCCCTCGTCGCCGCCGCCTTTCCACCTGCTCGCCTCGAGGGCTTGCTGGATCACGCCCTCGTCGTCGGAGTCCGGGTCGAGGACGATGTAGACGTTCTCCTTCTGCGGCGGCGGGGGAGGGACGCGGAGGCGGGCCGCGTTGGCGGCGGCCTCACGGTCGCGCGCCGCCTTGCGCTGCTCGTCTTCCGCCAGCAGGCGGCGCTGGAGCTCGAGCTCCGCTGCGGTGTTCTCCCGCAGACTCCACGTCGCGGCGGCGTCGTCGTCGAGTGGCTGCAGCGTGTCCAAGGACAGCTGCTCCGCGACCTTCTGGTCGGGCCACTCGTCCTCGTCGTCGCCGCTGTCCTCCGTCTTCGGGCGAACCACGCGTTCGAAGCGTGGCTCGCCGATGCGGAGCGCACCGCCGCTGCGCCTGCGAGCAGGCGCGCCGGCGTTCAGAAAGGGGGGAGGTGGAGACGGACTGACCGGCGGAGGAGCTGGACGTCGCGGACGACGAGGAGGCGCCGGTCCGCCGCGCCAGCCACGGCTGGTCGCCGGCGTGGATGTGGTCGAGGACCGCCTCCATGGTCCTGTTGGAGGCGCTCGAGGCGCCGCCCGTTGGCGTTGAAGCGCCCGTCGACCGCCCCATTGTCGTTGTTGGAGGCGATCTCCCGGTCGCAGCGGCTCGTGAGCTGCCCCCACCAGAACTCGTCCACGCCCGTCTCCGGGAAGTTCTCGGGGTGCTCCATGCCGTCGCGCATCTCGCGGATGGCGCGCCGGAATTCTGGGTCTGTGTTTGGGAGGGGAGGCACGGGCACCCAGCCGGCGCTGAGCACCCAGCGGCTCGCCCCCGCGGCGGAGCTAGGGAGGCGCACGTCCGGCGGGCAAGGGTAGCCCGCGCGGTAGAGCGCCATCGCCTCGCTCCGGCGAAGGTTGTGGCGTGGGAACCCGTTGGCCGCAGCCCCGTCCTTGTACCCGGCCATTTGCGTGGAGAGAAGAAGGGAGGACAGCGTCGAGAGGAAGAAGAGAAAAGGGAGCACGCCGGTGGAAGAATGGCGGGCGCGGCGCGCGGCGGGAGGATTTTATAGCGCGGCGAGAGGCCGGGCATTTACTGCGTGCGCGTCCCCTCGCTGCCGCCCGCCACGCTATTACGCCGGCAGCCTTTGGACGGGGCGCATGCACTGGGCGGCCGCCACGCCATAAACGGCGGCAGCCTTTGACCGCGCGGAAGCCGAGAAGACGATCACGGGGCGCTGGGTTCGGCCTGGGTGCCGCGGCGCGAAATAGCGCCGAAACGGCGCTATTTGGGCCTCGGGGGAGGGGGGGAGAGTGGTGAAGAAGCGGCGCTATTCGCCGCTTCCGGCGCGAAAAAAGCCCCCTGGGAGGCTCTGGGGGACGGTTGGAGATGCCCTAATATATAAAGAAACCGGTGGTAGCTAAATAGACTAGACAAAAACCTATGTTAGATATAGGATCAATTAAAGAACGGTCCGGCAACCAGCATTGCGGGTATGTCTGTACAACTAGGATGCCTTGTCGTCGACGTTAGCTTAAATAGTGAATGCGGGTGAGCATCCTTTGAGCATTCCCTGCAGATGGAGCTGTTGGTCGCAAAACTGCGTTACGAAACATTTTCTCTCTTGTCTACTTTCTGCAATTATTTAAATACAAAGATCTATGAATGGTTTCACCCAAATCGTTACGTACAGACCAAAATGGTCTGATTGGGGAGTGAGGGGGACATTTCGTTTTCCCTAGCTTCATGTAAAAGAATAAAAAAAATTAGGTTTTCTCATGTACCAGCTTTTAATCAAACAAGATCTGTCATTAATCCAACATATCTATTGACCTACCGCTATTGTGAGGGTTTGAATATACCTTATCCAATTTTAAAAATACTCAAGGATCGTTGAGATTTCGATTTCCCTTGCCTTCTCTATCTATTTTTTTCTATCCAGCACTATTTATGTTCTCTAGTTGATATATACCACTAAAGTTATGTTTGAAACTCCAACATGTGCTCTCTCCTTCCTCTGCAAGAGCGATTAATCTGGAACATGTACGTAGGGACATGAGGCATAGAGAAAGAATGACTGACATAGGGTGTTACACGCAATAGAAAAACAACGATGAAGTTAAACAAGATCGAACCAACGGGGACACGGGATTTTAACGTGGAAAACCCTTCCAACAAGGAAGAGAAAAAACCACGGGCGCCAGCCAGCAATACTTCACTATTTCGGGTGAGATTACAATCGCACCGGGATTTACAATGTGTGGCTTATCCCGTGCGGCGGCTTACAAGAGGTATATAAAGGCGGTCCTGACCTAGCTAGGTCGGCCGTAAGCCTCCGGCGACGGGCCTCCACGTAGCGGAGGCCGAACTTTCCTTTGTCTTCGTATGAATTTGGATCACCATAAAATAACATAGGGCGTGAAATAGTGTACCACAAAGATGGGACACTACTTTTGTCTTAAGAATTCCTTGATTGGGTTTAAGTGTTTTTTCCTGAGCTGGCCGATATCGCTGCTCTCTAGCTTAGCGATGTAAAAACTTAAGACTTCTATTTACCTCTATTTCATAGAAAACATGGTAAATTTCGTGTAATTATATTTGCCATGTGCATAGATTTCGTTTTGACCTTCTCCATGTGAGACTGTATTTCTGTTTATGGCTCCCAAGAATGAGTCAGATAGAGACGAACCAAATAAAATTTCCATTGATGAAATCGCAAGTTTCCGTACGTAAAAAAATTAAGACGTCATTGTTTCTGACTCTTGTGGGACCTCTTCCATCGTATATTTTTGGTTTTACTCTAATGTTTGCAAACTAATATAACCAAAACACATGCATACATGGATGATATTCTTTGAAAGGGAACACACCAATAATCGATGTATAACTCTTGGACTATGTCTTTAGCTGAGTTGGAGTTGCATATTGCACCACTATACGTTTTTTTTCGAAAAGAGAAGTTATCCTGTCCTTAGCATCGAAGAAATGCAGTCGGTATTAATTTCATTTATACAACATATACTGGAAAATAGCATGACAACGAATGATTATACAAGCCGAATACGCCAAAAAGTAACAAAAGGACAAGTTTGGTATTAAAAAAATAATCATCATCTCATGGTTTATCGGATCCCAACAAACAGACATGCACAATTACATAACGTTGGTCTCGATCATGTGAGGCAGCTCATGAGACTCCAAACATGAAGTCATAATAGAGAGACATACCAACTTTCTAGTGATATGGACTCGTAGTCCCAAGATGAACTACTCACGCATCATCGTGGAGGCAATCATGGCGATGTAGAGGTATCTGGTGACGATCCCCCCACTCCGGAAGGGTGCCGGAATAGGAGTCTACGAGTCCTTAATTGGACTTTCGAGGTGACGACGCCTCTCTATTTTTTTCATGGAAAATATATCCTTCCCCGATAAAATTAGGGTTGAGGGCATCTTATAGGCAAAGAGGTGGTGGTCAGGGCGCCTAGGGGGCCACCAGGCGTGGCCTCTATGGAGGGGTAGCGCCTGGCACCCCCTGGTGGCCCTAACTCTCTTCTGGCTCTTCCTTGTACTCCGTCTTCATTCCGGATAAAAATGATCTCCGTTAAATGTCAGCTCTTTCAGAATATTTCTTGAAGAACTTATCTTTAAGAAACTGTAGAAAACAACAATTGTCCTAGGGCATATTTTTAATAGGTTAGTGTACGAAAACATCCAAAAAACGAAGCAAACATGTGGAAAACATAAATGCATTATATACAAAACAAGTATTGAACATAAAAGATATTGATACATTTACAACGTATCATGCCCTAAATTAGCAAAAAAATAATCTCAGCATAAATATATAACAGTAAGTATAATTCCGTGTTCCTACGACGTGAGTAGACATACCTTTGACTTTACCGTTATGGTCGCTAATATTTTTTGTAAATGTAATACGATGCGTCATTGCAATCACAAACAAATTTAGTGATAGTTTAGGTGTGGACCTAGCCATGTCTGCAAATGTGAACGGGACAGTGGAATGAGTTTATTTTAGGTTTGAGATAATAGGAGGGAGAGTTAAAAATACATATAATAAAATTATTACGTTTGTTTCAAAAGAAGTGACAGTCAGGACTTCGCCATAAAATATAATTTTATTTTTCATTAATTTATGTAAATATACGTAAACTAGAATAAAACATTTTTTCTATGAAATGATAATATGCATTTCAGAGACTTATGTGTCTAAATAGACATGTATTTAATATTAATATGGAAATGCGAAGAACATAGATATGCAAAAGTAAAATAGATGGTCTTACTATTTAGAGGGTCTTGCACTTAGTTGTTAACAAGTCTAAATAGTTTTTGGTTTCACTTCATTATGAAAATATATTTTTGTACTCCATAATAAATATAATAAAAAATCATGTTTCGTCTTAATTAGATGGAAATAATTAATATTTGGCCCACTACATGTATAGATCTGTACATGTACATCAAATGAAAACCCCGAGTTTCCTCAAGTAACGGTATATACAAACAACACACTTTCTAAATACTATGTTGTATCCATGAATATATAATTTTTATACACCTTTAAATAACGTAAGTTTAACATATTTTTTTATACAAAAGCCCGGGGGCTCCTTATGCAATAAATGATTTTATATTATTACAGCCGTTCTCTGTAACAAATTAATATCTCAAGAGCAGTCTGAGACATCAAGGATCACTGCTAGGGAAAAGCTAGTGCGTGGCCCACCTAAAAGCCTTATGGCTGGAATAGCCGCGCCTATTGGAATAGCCGTGGCGCACATGCCTGACGTGCCATGCCTATCTGTAGTTGTGGCGCACGGCCGCGGTGCGCCACGGCAATATCCTAGTGCGCCGCCTATGTCCATGTGGTGCGCCATGGGTTAGGTAAATAGTCTGCCACGCCTATATTTCGTTCCACGGCTATTTTGTCTTGTGCGCCACGCATATGCTTCTAGGTGGGTCCCAGCTATGTTTTTCTGTATTTTTTTAATACACGTAGTATCGTATTTGTACAGATATTCTAGGAAACATGCCCGTGCGTTGTACCGGAAAATAAAAAGTCTAACTTATTGTCGAAAACGAAACAATAGTCGTTTGAACATCGGTATATATGAACATTTTTGAAATACATTTTCTATATGGTTAAAGTTCAAAAAAATATCTTGCGTACATACGCACGTCAAGAAAGTTTGCGGAGAAACTGACTTGGCATGTGTAAGAGGACAAAAATTATGACCGATAAATTTTATGAATAGCACCAAAAATTTATCCTGTTTGTTAAGACGAAACCACAAGAAATCTTTCCGCAAAACTTGCGTCCCGAGCACCTTTTTTTTAACCTATGTGTGGAATTTTGTTCCATATCTTTGAGTGTGTTTCTGCTCATGTAGTGCAAGTGTAAACATGCACACGGGAATATTAATGTAGCTCAACTCTGTAGAAAATATGGAGTGAAAATAAACAATTCATCATATGTTCAGAGAGAAAAGAAACGTTAACTCATTTCATGCCAGTCAGTTTTTTATCTAACTCATCTCAAGTATGTCACTCTGATTCATTGTTCTTGATTACTTTAAATTCGTCCGTTGGCCCTCTGAATTATCTCAAGTATGGCTCATCCTGTTTCAAGTTATCCTTATGGCTCTTTTTCTCAGTTCGAATGCTTAGGTCGAAATGCTATCGTAACCGCAGTGGAAACTTCAGCGGCAAAACGTTTTTACTACTGTATTATTTATCGGGTCGGTACTGCCCGCTCCCCAACAGGAAATATCTACATGGCATGTTTGTTTCGGCAAGCATCTTGTTTACTGTTTAGGCTTTCATTTCCACCACATCTTGTCCGCTCCCCCATCGTGATCCATGCTTCGCACTGCGAAGGGTATTTCTTTTAGTTTTATGTTGAGTCTCCATCTTGTAACTTTATGCACAGTTGAGAGAGCATAGTTTCCATTCTGAGTTTTATGTGCATTTGTCCTAAAAACATTATTAATTGATTCATGATGTGTTATTGCTTGTTGTCTAATTATTTTTCTAGTCTTCCTCATGAACTTTGAAGGTTCCTGACATTTATGTTTTGCCCGACTCTTAAGGACTAGAGAAATATCAAGTTGCCATGCTTTCTCTATACTTGAAACAACCGTATAACTTTCGATGCATTGTTATTCATGATCTTTTATTTCTGTTACTTCTCATGATGCAAGGTGATTGCTATGCTTTATTATTAAAGTTCTATTTATCATGCTTGTGTTTAAGTTCTATGATGTCAGATCACATATGCTTTTACAGTATTGATGATCAAGTTTATGTTGGTAGCATTACACTCAGAAACTATGTGCTTGTATCGTTTACCTACTCGAGGACAAGTAGGAACTAAGCTTGGGGATGTTGATATGTCATAAACGTATCCTTAATTTATGAATTTTGATGTTTTTTTTTTATTGTTTCCCACATATTTCCTATACACCTTATGTCATTTTTATTGATTTTCTGGACTAACCTACTGACAAGATGGCACAGAGACAGTTCTCTGTTTTGTGTTGTTTTTAGTTTAAGAAAAGTTGTTCTAGAAATATTCTCGGAATTGGAAAATTCGAAGCCCGGAAGTCTTAGAATTCGCGAAGGTTCCACGGGGTCCCGAAGAGACACGGAAGGGGGCCACAGGGGCCCACACCATAGGGCGGCGCCCTCTCCCCCCCCCCCCCCCCCCCGTCGCGCCATGGGTTTGTGGGGGTCCCCCAGGCCTCCACCGCCTTTGACCTTTCTCTTATTTATACCCCCCGAGACATACAACCTAGATATATACCACTTAGTTCTGAAAAAGACCCGAGGGCGCCGTCATTATCATCCCGAGATCTGGTGGGTTCTAGAGCTCTCCCCGGAACACTGCCGGGAGGGAAATTCATCACCTGAGGGGTCTAAACCACCATGCCCTTCTCCGAAGCGATGTGTGAGTAGTTCATCCCATGACTACGGGTACATAGCACTCGCTAGATGCTTATTCTCTCCACTTTGTACCTCATGTTTAGATCTCGTGAGCTGCCTCACATGATCGAGATCATCTTTATGTAACGCTACATGTTGAGCTGGGATCTGATGAAGATTAAATGCTATTTCTTCTGATTATCAATCTATCATGTTATCTTAATGCATATGCTATTTATGATCTTGCATGCTTTCTGTTATTAGTAGATGCTCTGGCCAAGTAGATACTAGTAACTCCAAGAGGGAGTATTTATGCTCGATAGTGGGTTCATGCCTCCTTTGCATTTGTGCTCGAGTGACAGAAACGTGACAGATGGACGATCTGTTGTTGTCATTAGGGAGAAAACAACAATGCTTTGTCTAAGGATGATTTTATTGTTTACATTACACACTTTGCTTAATGCAATTATTTTTTTCTTGCAACATAATACCAAATGTTTGTTCGGATGATATTCGGAGGGTGATTTTTTAGTCATAGATGCAGTTGGATGACGGTCTATGTATTTTGTTGTAATGCCCGCATGAATCACATAGTATTCTTTATGTCTTGCATATGCACTACGGTGCAGCCTTTATTTCTGTCAATTTCCCAACTGTAATTTATTCACCACACATGTTATTTATCTTTCTCGGAGAGACACAACTAGTGAACCGTGGACCCCGGTCCATTTTGCTCATACTGATAAAACACCAACTCTTTTCACACTGTTCCTACTGTTTTCCACACCATACGTTTAACCTCTTTGTGTTCAGCAAAACTGGTGAGATGGACAACCTCACTGCTTCGTTGGGGCAAGGTGATTTGATTGTGTTGTGTAGGTTCCACGTTGCTTCTAAACCAGTAGTGCGTCCTTCCACCTCAGCTGTATCAACCTTCAAAGATTGCTTGTCATCCTACTGGTCGATTCAACCTTGGTTTCTTTTCTGAGGGAAAACTTGCCGCTGCACTCTTCATAACCTTCCTCTTGGGGTTTACCAACGAGGGCGTCAAGGCTCCATCAAAGGGCTTTTGAGCTATGTAACCGAATGGTTCAGTTTCACCATCCCATTCGGCTATTGTTTTATTTTCACAATGTTTCTCCGAAGCTTTTGAATAAGGCATCATACTAGCATCAGCTTCATCAAGATATTTTATGCTTGGCTTTATATTTCTGAAACCAAATTAATTAGAACAAACATGTCTCACTTGAGACCAAATGTTTACCAAGTATGAGATAAGAAAACACACCCATCTAAATACAATACTTAAATGAAACAAGGGGGAAAGCTCTTGCTGTAATAATTTGTTACTATTGGTCTCTCTATTTTTTTAATATGTTGACCAATAGTTTTTGTTCCAGTTTTATCACTAACAAATAAATTACCTTTCATGATTATTCTTTAAATGTTCCTTATCAAAATATTGATGCATCAAATATAGTATTGACCAAATTGGGAAGTAAGTAAATTAATTGCTAGGTATGCCTCTTCGAAGACGTTGGAAGAACATGATGGTTGCATGACCTGGGAAATATTTTGCTCTGTCTCTAGAAGATTTGCCAATGCCTTTTCTACTTCATTTTCTGGGTCTCGTACCTCATTACTTTGATGCTCAATGTCAACCGAACTTGGTTCGGCTCTACTTTCTTGCACTTGAAGTTCATTAATCTCTTTGGCACGAAACTTATAGGGAAACGTGCAAGCTCCCTTACTCTAGAAAAATCAAGCATGGTTGTTTTGCTAAGATTTCCATGATCTTCATAAGTGAAACCTACTTCTTTTGATTCAATAGATTCGGCGCATGTAATATTTTATTCGGCTTCTTGAATAACCGAAGCAACTAAACCTTCCGAATCATTCACACTTCCTTCATGGCTCCTATCAATTCGTGAAGCTTCTTCATCTTGTCTAGATTTATTAGAGGGTTCACCTTGATTGCTGCACGGAGTATGTAACTTGAGCGCTCCAACCGAAGTAATACTTTCTTGACGGTCCTTCTCAAGATTTGACGAAACATGTGCATATCTTCCTCTTCAAGCCTTTTTCTATAAGCTTCATGCTCATCTTTGAGTTTCTTCTCAACCTTCTTGAACTCCTCATTACGCTTCCTCTTGAGTATTTCTTAGCATTGACGTTGTTCATATGATAATTGCTCCAAATTTGCCTTAGTGAATTCGCCAGTGCTATGATCTACATGGTGAGATTGCCCCCCAAAACTTTTAGCTTCTTTCGCCAATGCGTTACCAAAACTTTGTCGCTATGAAGGATAATATTTGACCTCAAACTGTTGATGCTCTTCTTCACGCCTCTTCTTAAGCGCATGTAAAGCTTGTATTAGGTCGGGAACATAGGGATTTTCTGCTTCTCTCAATTGAATAACATTGATCTTCTAGAATTCAGCTATAAGTTTTTCCTTGAAACTATCCAGTCCACATGCGACGGTAGTAGATGAAGGCACATGAGCTCCTATCAAAATTTCACTTATTCGGCCATGGTCACTATGAAAATGCGGAGCCGAATTATGAATCTCACGAGTTGCACATGAAGATGAAACATTAGTAACATAAGGTGTAGAATATGATGGTTGCGGGTAATTGGCAAAATAGGTGGTAGTTGCATGTCTAATTCCCCTATCCATCGGCATATTTAAAGATGAACTAACATATTCCATGTCACTTTCCGATGCATATAAAGGTGAAACACTCTCTTGCGTGTAATTAAAATTTCTAACGTTGAGTGTTTCATATTGGTTAACCAAACTCACCATGTTGTTCATCGTCATATGTACTCTTGGGGTTCCTGATGCATGAGAATTCCAATATACATGCTGAACGTTGCTAAAATGATAACTATTCGAAGCATAGTGATTATTTCGCATCAACCCTTGCACATAGTAAGAACTAGAGCTAGCCGATACCTTAGTAATATCAAAAGATCTAGCAATATTAACATGATAGAAATTTGCATCTACATATGGAGATTGAGGATTCATGATACCGTTGTACATTGCAGATCTTGATGATGCACTCTTCGTAGTAATAACGGGATAGAGACCGTTCAATGCTTCGTCCCCATCGGAGTCGCCAAAAAAGTGTGTTGACACGCGAACGCGTCACACGAACACGTCCTCGCGTAGCCGCGGCTCCGAGGGAGATGCTTTGCAACTCGCACCGTGGGAGGCCGGCCGGAAGCACGGTACACAAGACAGTCCGACATGAGCTTTTGAAGGCCAGACGTCCCGGTTCCTCAGGAGGGACCCGTCGGAGCACCCGGCAAGGATTGACTGCTCCAATCTCCTTAACACCCCCTGAGCCTCGTGAATCCTAGCCTGGAAACCTGAAGAACAACGAAGAACGAGAAGCAAGATACAAAGTGAAAAAGATAAAGGTAAAACACGGAAAAATAGGGTTTGTGTTTTGTTCCATTGGGGTTGATTCAATCGGACGCCACCCCTCATGTATATAAGAGGCGGATGGAAATTCCGTCCAAAAAGACCAAATTTGAGTTCAATTCGGGCAAAATACGTATCAGCCGAACTCAGGTCCGGGCCCAAAAATCGGAAAAAAGTTTCAGAATTCAACTGGATATTTCGGATTTAACCGGAAATTTCGGTTGCAATTTATTTTTGCAAAGGAAAAAAGGCGTGAGTTATAGAAGTCAACCGGATATTTCGGATTTAACCGGAAATTCCGGTTTTGACCACATGCGTCAATATTGACAGTAGTATTTTGGCCATATATTTTGCATACTTTGTCGAATTGAGATGAGCCAAAAATAAAAGTTGTTCGTTTCGACCAGACGCACAATTTTTTGTTCATGATATTTTTTCAATTTGAGGTCATGTTGGTGTCATCCTTTTGTGAGCCAAAAATGAGTGTCAACAGTCGTCGATGCAGGAATTATAGATATAGAATTTACTGTACCTGATGAGATGACTAGTTGGTGCAGAAATGATGAAGAAGGAATGAACATTGATGTTTCAGTCATCAAAAGTATAAGACCTGCTGACTTTGACGAAGATCAAATCGAATATGATGCTGATACAGATGATGATGAGGCTTACATAAATGATGGCCATGTGGCTCCTTTGGTACAAGATGAATTGTATGATGACCATGGATTCTTTGTGTAGGCTGTCTCTGCACTGTTTGGCTTAAATGTTTTTCCATGAGCATGGACACATTTATGTGCTTGAAAGATCGTGTAATAATATAATTTGAGTTTATATGCTCCAAAGTTTGATTGTTTAGTTTTATATTATGAATTTCCATGCTAAATGTACTGGTGAAATTGCGTCTTATATGAGTTCTTGATTGATTATCGAGCACCTTCAATTGTTGCAACATAAGTAAATGGTAAGTGCTGCAAAAATTTAGTACTTTTGACCTACAGAGGTTCCGCTTGTGGATATACTAAATAACTCTAACAATATTTGCATGCATTTGTCCATGATCTACTGGCTTTGTTAACTTGGATCGAACTGTGAGATCATTTGTTCGATCACCTTTGAACGAATTTTTTATCATCATATTTATTTGTTTCTCCAGATGACTGGTCGGACCAGAATAATTTGTCCAAAAAAAAAAACCGGTAACAGAAGTGAAGATACTGGACCATATATGAACATATCTCCGAAATAAATTTCAGCTATACTCAGGTGCCAAGGCCCACGAGGTCTGTTTAAGGTTTATCGTTGCAAAAAATCTTTTAAATAAAAATAGGCTCACCGAACTAACATACTAGACCAAAAATGAATTGTAGTCCTAACAAAATTGCACCATTGATAAAGGGCCACGTCCCATGAGGCCTGTTAAGGTACGCTGTGAATGTCTCGTTGCAAAAAACTTGTTCATTTTGTTGGGAATATGCCCTAGAGGCAATCATGTATGATGTAATTCCCACTGTATTCATATAGTTATTAAGTAGTCCTTGTCTTGAACAACTGATACATGTCATTGAATATGTTATTCGATTGTGGAACTATGTATTCATGTTGTTCATGCTAGATTGTCCTTGGTCATTAAGGTTGTGTTGGACACACACGCTAGACTAATGTGAGTGTTGGCTGATGACACAGTTCCACTTGTCATGGGCATGGTGATGCCATTCCAACGTTCACGGACTTGGCTAAAGAGTTTAGCAAGTCGGACTGACCCACATTGAGATGCAACGAGCAAGTCGTCATTTGCATGTCTCAATCAATGTAATCCTTAGACCTGAGCTTGTCGCACAATCCGAGTTGTGGATCACCGACTTAGGTTCTGTCAAACGCTGTTCTGTGACAATGCAGCTATCACTAGTGGAAACAAGGGCATTAGTCCCGGTTGGTAAGTCCCATTTGTCCCGGTTGTGCAACCGGGATGGGCCAGCCGGGACAAATGGCCCTCCCCCATTGGTCCCGGTTGTGCCAGGACCCGGGATGGTAGGGATGGCCCACGTGGCGAACCTGGCCAGGGAGTTCGTCCTGGTTCGTGTTAGTAACCGGGATGGATACCTTCTATGAAAAAGCTGTATTGCGACCACTTTTCCTGCCGCGGCAGGGTTTTTCTTCGTTTTTTTTCAATTTTTTCGCTTCTGTCTCGCAATCCCCAACCGGCATCCCCTTCCCCAACCGCATCCACTGGCCCACGTCTTTCATTAAGCTCAGTGGCCACATTTTGGTCAAAGGGCCGAATGGCCCACGTCTTTTATTAAGCCCACTGGCTACATTCGGTCAAAGGGGCCACTGGCCACGCGGGGGTCAAAGGGGCCACTGGCCGACGACCTAGTGGCTGGCTCGCCAGGTCCATTAAAGTAAGACCACAGCCACGCGCGGTCAAAGGGCCCATTGGCCGCCTCGTCTTCCCGCGCCTCCACTTCCCCGCGCGCGCGTGGCCACGAACGGCACGCCTCGGCTTCCCCGAGCATTCATGGCCGCCTGCAACCGCCGCCACGTTCCGGCCGCCGGTTGGCATGCCAGCCTCGCCCGGGTCCTTTTTAAAGGGCCCCCGCCGCCCGTACACCCCATTCATCCAGCCCGTGCCCCATCTCACCCAACCCTAGCCGCCATGTCGCCGCGTCGTTGGTTCAAGCGCCCAAAGAACGAGCACGAGGCCGGGTCCTCGAGCGGCGCCGGCCAGAGAGGCGCCGGTGTCCTCCGCGCGCCGGCGGAGGCCTTCGGCTTCGGTCCGGGAGGCGTCCGGATTGGGGGGCAGCCGCGCGTCCCTGCTCCACCTCCGGCAGCGCGCCCGCCGCCCCGCGCCGGAAGGAGGAGGCCGAGTGGCATTGGGACCACGACACGCCGATGTTCTGGCCGGAGGTCCACCTTCCGGACGGTTGGCACCTGAATCCGCAGCGCATCCCCGTGCCGCCGCCCCCGACCAACGAGGCTGCGCGCGAGGAGATTGACCGCCGGCGCCGTCTCCTGCCGGCCCAACTCCTCAGGGCCCGCGTGTACGCGCGCAGCTCCCCCTACTGGGCCATCTGGTTCTAGCAGGAGCACGACAGCGCCGTCGCTCCTACATCCCCACGGCCCCGGAGGAGAACGCCGCCGACTACCCCGCGCCACCGCCCGGCAGGGAGCCGGAGCTGTGGCTCGAGGAGGACATCATCGAGGACGAGAAGGATCCCGAGCTCCAGGCCGGCCTGGAGGCCGCCTACGAGTTCTCCCGTCGCTCCCTCGTCGAGAACGAGATCAAGCGGTGGGAGCAGGTCCTGGCCAGCGCCGCTGCCGCCGACGACGCGATGCCTCCCCCTCCAGCGCCTGCGCCGTGGTGGCAGGACATGAACGCCGAGATGGACGCGTTAGAGGACCAGCCGCCCCCCAGCCGCTCCCCCCGGCCTGGAGTACGGGATGGTCTGGGCGTGGACCGGTGGCGAATGGGCGCAGGAGGAGCTGCCGCCGTCGCACGCGCCCGTGATGCCTCCGCAGCCACCGGCGGGCCCGCCCCAGCTGCCTTCCCACCTGTAGCAGGTACCTGCCTACCACTGCATCTCCTCAGATGAGGAGTAGGCCGGCTCCGGTGCGCCCCCCCCCCCCCCAAATAGATATAAGCGCCTAGGCTCCCCCCCCAAGAAACGGCCGGCCGCCTGTGGCCGCGCCGTCGCCCCAGATGAAACACGGCTGGCCGTCTGTGGCCGCGCCGCGCCCCGATGTAAGCACGGCCCCCGGGCCTTTTAATAATATATTTTTTGTGTCGAAAAAATGCGTCCCCTAGTTCAACCCCGCCGGCGGAACCAGCACCGGCGGGATCTTCCGATCTGTTCCCGCCGCCGGCAGGGCTTCGCAGAGACATGTCCGCTGTCCTGGGTGGTGGCTCGGCCTGGAGAGAGGGCCGAGATATTTATACAACTGGGCCTCTAGTCCCGGCCCGTCCCACCAACCGGGACTAGAGGCACACCCTTTGGTCCCGGTTGGTACCACGGGCCGGGACCAATACTTATTTCGAAATTTGGTGGCACCCTGCGCGCCCAAATTTTTTAGCGCCAAAATTTGATAATTGTTTCAGTTTGCACATTAATAACTTCTATATACTTTCGAATTTGATAAAAATTTCAACATGAAAAGTGCTAGAATTTGCATAACTAATTCAAATCCATTTTTCGTTTGACTAAATAATTATTCTAACTATTGAAACTATTAATTATTTTACTATTTGCATATAATTTGAATATAAATATCTTACAATTTGTTTTCTCTTGTGATCTTCCGAGTGAGTCCAGAGCATACAAGGCATTCTGCGTCGCCAAATGATGATGACCCGATCGAAGGTGTTTCTCCTCATAATCACTGCGATCGCCGCGACGGATGCATGGATAGATGAACCGACTAAGCCGAATTATATTGGCTCTAGGAGCTGATCATATTGGCTCTCCATGAATGCATGAGCTTCAATATTTTCTCCAGCCTTTGCTGCAACTTTATATAAAGTTCGACAAAGCGAGTTGTACCTTTTTAACACGGAGAATTTGCGATCTTCGTCTACAACAGAAAAACCATAGTTCTCTTTCGAAGGTTCAATCTGAGCATCATTTCTCCATATTTTCAAAACATAGTGTGGTGGAATTTCTTTGATATTTATGATCTCAAGAACCTTCAGTACCTGGCAACACGGAAGACCTACATTTTCAAACTTTTTGCAGCTACAAATGTATTCTGATGAGTCGAATCTAACAAAATGACCCCGACGCCTGTTTTTGACAGTTATCTCATACTCGGATATGGGTACAATTTCGCCACAGTTATAAACCACGCAATCGAAGATCAGTTCAAATTCTAATCTGAAAATCTCAAACAGTGCAACCCTTTGCGTCATTTGAACTCCAAGGTAGTCCGCTTGTTGTTCAGCTAGACGTTTCTCCTCCAAAAATTTATCATATCTGTTAAAGAAGTACCGAAGATCTATTTCTGTTTTAAGGATATCTGTCAGGATGGTATCCGTACTATCACTTCGAAGTTTGACTGCAATATCTGCTACAGTTATCTCATACTCGGATATGGGTCATAGTTGTCAGCTTTTTACCGGTCCATACAAATTACTGGTTGTCGTGGTGGTGTCACGGCAGATGCCATAGGATGGCTAAAGTTGTGGGGACGATGGACGCTGGAGGTGCTCGGGGAGGGATCACGCAGTGAATAGCCGCGTGTGGTGTGAATCTAGCACTGCAAACAACACGATCTACCCAGGTTCAGGGCCCTCGTGAGGAGGTAAAACCCCTACTCCTGCCTTTCTCTCTGTATTTTGGTATCTCACCAAGTAGCCACATTACAAGTTTTGCCTACGGCCGAGTAGCCACTCTTCTCTCTATGTGATGAACTAGGTCAAGAATGTGTCTGGTTCTGGGATCAGCTGTCCCTCGCGCAGGAGGGGGCAGGGCACCTTATATACTGGTGCCCAGCCGGATACCGCCAACAGGCAAAAATACAAACAGATGTCGACATAGTGTGCACATTGCGTACTTCTGGCTTCCCGCTGACAGCTTTGGCTTCCTAGTTTGTCTTGTGTGGAAAGTCGTTGTGCAAAACCAAGAAGCCGGTCTGTTATCACTGCCACAAACACAGAGTAGGCCCCCCTATCCTGCGACGCCCTGCTGACACCCTGGCGCGGTCAGGCACGCTCTCTGCAGATGAACAGTACTGCAGTACGGACCCAGGATACGCGGGATCCTGTGTCAGAACGGCTCCTTTGACTTCTGGCCCGAGTAGTAAACCGCCATTTCTACTCGGACCACTTCTTCTACTCGGAGGAATATAACCTCCTTGATTCTTCCTTTTGGCCATCCACAAGTACGACCGAATAGCAGTAGACCGGGTAGCGGGTACCGGGTAGCCAGCTACTCGACCAAACACTCCTTCTGATCTCTCCTTAGCACTTGCCTTTACCCTACTCGGGGGAAACCCCCCGACATTAGTCCCCAAAGCTGGTAGAGTCCTGCGAACTTGTTCGCTGGGCTCTGCCAGCTTAAAAACCAGTCTTGTCTTTGAACCTTAGGATGCCGAGTAAAACCTCCGAGTAGCCCTCGATCTTGTTTTGAGTTTCTTCTCCCCCGAATAGAACCATCTTTCTTCTCTGTCACCGAGTAAAAAGACTTAGCGAAATTTCGAATCAGAATCTCTGCGTGGCAGAGCAAATTCCGGCTTTCCGCACTGCAACTGGGCACGTGTCACGCTACCACACCCCCGACGCCTCGGTGCCCGGGATCTGACAGGCCACGCGCACTGGTAGAAAAATGGCCTTCGGTATGCCAGCATCAGTCCCCAAGCGTCGCGCCCCGTGACTAATGAGTCTTTATTCCCGGGTCGCCAGGAGACCCGCGACAGACCAATCAGACGTCGCGGTTTGGGAAACGCGTTGCCGCGCGTGGAGGGAATTAATTCCGGTTGACCTCGCCGCCCGGGACTATTGGTCCTTTATTCCCCGTTCCCGTGGCCAACCGGGACCATTGGCTCTTTATTCCCCGTGCCCGTGGCCAACCGGGACTAAACATCGGCTTCTCGCCTTCCCGCGGCGGTTTTTATTTCGCGAAGAGGCAGAGGGCGCCATTTCCACTGCTCGCTCTCTTCTTCCTCTGTTCTTCCTCGTTCTTCCTCTGTTCTTCCTCTCTCGCCATTTCAAGCACACGCACGCAAAATGGCTGAATGGACGGAATACGATGGGAAGACACCATGCGGCAAGGATTTGGACGTGCTCTTCAGCAACAGTTGCGCGCGGCTGCCTGAAGCTCTAGGTCGTTTGGCCGATCTGTATTGGGCAGCTCCCGAAGAACACCGGTTCTTTGGGCTCGATCTGGAGTACACGGCGAATCAGCAGGATGTTGCCGTCATCCAGATTTCGTTCAAGGAGACGGTGTTGGTCTTCCAATGGTCAAGGTACGTAGAAGCTAGCACACGTCCACGTACAAATCTTGCATGCATGCATTTCGGGTTTTTTGGTTGCATGTGAAGATCATATGTGCTGCAACTAATCTAACACATAGCCTATTTTTGTTGTTACAGTAGCTCAAGGCATTGCCCGGACCTTGTTGATTTTCTTGTCTACAATGGGTTCGACTTTTGCAGCGTTGACATCACGCAAGACCGCGTGAAGTTGGCGCGCATCGGTGTTGTGATACCTGAAGATCACTATATTGATCTTCAGAATCTTATCCAGTTCACCGGGCCAAAGACCGGGATGGCTGTCATGGCAAGCTACTTAATCGACCCCTGCTATCACCGGATGAAGACTGATTTCCCCCGGCAGAATCACAACTATTGGGAGGAGACCCCATTGCGCATGACGAACCTCAAGTATGCGGCCGTAGATGCATATGTTGCGTACGAGTTGTTCCGCATCTACTCGGCGGGGCCATAGATGATGTATGCGTTCGATATTGCGCATGTAATGGTTATCTATAATTAGTAGTATATATATATGTAATGGATAACTTTTGTGATCGACTCTATATATATATGTTAATTATGAAATGTGATCGACTCTATGTTTGTGTTATGTGTGATCGACTCTATGCATGTAATTAATATTGTTTGTATTATTGTTCTTTATTTTTTATATATTTTTTCATTTTAAGATTTTAAAATGAATTAGTATTATTTTTCTTCATTTTTTGATATATTATTTGTATTTTTAAGATTTTAAAATGAATTTGTATTATTGTTCTTAATTTTTGATATACTATTTGTATTTTAAGATTTTAAAATTAATTAGTATTATTGTTCTTCATTTTTGATATATTATTTGTAATTTTAAGATTTTAAAATGAATTAGTTCTATTTTTCTCAATTTTTGGATATATTATTTGTATTTTTAGAAATAATACAAATTAAAAGTTAATGTTTATTTATTTATTCAAAATTATTAATTACATCATTACTTTTGTTTATTAAAAGATTTATTTGCAATTCAAACAATTAAGAAATGTGGCTTCGACTAACATGTTAATAAGATTGATATGATACTACTATCACATACATGCGTGAGAAACACTTGGATTCGGGACGGGATGGAACTCGGAAGTTAAGCGTGCTAGTGCTAGAGTAGTGGGAGGATGGGTGACCGAGCGGGAAGTATGACCATGAGTAAGTAATTTGACTAGGGATAATCTTAGTTAGACACTAAGCAAAGCAAATAATACAAATTGTGAAAAAAAGAAGGGAGTGAAAAAAAAGGGAGAGGGAGTGAAAAAAAAGGGAGTGAAAAAAGGTGAGAAAAATAATTAGAAACCAAATGAATTAAAAAAATTACGAAATAAATCTAGTCCCGGTTCATGTGGCCAACCGGGACTAAATGTCCTCCGACCCCAGGCTCCGCCACCCGCCCACGTGGACGGGCCTTTAGTTCCGGTCCGTAAGTAGCGGGACTATAGGGGGGGGCCTTTAGTCGCGCGTAGCTAGTCCCGGTTGCCTGGACGGGATTAATGGGCCTGGCGAACCGGGACTGTAGGCCTTTTTTCTACCGGTGGCGCCCAGTTTTCGCGGTCTGGGCCCACTGGCTCGTTAGGTCCCATCAATTGCAGTAATTACCCACGATCGCGTCGTGGGATCAATTGTGACCGTTACGCGCGCGTCCTGCGCTGTGTGCGTTTCTAACCGGCCCACACACCCCACGCCACTCGATCTCTGTGCGTAACTGATCCCACTAACTCCAATTGTAACGGCAACCCGAGGGGAGATATAAATACCCCCTCGGTAACTCCTTCTTCCCCTTCCTGCCTTCATTCTCTCCCTGCATCTTCGTTTCTCCGCCGCCACCGAGCTCTTCGCCGCCGTGCAGCCTACTGCGCCGCCGAGCTCTCGCGACGCCGAAAGGCTAGCTTCTTCCACCAATTCCCACCAAATCTCTATCAAATCCCTTCTCCTGCTCGATGGCTCGTGACGATGAGGCCCGCGCCGGGTGGGGTGGATCCGAAGTCACGGCAGACGACTGCCAGTGGCTGGTGAACACCCGGCGCGTTCCTCCCGGCGTCCGCTGCCGGCAGCCTGGCGACGAGCTCGTCCCCACTCCGGAGGCGGACGAGCACGTGGTGTTCCTCGCACACTTCGCGCGAGGATTCGGGTTGCCCGTCTCGAACTTCTTCCGCTCCTTCCTCAACCATTTCGGGCTTCAGCCACACCACCTGCCGCCGAACGCCATGGTGATGCTCGCATACCACGCCGTGGTGTGCGAGGCGTTCTTAGGCGTGCGTCCCACGCCGATGACCTGGGCGCCCTACTTCTTCTTCAGGAAGCAGAGCAAGCCCAAGCCGGGTTGCACGGAGAGCAGCCGCGGCATGACCGAGACCGGCAGCGCCATGATGGTGCAGCGCAACGAGACCAACCACCCGCGCATCAAAGGCCTCGACTCCGTGCGCAAATGGCAGAGATCCTTCCTCTACGTGAAGAACATCTCTGTCGAGGAAGGAGTACCTCCCGCGGACCAAATCAATCTCCTCAGGTGGACCAACACGGCTCCTACTGGGCAGAATTGGGGATACAAGCCACCGCTGGAGGGCGACCTCAAGCAGATGAACAAGCGCCTCGCCCAGCTGAACGAGTTGGGGCTCAAGAGCGACGACCCCATCGCCTGCTGGATCTCCAGGCGAGTGCTCCCGCTGCAGCGCCGTGCACACCTCATGTGCTACATGGGCGGCAATAGAGATTGCACCCGGACGACCACGTTCGAGCTCAGCAACGCGGATGTGGCCGTCTGGGTGCGCTCCATCATGAGCACCGGCCTCAACGAACACTGGCAGTACGGCTTCGTGCCGTACAGCCGCACGAAGCCAATCAAGCGGGTTAGTACTTCACATCCTGTTTCCTGCATAGTGATACCGAGTAGATAGCCTTCTAGCTTGGTCTGCTTTAGTATTCGCACTCTGCACCGAGTAGAACACTTAGCAGTACCTCTTAGGCTTCATGTGCTTTGTGTTTGCACACCATGTCGAGTAGGATACTTGCTAATATCTGTTAGGCTTCATGTGCTTTGTGTTTGCACGCCTTGTCGAGTAGGGCAGTTACTCCGTTACGCTTTGTGTTTGCATCCCGTACCGGGTAGAATGCATGCCTTATACTGCTCAACTGATTTGTGTTGCTTGCTTGCATTTCCAGATCCTTGATTGCCAGATTGCTGAGAGCGAGGAGCGCTTCGAGGCCAACTGGAGTAAGGATCGAACGGAGGATGATGAGGTCTCCTATGATACTGCGGATACCCTCTGTATCCCTCACGCCGTCCACCCGGGTAAGCATCATGTCAACACGTCCATTCGGGACTGGTCCGAAGACGACGAAGAAGGTGACCGAGCTCACCTTTCCAGTTGCGAATAGCGTGACCTAACCTTTCTTTCTGTTTTTCAATCTTTTTCTGCTCCTCTACTCTGCAGATGACGTTGATGCTGACGAAGAGGACGAGGACGTCCTCGAAGTTGATCCAGTAGGAGTGGCTGCTCCCTCCACTCGGAAAAGGACGGGTAGCGGTGCCCAGGAGCCCCCTACCAAGAAGGCCAAGAAGGGCGAGAAGAGGGTCAAGCAGGTCTCCGGGAGACGGCTACCCCCTTCCCGTGCATGGTAGGTTACTTTCTTCTAAGTTACATTCTGTTGTTGCTGCTTTTCGATTTCTTCCTTCCCTCTTCTTTTTCTGAACTCCTTTTTCTTTTCAGCGCCCCCTTGGACGCTGATGCTGCTGCTGCTCCCACCAAACCCAAGAAGAAGCCCGCCATCGACGTCGAGGCGCTCATCGATCTCTCTGATAAGGACGAGGCCGCACCACGGGATAGGGCGCGTTCTCCCTCTCCCGTGAAGGAAGAAGACGATGCCAATGTCCAGGACATGGACACTAGTGCCCAAGACGCCAACCAGGAGCAGCAGGCCCGCGCAGAACAAGAAGCGCGGGATGCTGCTCACGACGAGAGACCCCCTTCTCCCCCAGCTGGGGAGAACACAGAACAAGACTCCGAGCAGCAAGATCATGCCGCCCTTGAGCGGCAGGAAGAGAACCAGGAGCAGCCGGAAACAGAGGCTGCTGACCAAGATGACCCCGCGGCCCAGCCGCGGGTAGACGAACAAGAAGACACACGACCAGATCTCGCTGCCGAGCAGCGGGTTGAGACAAGTGAAGTGGAGCGGGACTCCCAGAGCCACGCGCAGCCAGACGCTGCGCCGGGTAGCGAGCCTTTGGTGCCGCCTACCTAGCAGGCTGCTCCACCTACTCCGCCAAGCTCCCCCGTAGCGCAGACCAAGTCCCCAGCAAGCCCTCCAGCCAAGCAGAACACAAAGAAAACTGCTTCCGATGCTACCGGCAAGAGGGAAGCAGCCGAGAAGAAAGCTGCCGAGAAGAAAGCTGCCGAGCAGCAAACTGCCGAGAAGCAGACTGCCGAGAAGCAGGCTGCCCATCCTGACGCCACCGTCTGCAGGAATCCCCCGCGTGGTGCTGCACCGGACTCTGCCGCGATGCCGCCGCCTAAACCAACTGCAAAATCTGCCGCGAAGGCCGGGCAGCTCTCCATCGGCGCTTCCGGTAGTACCGCTGGCGCAGCCGCAGGATCAAGCGTTCAAGACCCGCCTTGCTACCCGCCCTACATGGTGCAGATGGGCAAGCAGTATGGCATCAAGCTGGGCACGACCGAGAAAAAGCTCGCTATTACCAAAGGCAAACAGGCCACGGCTGTGGATTCCAAGCTGCCAGCCAAGGACAAGGCCCTTTCAATCTTCTCGCGCGAGATCCAGGAGACCGAGGTGGTGTCCAAGGGGCTCGAGCAGATGATCGACCGGGTAGGCTTCATTGACGCTGAGTGGAACAGCGAGTTCCTAGGCAACGAGTCCTGGAATGGCCTAGCTTTGGGAAAGCTGGACCACTGGCGCATTGATTGGAATAAGGCGGACATGGGCTACAATCCCCTGACCATCTCGTCCGCCACTAGCACGCTTGCCGCGAAGCTGTTCATCCACCGCAAAGCTGCAGAGGACCTCGAGCAAACCTATGCGGTAAGTTTTGCTTGCCTTTTCCGAGTTGCGCTTTTCCTTCTCTTCTATTCTTCTTCTTCTGCTTATCCATTATCCAGTCCCCGAGATTCGGGCCGAGTAGACGGGTGATCGACCGAGTTGCCGTCTTCTTGGGTCGAATCTTCAAAAAATTTGTCTAACTCCTTTTCTTTCTGCTTCTCTGTATAGCCTCATGAAGAGAACGATCATTTACCGGCGTCTGCTCTGGAATCACAGCATTGCAAAAAGGCGCCTTGAGGCCCTAGAAGTAGAACGCTAAAGTGATGTCGTGACGGAGAAAGAGGCCCTGGCTTGCACTCTTAAACTTTCTGAAATTGAGAGTAAGCTTCTAGCTAAGCGGTTCATGCGTTTTGTGTTTACGCCCGCTTTTGCTTTCTGCTCTAACTGATTGTACTCGGCAGGCAAGTTTAATGAAATGGCAGAGGAGCACAAGAACTGCCATGTTTTCGTTGCCAACGCTCAATCCACGATTAAGAAGATGGAGGGTGAGTTGCCGTCTTTCCGGCTTGTCTTCTTTCTTTTGCCTTTGCTACTCTGCTGACCGTGCTTTGCTCTCCGCAGAAGATCACAAGAAGTTCGTTGAAGAGCACCTTGACTGCCTTAAACCCGCCGAGGTGCAGCAGCAATTGGAAAGCCAAGCAATAGAGCTTTAGAAATAACATGTTACCGAGCTAGAGCCATTGCAGGTCCAATTGAGGGCTGCCCTTCAGGACGCCCTAGATATAGCCGCCGAGAAGGACAAGATGGAGGCAGCTTATAAGGCTAAGCAGAGAACCCTCGAGTTGGAGAGCGAGACGCTGAAGAACAGAAACTCGGACCTCATGCGTCAGCTAGCCGAGTTCCGCAAGGTCGAAGAAAAGTACGTTGCTGATGAGGAGTCGTGGAAGAGGAAGCTGCAATCGCTACTCTGCGACCTGAACAGTAAGTTCTCGCTTCTTTGTGCCTCCCTGTTTCCTTCTTCTTCTCCGTTGTCTGGTTTTCATCTCTTCTCTACCCCCGTTTCTGATCTTTTCCGATAGCATTTTCAGAAATCTTCCCCGACCTCTGCTCGGCTTGCAAACCTGCCCTGTCCAAGGCCCAAGAAGTTCGAGTCGAGAAAGGGCTACCCATGGATACCAAGGCCTCGATCGAGGACAGCTTCACCAACATGCAGGGACAGCTTCAGCGCCTTAAGGGCTTGGGCACGTACTTGACGTCTACCGCCTTCAAACTCCATGCCTTGTTCTGGCCCCAAGATCCCTTGCCCCCAACCATTCGCGCACTCGCCGAGAAGCTAGACGGCGTCAAGGCCGAACTGAAGAAATGGCGAGCATCTGGAGCTCGGGCAGGCGCCGACATGCTTCTACTCTTCATTTGCAGCTGGTATGAGAATCTCAATCTCAATACCATCCTCGAGATGCGCCGAGACTCAAAGTGGGAGAAGGATCCCGAGTGCGTGGCTCGCCGACAGGTAGTCGCGTACGAGATCGCCTCCTACGCGGATACCGCGCGCTTCATCGAAGGCCTCACCGAGCCTGACACTGAGGTGGAAGGCGAGGACGAAGACGAGGATGAAGACGATGACGAGGATGCCACCGATTCAGAGGGCTTGAGTTGCTTCGAAGGCACCGATGACAAGTCCGGGAAGGGGAAGGGCGAGGTCGTCTCGGATAGCGAAGAGGAAGCCGAAAGCGAGAAGATGACTATCGACACTGCGGCACTCGAGTTCGGCTCTTCGTCTGGCGTGGCCCTCGACGACACGGCGCTACTCCACACCCAATCTGCTGCCTCCACTTCGGCGACGGACCTCATCTCGGTGGCCACAGCCACCTCTGATCAAGCTGCCACCCATACTGAAGCGGATGCTGGCAACACCGAAGCTGATTCTGCCAAGGCCAACCCCGAAGCCGATGCTGCCAAGGCCAACACCGAAGCCGATGCTGCCAAGGCCAACATCGAAGATGCTGCTACCTCCACTTGATTATGCCCTGCAACACTTATTCTTGAAAACTTTTATCAGATTCCCGGGATGTCGGGTGCAAATGTATCGAAACAATTATGCTTTCCGTTGCTACTCAGTTTTTATTCCCTTTTGATATTTTATACTTAGTAATTTGAGCAGCTTTGGCTCGATGCCGGGTTGGGTTATCATGCAAGTCCCCGAGTTGCATTTCTCATTCACTCTTTCTTTTTGTCTCAGCTCTTACCTGCAACTTGTTGCTTTTTTGGTATTTGTCGCACCCTGACTTCTAGGGGATACTCACCGGGCCGAACTGGATAGCAGATGCTTGGATTACGGGGCCTAACTGCTCCCGCATCCTCTTACGAATAGGCCAGCACTTATGTGCGACAACCAAACTCTGCTTATCCATCGTCGATGTAAACTATCCCATAGAGATCAAGATACTACCATTGACGTACTTCAACCATTCACACATGGTACGTCAACGGCGTTAAACGGAATGATACCACAACATATCTCTAAGACACAAAAGATGGAAATAAGTTGCAACTGGCCCTCACTAGGGCAGAGAATAGCAAATACAATCATCCAGAGGACACATGTCCCAACATAACATCATTACATCACAGCGGAAGCACTCATAAGGTCTGAGTACAGACAAATCCAAATAGGCCTAAGAGGCCGAGAAAGAAAAGAAGACGAAGCCCATCCACGTAGTCTCGGATCCTGCCCGGGTCCGCTATCTACTCGTCTGCAGTCTCGTCGTACTCCACGTAGTAGCCTCCAAGGGGATCCTCGAAATCGTAGTCTGCGTAAACCAAAGCCCCAAAGGGGTCAGTACATCCAAGTACTGGCAAGCAAGACTCACACTTCACCAAAGAGTTACCCGTCAACACAAGCACGGATGCTTTGGGTTCAACGGAAGAATAGGTGATATAAAAGATGCAGCGGGCTGCTCTAACCAACTACAGATACATACTACAACTTCCGGCTAACAGAAAGAAGATAAGATCGCGTATAGTAACCAACTGAAAGATAACTTCAAACGAACCCATCCAATGTTACCCCCTACTAAGGAAGCAACCCAAGGATAACTCACACAGTTGGATTAATGGTGGTTCAGGTTATTGTGTCAATAATACTATTACTAGTCAAGATTAGCATTAGTTAGGTGTAAGTTGTTCTGAGTACTTGTTAGCCAGTACTTTCACCAAGTCAACCATAACCGTGGAAAACACGGCTTCTCGAGAAGATTTAACCCTGCAGGGATGCACCAATTTGGCCGTACACGTAAGAATAACCCGCCAGATGGAACGGCCATTCCACCAAGCGGGGCGCTCAACACAACCCAACTCTTCTTCGCATCAAGCCCAAAGCACCTTGAGCGCACGGCTAATCAAGCCCCCGAAGAAAAGGGGACCCTCATAGCACTCTAAGGACGTGTCTCCCTATATGCCGACTACGAAAGTTCCACCCTGCGATGGGCTCGCAAAAACATGCATGCGGCAAATGGAAAACCCGAACTAAATGAGGCGATTTGGACGAGATGCGAATCGAGTCAAATTGAGGGGGGCGCCCATACATGCTTCCCACATGCGGGTAGTGCGCTCATCATGGATCAGTAGACAAGGCTCTTTTCCTAATTAGGGTCGACACTAGCAGGCCTCAAAACCACGCAGGGCCTCCTGCCGGTGCCTTATCAGCATGTTATTATTATTCATAGCATTAACAGGTTGATTGATTTAACCCGAGCCCATAGAACATAAATAAGTAAGATAAAAGAAGTAACCGATAACATAATCGAGCACAAGCAACCCTAAGCATGCTAGGTAAGACTAAGGCAACAACAAGGGGTTATAGGTGTGGAGGTGAGGCAATATCACGGTTAAAGGATATCATGTGATAGGATCGGGACACAAGCAACGATACATAGGGCTAGAAAAAGTAGACAATGGATAGTATCGGTAACCAGTGTGGAAAGGAACTCAATGGTTCATGTGAGTGATAACTTGCCTGCAAGCTCAGCAGCCTGGTACTGAGCTAACTCCTCGGAAGTGGTGTCGTAAGTCTCGTCTGTCTCAACGTCGTCGTCTAATCGAGAAGAAGCAAACACACAATCGAAAAGAGATGAACAATCAATAACAGAATATAATGCACAATCATGGGATGATGCATGGCAATTAATGGATGCATCAAAATAACTAATTGACAAGATAACAAGTTTAAATGGACCCATATGCAATTTGGATTGCATATGGAGAGCCCATGAATTTAATGTGGGATTAAATGATCTACAACTAATTACCATGTGAAAGTTGTTTAGCATGATGCATGCATGATGGAAGCAATAAGAAAACAACATTAGATGCAAGTAGAAATGAAATTTACCATGTTTGGAAATTTGTTTATTAAGTTAAGAAATTTTGGTTTCTTAAAGGTGTCACACAAGCATTTGTTGTTTTCATCAAGTTAAATTGTTCAAAACAGATAACAAAGTTCATATTTGAAAAGAGCACAAAATTTTAGGTGGATTACATGTTTCAATTATTGTAAAAGGAATTACAATGATTTACTTATGAATTAAACAAGATTAAACAAGTTTTAATTGGAATTAATTCAAGTAGGAATATTAATTGCATTTTATTTGTTCAAAGCATTAAATAAAATTCATATTTGAAAAGGTTATGTTTTTCTGGTTTGAAAACATATTTTATATGTTTAAGAATAATTTAAGTTGAGCAAGTTATGAATTTAGCAAATTTAAATGATTTAAACAAGGTTTAAATTATTTAAGCAATTTTAATTATTCAAATCATGAAACAAAATTTATATTTGGAAAGGTGTTTCAAAATAGCATGGAAAACATATTTAATATGTGGCATTTGAATTAATATTGAATTATTTATGGAATTAACCAAATTTAAGGTGATTTGTTTGAATTTGCAATTTGAATGCATTTGAATTAGTCAAAACAGAATACAAATGGTTTAAATAGATAGATAATTAAATTTGGTTCAACAAAAATATTTTATTTATATTATTTGGAGTTGTAAATTAAAAGTTATTAGCAATTTAGTGGCAGGGACTAATCTGTAAGGAAAAGGGCTTAAACTGAAAAAAGAAAAGCTGAAAATAGATCTACACCGTGCAGTGACCTAGCCTGGGTCACTGCCAGTGGACCCTGGGGCCAACGTGGCAGCAGAGCGTGCACAACAGCTGACAGGGGGGCCACCCTGTCAGTGCCCTTCGCAAAAATGTGGGGTTTTTCCTGCGGAAGAGGGAACTCGAACCCTGGCCCTCGCGCTCGCGCTCGCTGTTGCGCTACCACTACGGCGTGCGTTCAGTTTTGTCAGTCTACGCCACGCAGCTAGGTTATAGTTCAGATTTGCTAACTGAACTTTTAACTGCGCGCGTTTGTCTGAACCTCGACAGAGATCGACGGTGGCCGGCGGCGATCAACGCTGCGATGATGGATGCTGCTCGGCTCGTGGGTGTGCTACGGTGTGCGCGTGCTTGCGATGCAGAGAGATAGGAGGAGAGGGGTGAGGAGGAGGTGATCACCGGGAGGGTTTGCAGAGGGAGGAGCTCGACGGCGAGGTGGATGTCGCCGACAGCGGCGAGGATGGCGGCGGAGATCCAAGCTGCTCCCGTGCTCGCAGAGGTGTCCACCAGCTCGAGGAGACTACGGGGATCTCGTTCCCGTGGTCAGCCCGAGGGGAGAACGACCAGATTGACGGCGATCATCGCGGTTTCAGATAGGCGGCGCTCCGGTGAGGTTCAGAGGTGGGGATATTCCGGGCAGAGAGAGGGGAATTGGAGGCGCAGCTCGAGGGAGGAGGGAGGTAGGTGGCTAGGCTAGCTGGGGAACCCTAGGGGGTAGGTTAAATAGAGCTAGGGGGCGCGCGGTGGCCGTTCCCGCGCGACGGCGTCGACGTGTCTCCGGTGGATTTCCTGCCGTACAGGAAAGAGAAGATGCGAGGGGGGTACCGGGCCGAGGGAGAGAAGAAAGGTGGGCTAGGCCTGCGTGGGGCGCAACCCACTGCCCCTCGCTGGGCGTTTTTTCCTTTTTATTAATTTTTTCTGTTTTTTTTTTTTTTTGCAGAAATAGAAATAGGAAGAATTAGATAGGTTTTGGTTTAGGACAATTTTTTAGGAAAAATTTGTTTTAGTTATTTAAGTTAACAGCAACAACTTGCCAAGTTTAGCTTTTCAAAAAGTTCAAAATTAAATTGCTGTTTGCAATTTGATTCAAATTTGAATGATTTTGAGGTTAAGTGAAATATTGAAAACAAGGTTTAAATAGGGTGAACCCTAAAGTTTAAATGGAACAAAAGGATTATAAATGTTTTGGTAATTTTCATAATTTCAAATTGGGTGTTGTTTGTAATATGTGATTTGAATTTTGAACGCAATTTGACTTAAGTGGATTATTAAAAAAAACAGATTAATAGTTGAGCTTTTTATTTCTCATGGAAACAAATGGAAGTTTTATTTGAACCTTTTATTTGGAGAAATTGTAACAGAGCAAGTATGAAACAACACATTGAATATTGTTTGAATTTCAATTGTGAAAACAAATGAAAACATATGCAAACCAAATGAAAACAAATGCAATGAGTGTGATGACATGATGCAAAACTTTAATTAAACAAGAATCAACCATTCTAGGGGTGTTTTCATACTTGGGATGTTACAAAACGCCCCCCCCCCCCCCTTGAAGGAATCGCGCCCCGAGATTCCTTACTAAGAAGAGAAAAGGTCCGGATACTTCTTGCGAAGATCCTCTTCGGTCTCCCACGTTGCCTCTTTATCGGAATGATGCGACCATTGCACTTTCAAGAATTTGGTGCTCTTGTTGCGAGTCTTACGAACTGTCTCATCGAGAATTCGAACAGGGTGCTCCTCATAAGAGAGATCATCTTGCAGTTCAATGGAATCATGATCAACTGCACGATCTGGATCTTTGAAACACTTCTTGAGCTGTGACACGTGAAACACATCGTGCACCTTGGATAGTTTTTCTGGAAGTTCAAGACGATAGGCATTTTCCGCACGCCTTGAGAGAATGTTGAAAGGACCAATGTATCTTGGTGCAAGCTTTCCTTTCACACCAAAACGATGAGTGCCTCTGAGGGGAGTTACACGGAGATATGCTTTGTCACCAGGAGCATAGACCATGTCCCTGTGCTTGCTGTCATAGTAGCTCTTCTGACGAGACTGAGCAATCTTGAGATTGTCACGAATGATGCGAACTTTCTCTTCGGCTTCCTTAAAAATGTCAGGACCTAAGAGTGAACGTTCACCAGCTCCAGACCAATTGATTGGACTCCTGCATCTGCGGCCATAGAGTGCTTCAAATGGTGCCATGCCTAGGCTTGCCTGGAAGCTGTTGTTGTAGGAGAATTCAGCATATGGAAGACAATCCTCCCATTTCATGCCAAAGGAGAGACCACATGCTCTGAGCATATCCTCGAGAATCTGATTGACTCTTTCGACTTGCCCTTGAGACTGAGGATGATAAGCTGTGCTGAACAGAAGTTTGGTGCCCAATGCATCTTGGAAACTCTTCCAGAAATGAGAAGTGAATATGCTTCCACGGTCTGAGCTTATTTCCAATGGAACACCATGAAGAGGAACAATCTTTGTTGTGTAGAGCTCTGCTAACTGGCTAGCTGAGATAGTTTCTTTGACAGCAAAGAAGTGAGCTACTTTAGTGAGACGATCAATGACAACGAAGATTGCATCGTTGCCCTTCTTGGACTTTGGGAAACCAGTGACGAAGTCCATTTCAATCATGTCCCACTTCCACTCGGGGATTTTCAGAGGTTGGAGAAGACCGGCTGTTTTCTGATGAACTGCCTTAACACGTTGACAAACGTCACATTCAGAAACGTATTGAGCAATTTCACGTTTCATTCCAGGCCACCAATACAGTGTCTTAAGATCCTGGTACATCTTTGTACTTCCAGGGTGTATGGATAGAGGAGTTTCATGAGCCTCCTTGAGAATGATATCTTTGAGACTTTGAATTTGAGGAACTGCAATGCGTCCTTCGAAGAACACAGTTCCCTTGTCATCAATTGAGAAGGACTTGAATTTATGCTTGCCTTCTCTAATGTGCTCTACCATCTTCTTGATTTCAGCATCACGAAGTTGTTCAGAACGAATCTTGTCCCCAAGAGTTGGACTGGCTGTCAAGCTTGCAAGGTAGCCTTGAGGAACAAGACCAAGGTTCAGCTTCTGGAATTCTTCATGAAGTGGAGGTTGGCTTTCCATGATCATGAGATTATTGCAATAGGACTTGCGACTGAGAGCATCGGCCATAACATTAGCCTTGCCTGGAGTGTAAGAAATGGTCAGATCAAAGTCTTTAATCTTTTCAATCCATCTCCTTTGCCTGAGGTTTAGATCTGGTTGAGTGAAGATGTATTTCAGACTCTTATGATCGGAAAAGATTTCAGTGCGGTTACCCAACAAGTATTGTCTCCATTTCTTGAGGGCAAACACAACTGCTGCGAGTTCAAGGTCATGAGTGGGATAATTTTGCTCATGGGTGTTCAACTGACGTGAAGCATAAGCCACAACTTGACGTTCTTGCATAAGAACTACTCCTAGACCTTGGAGAGAAGCATCATAGAATATCTGGAAAGGTTTGGTAGTATCTGGGCCAACCAGAACTGGTGTAGAAGTGAGTTTAGTCTTGAGGAGATTGAAACTTTCATCACATTGTGGAGACCAAACGAACTTCTTGTCCTTCTTTGTGAGATCAGTGAGAGGTTTGGCAATCTTGGAGAAGTTTTGGACGAAGCGACGGCAATAGCTAGCCAAGCCAAGAAAACTTCTTACTTGCTTCACCGTCTTAGGAGGTTTCCAATCAACAATTGCCTTAACCTTTTCTGGGTCAATGGCTATGCCCTTGGCAGAGATGATATGACCAAGGTAAGCAACTTCTGAAATCCAGAACTCACATTTGGAGTATTTGGCATAGAGACGATGCTCGCGGAGTTTCATGAGAGTGAGGCGAAGATGTTCTTCATGCTCTTCCTCGGATTTTGAGTAAACCAGAATATCATCAAGATATACCACAACGAACTTGTCGAGGTATTCATGGAAGACAGAATTCATGAGTCGAGAGAAGGTCGCCGGTGCATTGGTGAGACCAAAGGACATGACGGTGTATTCATATAGACCGTAGCGAGTGGTGAAGGCTGTCTTTGGAATATCTTCCTTTCTGATCTTTATTTGATGGTAACCCATCCTCAAGGCCAACTTTGAGAATATTGAGGCTCCAGCAAGTTGATCAAAAAGATCATCGATACGAGGAATTGGATACTTGTTCTTGATGGTTTTCCCGTTAAGAGGACGATAGTCAACAACGAGTCTCTTTGTTTGATCCTTCTTGGCAACGAACAGAGTTGGGCAACCCCAAGCCGAGGAACTAGGCTGAATGTAACCTTTCTCCATGTACATATCGATTTGCTCCTTCAACAACTTCAGTTCAGGAGGAGCTATCTTGTATGGATGCTTAGAGATTGGAGCAGTACCTGGTTCAAGCTCGATCACGAACTCAACTGCTCTGTCCGGAGGCATCCCTGGCAATTCTTCTGGAAAGACGTCAGGGAATTCACAAACCACCAGAACATTTTCGAGTAGAGGTAGAGGTTTTGCATCGAGTGTGTATAGCTGGATAGAATTTGATTCATTTGGAGAATAGGCTATCTGGCCAGAAGGGTGGAACAGAGTTATTGATTAGACGTCGGTAGAAGAACTGAAGTGGTAAGCAACAACAAGGTTTCAACGGACGAAAGGATGTTGAGAAGAACAGGATATCGAAGCAACATCGGGAAACACGAGACCAAAACTCCTGAGGTACTACGGAAAACCCATCCGGGCTTCTAAAGGATCATCCATCCTAGAGAAACCAGGATACGTGAAAACCTAACTTGAAAGTTTAGATGAGAAGGGAAAAACAACGTTGCACTTCCTTACCAGAAAAAGGGTGGGTGGGTGGGGAAAGAAGAAAAAGAACAGAATTCCTACTCTCACGTTCATTTTTCCTATATAGCTACAAAATAGTTTCTAGACTCAACTGCGACCAGTAAAAGGGATCCTACAGGCAGACAGGCTCTGATACCATTTGTCGCACCCTGACTTCTAGGGGATACTCACCGGGCCGAACTGGATAGCAGATGCTTGGATTACGGGGCCTAACTGCTCCCGCATCCTCTTACGAGTAGGCCAGCACTTATGTGCGACAACCAAACTCTTCTTATCCATCGTCGATGTAAACTATCCCATAGAGATCAAGATACTACCATTGACGTACTTCAACCATTCACACATGGTACGTCAACGGCGTTAAACGGAATGATACCACAACATATCTCTAAGACACAAAAGATGGAAATAAGTTGCAACTGGCCCTCACTAGGGCAGAGAATAGCAAATACAATCATCCAGAGGACACATGTCCCAACATAACATCATTACATCACAGCGGAAGCACTCATAAGGTCTGAGTACAGACAAATCCAAATAGGCCTAAGAGGCCGAGAAAGAAAAGAAGACGAAGCCCATCCACGTAGTCTCGGATCCTGCCCGGGTCCGCTATCTACTCGTCTGCAGTCTCGTCGTACTCCACGTAGTAGCCTCCAAGGGGATCCTCGAAATCGTAGTCTGCGTAAACCACATCCCCAAAGGGGTCAGTACATCCAAGTACTGGCAAGCAAGACTCACACTTCACCAAAGAGTTACCCGTCAACACAAGCACGGATGCTTTGGGTTCAACGGAAGAATAGGTGATATAAAACCTGCAGCGGGCTGCTCTAACCAACTACAAATACATACTACAACTTCCGGCTAACAGAAAGAAGATGAGATCGCGTATAGTAACCAACTGAAAGATAACTTCAAACAAACCCATCCAATGTTACCCCCTACTAAGGAAGCAACCCAAGGATAACTCACACAGTTGGATTAATGGTGGTTCAGGTTATTGTGTCAATAATACTATTACTAGTCAAGATTAGCATTAGTTAGGTGTAAGTTGTTCTGAGTACTTGTTAGCCAGTACTTTCACCAAGTCAACCATAACTGCGGAAAACACAGCTTCTCGAGAAGATTTAACCCTGCAGGGATGCACCAATTTTGCCGTACACGTAAGAATAACCCGCCAGATGGAACGGCCATTCCACCAAGCGGGGCACTCAACACAACCCAACTCTTCTTCGTATCAAGCCCAAAGCACCTTGAGCGCACGGCTAATCAAGCCCCCGAAGAAAAGGGGACCCTCATAGCACTCTAAGAACGTGTCTCCCTATATGCCGACTACGAAAGTTCCACCCTGCGCTGGGCTCGCAAAACATGCATGCGGAAAATGGAAAACCCGAACTAAATGAGGCGATTTGGACGAGATGCGAATCGAGTCAAATTGAGGGGGGCGCCCATACACGCTTCCCACATGCGGGTAGTGCGCTCATCATGGATTAGTAGACAAGACCCTTTTCCTAATTAGGGTCGACACTAGCAGGCCTCAAAACCACGCAGGGCCTCCTGCCGGTGCCTTATCAGCATGTTATTATTATTCATAGCATTAACAGGTTGATTGATTTAACCCGAGCCCATAGAACATAAATAAGTAAGATAAAAGAAGTAACCGACAACAGACTCGAGCACAAGCAACCCTAAGCATGCTAGATAAGACTAAGGCAACAACAAGGGGTTATAGGTGTGGAGGTGAGGCAATATCAGGGTTAAAGGATATCATGTGATAGGATCGGGACACAAGCAACGATACATAGGGCTAGCAAAAGTAGACAATGGATAGTATCGGTAACCAGTGTGGAAAGGAACTCAATGGTTCATGTGAGTGATAACTTGCCTGCAAGCTCAGCAGCCTGGTACTGAGCTAACTCCTCGGAAGTGGTGTCGTAAGTCTCGTCTGTCTCAACGTCGTCGTCTAATCGAGAAGAAGCAACCACACAATCGAAAAGAGACGAACAATCAATAACAGAATATAATGCACAATCATGGGATGATTCATGGAAATTAATGGATGCATCAAAATAACTAATTGACAAGATACCAAGTTTAAATGGACCCATATGCAATTTGGATTGCATATGGAGAGCCCATGAATTTAATGTGGGATTAAATGATCTACAACTAATTACCATGTGAAAGTTGTTTAGCATGATGCATGCATGATGGAAGCAATAAGAAAACAACATTAGATGCAAGTAGAAATGAAATTTACCATGTTTGGAAATTTGTTTATTAAGTTAAGAAATTTTGGTTTCTTAAAGGTGTCACACAAGCATTTGTTGTTTTCATCAAGTTAAATTGTTCAAAACAGATAACAAAGTTCATATTTGAAAAGAGCACAAAATTTTAGGTGGATTACATGTTTCAATTATTGAAAAAGGAATTACAATGATTTACTTATGAATTAAACAAGATTAAACAAGTTTTAATTGGAATTAATTCAAGTAGGAATATTAATTGAATTTTATTTGTTCAAAGCATTAAATAAAATTCATATTTGAAAAGGTTATGTTTTTCTGGTTTGAAAACATATTTTATATGTTCAAGAATAATTTAAGTTGAGCAAGTTATGAATTTAGCAAATTTAAATGATTTAAACAAGGTTTAAATTATTTAAGCAATTTTAATTATTCAAATCATGAAACAAAATTTCTATTTGGAAAGGTGTTTCAAAATAGCATGGAAAACATATTTAATATGTGGCATTTGAATTAATATTGAATTATTTATGGAATTAACCAAATTTAAGGTGATTTGTTTGAATTTGCAATTTGAATGCATTTGAATTAGTCAAAACAGAATACAAATGGTTTAAATAGATAGATAATTAAATTTGGTTCAACAAACATATTTTATTTATATTATTTGGAGTTGTAAATTAAAATGTATTAGCAATTTAGTGGCAGGGACTAATCTGTAAGGAAAAGGGCTTAAACTGAAAAAAGAAAAGCTGAAAATAGATCTACACCGTGCAGTGACCTAGCCTGGGTCACTGCCAGTGGACCCTGGGGCCAACGTGGCAGCAGAGCGTGCGCAGCAGCTGACAGGGGGGCCACCCTGTCAGTGCCCTTCGCAAAAATGTGGGGTTTTTCCTGCGGAAGAGGGAACTCGAACCCTGGCCCTCGCGCTCGCTGTTGCGCTACCACTACGGTGTGCGTTCAGTTTTGTCAGTCTACGCGACGCAGCTAGGTTATAGTTCAGATTTGCTAACTGAACTTTTAACTGCGCGCGTTTGTCTGAACCTCGACAGAGATCGACGGTGGCCGGCGGTGATCTACGCTGCGATGCTGGATGCTGCTGGGCTCGTGGGTGTGCTGCGGTGTGCGCGCGCTTGTGATGCAGAGAGATAGGAGGAGAGGGGTGAGGAGGAGGTGATCACCGGGAGGGTTTGCAGAGGGAGGAGCTCGGTGGCGAGGTGGATGTCGCCGACAGCGGCGAGGATGGCGGTGGAGATCTAAGCTCCTCCCGTGCTTGAAGAGGTGTCCACCAGCTCGAGGAGACTACGGGGATCTCGTTCCCGTGGTCAGCCCGAGGGGAGAACGACCAGGCTGACGGCGATCATCGCGGTTTCAGATAGGCAGCGCTCCGGTGAGGTTCAGAGGTGGGGATATTCCGGGCAGAGAGAGGGGAATTGGAGGCGCAGCTCGAGGGAGGAGGTAGGTAGGTGGCTAGGCTAGCTGGGGAACCCTAGGGGGTAGGTTAAATAGAGCTAGGGGGCGCGCGGTGGCTGTTCCCGCGCGACGGCGTCGACGTGGCTCCGGTGGATTTCCTGCCGTACAGGAAAGAGAAGATGCAAGGGGGTACCGGGCCGAGGGAGAGAAGAAAGGTGGGTTGGGCCTGCGTGGGGCGCAGCCCACTGCCCCTCGCTGGGCGTTTTTTCCTTTTTATTAATTTGTTCTGTTTATTTTTTTTTGCAGAAATAGAAATAGGAAGAATTAGATAGGTTTTGGTTTAGGACAATTTTTTAGGAAAAAATTGTTTTAGTTATTTAAGTTAACAGCAACAACTTGCCAAGTTTAGCTTTTCAAAAAGTTCAAAATTAAATTGTTGTTTGCAATTTGATTCAAATTTGAATGATTTTGAGGTTAAGTGAAATATTGAAAACAAGGTTTAAATAGGGTGAACCCTAAAGTTTAAATGGAACAAAAGGATTAAAAATGTTTTGGTATTTTCATAATTTCAAATTGGGTGTTGTTTGTAATATGTGATTTGAATTTTGAATGCAATTTGACTTAAGTGGATTATTAAAAAAACAGATTAATAGTTGAGCTTTTTATTTCTCATGGAAACAAATGGAAGTTTTATTTGAACCTTTTATTTGGAGAAATTGTAACAGAGCAAGTATGAAACAACACATTGAATATTGTTTGAATTTCAATTGTGAAAACAAATGAAAACATATGCAAACCAAATGAAAACAAATGCAATGAGTATTATGAAATGATGCAAAACTTTAATTAAACAAGAATCAACCATTCTAGGGGTGTTTTCATACTTGGGATGTTACAGTATTCGAGTCACAAGAGTTCAAAGTTGGAGTTTCAAATACTTAGCCACTTAGAAACAGTCATAGTAACGCTACCCACCACTTAGCCGAAAAAAGTTGACAAAAAACAGTAGTAAAGTACTCTCTACCCGGTTCCTGGGCTTCTCTTTTCCTTAGTCATTTTTCCTGTGCTCATTGACCACTTGCTTGTTCTCTTTCTTGCCATGAAGCCGGGTTGCGGGCAGCAGCAGAGTCGAAGAGTTGGCATTTTAGGTTTAAACATAGTACTAAATGTACTTTCGAAACTCTAAGCAGAGCAACCGAGTAGGAAAAAGTAAAGCCGAGTAGAAACTCATGGAGCGATTTTGGACGAGGGCAGTCCCCGAGTTCAATTTCAGATTGCAGATTAGAAATTTTAACTCGGATAAGAGAGTACATACACATCTTTGCTCATGAATGAAAGCGACGAAGTAGAGCCACATTCCAGGGGCGCTTAGATTCCTCTCCAGCTTTATCCGCCCTGTTCTTCTGTGATGGCTGCACGTCTACCAGGTAATAGGCATCATTGTGCAGAGCCTTGCTCACAATGAAAGGCCCTTCCCACGGAGGGGATAGCTTGTGCATCCCGGCTGTGCGTTGCACAAGCCTAAGGACCAGGTCTCCTTCTCGGAAAACCCTTGGGCTCACTTTTCGGCTATGATAGCGCCTCAAGTTTTGCTGGTAAATGGCTGACCGTGACAGAGTGAGCTCTCTTGCTTCTTCTAGCAGGTCAACGTCATCTTCTCGAGCTTCTCTCGCCTCCACCTCAGTGTAGAGGGTTACTCGGGGGGAGTCATGCTCTAGGTCTATTTTCAACACGGCCTCAGCCCCGTATACCAAGAAGAATGGCGTGTAGCCGGTTGACCGGTTAGGGGTAGTACTTAGACTCCACAACACCGCTGGCAACTCGTGTAACCAACACCCAGGTGTATTCAGCAGTGGCTCAATCAGCCTTGGCTTTATGCCTGCTAGCACCATGCCATTTGCTCTTTCAACTTGCCCATTGGAGGCGGGATGCGCAACAGACGCAACATCTAGCCGGATATGCTTATCTCTGCAGAACCTCACCATTGCACCCTCAGCAAAGTTTGTGCCGTTATCCGTGATGATGCTGTGCGGATAGCCATATCTCAGGATTACATCCTTCAGGAAACTCACAGTTGTGGCTCCATCACACTTCCGAATAGGCTTCACTTCTATCCACTTGGTGAACTTGTCAACCATGACCAAGATGTGAGTCATGTTGCCTCTAGCCGGCTTGAAGGGACCAACCATATCCAAGCACCAAACCGCAAATGGCCAAGTAATGGGAATGGTTTTCAACTCGGAAGCAGGCAAGTGGATCTTACTTGCAAATCTCTGGCAGCCATTGCACTTCCTCACAATATCTTCAGCTTGCTTCAATGCAGTGAGCCAAAAGAATCCATGCCTAAAAGCCTTCTTGACTAAAGCCCGAGAAGAGGCGTGGTGCCCGCATTCTCCTTGGTGTATTTCCACCAGAATTTCTTCTCCTTCTTCCGGTTCCACACAGCGTTGCAGCACGCCAGTGGCACTTCTCTTGTGCAGCACCTCTCTGAATATGGTGTAGCCCTTGGATCTTCTCTGAATTTGCCTTGCGGTAACTTCATCCTCTGGCAGGGTGCCGTCCTTTAGAAAGGATAATATGGGCATAGCCCAACTCGGTGTTTCCCGTGTGGGAAACACTGGTTCGTCCACTTCCATTGGAACAAGTAACACTGACAGGGGGATGCTAACCCGGTATGCCAAGCTCTGAGGAAATAACCCGGCCCGAAGGATGGCGTGCAGGATTCGGCTAAGAATAAAGAAGCTTGTGGAGGCCCAAACTTGTGGGCTTAACGGCCCGGGTTATGGGCTATTGTAAAGGAAAGTTATGGTTAGTGCGCCGTGTTCATGTAGGATCCGGAATATGCCTTGCCGAATAAGTTAGGGGGTACGGGTGCTTTATAAACCGACCCTCAGGTATAGTTTTGCAGAGAGATCTAAGAACCCTAGCAATATCGTGTGATATCGAGTATCCAGTGTAAACCCTAAATCGAGTTATTGTATCGAGAATAGAGATCCGGCGACTTCGATTGTCGGCTGTCAGATCAAGTTGTACCATGTCTTCTCTTGAGCTAAACCCTCTCCCGAACGCCTGTGTCGACTTGCCCCAAGATCAGTTACCCCTGGTAACATCTGCCGTGATTATCCCACGACAGTTGGCGCCCACCGTGGGGCCTGCGTCCAAAGGTGTTTACATCACGGGAGAAGCTCGGAAGGGCATGGAGAATCTTGTCATTGGCGAAATCTACATCGACCACGAAGAAGAAAAGTTGGTGGACGATTCCGGCTGGGGGCCAGAATCGGATCACCTCGAGTCCGGATTTATATTGACGATCGGCCGGATCAACATCTTCGTCGGCACGGTACGAACGACTAACTTAAAAGGACAATATCATGTGCATACTACAGGAACTTCTAGGAGGAACAAAGAGACATCAAAGCAAGCGGCAAATTCGGTTTCATCAGCCGCGCCGGGATATCTTAGATGGGCAGAACAAGAGATAACGTGGAGTAGAAGAGATCATCCGGAAAAAGTGGAGCGTCCAGGAGTCTTGGCGTTGGTGGTTGCTCCACAGGTTAATGGTTACGAGATGAAGAAGGTCCTGATGGACGGTGGAAGTAGCATCAACATCCTTTATTGGGAGACCTTCTTACGGATGAGTCTCAAAGAGTCCCAGCTGCAGAAAAGTTCGACAATCTTTCACGGGATCGTACCGGGTCACTCGGCGAGCCCCGAGGGAAGGATCACCTTGGAAGTTGCTTTTGGGGAATCGACGGATAATTATCGAGTGGAGTGGCTCACGTTCGAGGTGGTCAAGTTGCGCAGTCCTTACCACGCGCTGTTGGGGAGGCCGGCTTACGCCCAATTCATGGCTAGGCCGTGCTACGTGTATTTGCAGCTGAAAATCCCGGGTCCTAAACGGACCATCACTATACATGGGAACCGGGATATAGCGGCCGAGTGCGACGAAGGAGATTCAGTTATGGCCGAGCAGGCATGCAGGAAGGAAGAGCTCGAATATTACCGGTCTCAAGTAAATCCGGACGATAGAACAGCCTTGAAAAAGCCGAATACTGAGGACGAGAGAGCAAAATTCAAGGCAGCGCAAGACACCAAGAAGATAGATTTTGTGGAAGGGGATTCTACTAAGCAGTTTACCATAGGGTCTAACCTGGGAAAAGAGCAGGAGGGAGCGCTCGTGGAGTTCATTCGCTCGAATGCAGATGTGTTTGCCTGGACACCTAGCGACATGCCTGGTATCCCTACAGAATTGGCTGAGCACAGTTTGCATGTGGATCCCAAGTCCAGGCCCGTGAAACAAGGTTTGAGGAAAATGAATGAGGAAAGAAGGAAAGCTATAGGCGAAGAGATCGCTCGGCTATTGGCAGCCGGCTTTATCATGGAAGTATTTCACCCGGATTGGTTGGCTAACCCGGTTCTGCTGATGAAAAAGACCAACGAGTGGAGGATGTGCATTGACTTCACTAGTCTCAACAAGCATTGCCCAAAGGATCCGTTCGCGCTCCCAAGGATAGATCAGATTATAGACGCAGTAGCTGGAAGCGATCTGTTATGCTTCCTGGATGCATATTCCGGGTATCATCAGATTAAGCTCAAAAGGGAGGATTGGGAGAAAACATCATTCATAACCCCGTTTGGGGCCTTTTGTTATAAAACTATGACGTTTGGGTTGAAGAACGCTGGCGCAACTTACCAACGGTGTATTCAAAAGTGCTTTGAGGACCAAATCGGACGTAACGTCCATGCTTATGTGGATGACGTGGTCATCAAGACTAGGAAGGCGGAGACATTTATCGATGATCTAAAGGAGACATTCAAAAACCTGAGGAGGTACCAGATGAAGCTTAATCCAACGAAGTGCGTGTTCGGAGTTCCGGCTGGGAAATTACTCGGCTTCATAGTTTCCGAGAGAGGAATTGAGGCAAATCCAGATAAAATCAAGGCAATCCAGAGTTTGAAAAAGCCGGAAAACTTGAAGCATGTTCAAAAGCTCACGGGCTGTGTAGCAGCCTTGAGCCGATTCATATCTAGACTCGGAGAAAAAGCAATACCCTTGTATCGGCTCTTGCGGAAATCGGATAAATTCGTATGGGACGAAGAGGCAGATGAAGCGTTTGAAGCACTAAAGAAGCAATTATCTGAAGCACCAGTACTAGCGGCGCCGGGTCCTAAAGAGCCTATGTTGCTATACGTGGCAGCTGGCCCCCGAGCCGTTAGCGCAGTGGTTGTCGTGGAACGCAAAGAGGACGGGAAAGGTTACCCGGTTCAGAGGCCGGTTTATTACGTCAGTGAGGTATTATCAGAAGCAAAGCAGCGCTATCCGCATTGGCAAAAGGTTGTATTCGGGGTCTTTATGGCTAGCCGGAAGTTGAAGCCGTATTTCCAAGAGCATCCGATAACAGTGGTTAGTTCAATACCAATGTCGGATATCATCAGAAACTCGGACGCGACGGGAAGAATAGCCAAATGGGCGATAGAGATGGGGGATTATCATATCAACTACGAACCCAGGTCAGCAATCAAGTCTCAAGCTTTAGTTGATTTCGTTAACGACTGGACACATACAGGCATGACTGCAACGGTTCCAAATTCCGAGTCATGGATCATGCACTTCGACGGATCAAAGCAGTACGAGGGATCAGGAGCTGGGGTGGTGCTAACATCACCCAAAGGGGACAAATTGAGTTACGTGCTACAAATTCACTTCGACTGTTCCAACAACGTGGCCGAGTATGAGGCCCTATTGCATGGCTTAAAGGTAGCCAAAGAGATGAACATCAAGAGGATACGGTGCTTCGGAGATTCGGACCTTGTGGTACAGCAGGTGTCAGGAACGTGGGATAGAAAGGACGCAACTATGGCGGCATACCGCAGGGAAGTTGATAGGGTAGCAGGATGTTTTTCCGGGTATGAGGTGGAGCATATAGACAGAAGAAAGAACGAGGCAGCCGACGCCCTCGCCAGACTCGGCTCGCGCAGAGAGCCGGTTCCACCTAACGTTTTCCTGGACGAATTATGGCGACCATCAGTTAAAATCGAGTCAGAGGAGGAATTGGCAAATCAAGACTCGGATTCAGGGCTCGTAGCCACTGTACGTACTATTCCCGAGTGGACAGAACCGTTTTTGGCCTACCTATCACGAGGCGAGTTACCACAACAGGAGGTATTAGCAAGGCAAATTTTGAGGCGAGCAAAGGGGTACTCTATCATCAATGGGGAATTGTACAAAAGAAGTGCAGCAGGAGTCTTTTTGCGCTGCGTAGCGCCGGAAGAAGGCAGACAGATTCTCAAGGAAATCCATGAAGGCGACTGTGGACATCATGCGTCCACAAGGTCTCTTGTGGCTAAAGCTTATCGACACGGGTTTTTCTGGCTCACGGCCCTAACGGATGCGGAGCGATTGGTAGCAAGGTGTGACGGATGTCAAAGGTACGCTCGCCAAACCCATGTGCCGGCTATGGAGTTGCGGACTATCCCGTTAACTTGGCCGTTTGCCGTCTGGGGTATGGACATGGTTGGCCCCTTCCATATGTCACCATGCAAGAAAACACATCTTTTGGTGGCCATTGATAAGTTTACCAAGTGGGTTGAGGTTATGCCAGTTACTAATTGCGAAGCAGCTACAGCAGTCAAGTTCCTGAAAAGGATTATCTACCGGTTTGGGTACCCCCACAGCATAATTACCGACAATGGAACCAACATGTCCCTTGGTGAGATGGAGAAGTTTTGTGGCAACAATGGAATCCGGCTTGATGTGGCATCGGTGGCTCATCCCCAGGCCAATGGACAAGTGGAGAGAGCAAACCAAGAATTGCTTCGCGGATTAAAACCACGATTGCGAGTTCCCTGTGTCAGGGCCGCTGGTGCATGGGTCGAGGAACTTCCTTCTGTGGTTTGGGGTATCAACACTACACCTAACAGATCCACTCAGATGACACCCTTCTTCATGGTCTATGGTGCGGAAGCAGTGTTACCAAGTGATATTATTCACGATTCGCCTAGAGTATCAGCTTACGTCGAAGTAGAGAACGAAAAAACCCGGCAGGACGCCGTAGATATGTTAGAAGAGCAAAGAGAACAAGCCCTGGAAAGATCAGCCATATATCAGCAAGATCTACGGAGGTATCATAGCCGGCGTGTGAAGACCCGGGTATTCCAGGAAGGAGACTTGGTTCTGCGTCTGGTACAGTCAAACGAAGGAAAACACAAATTATCACCACCATGGGAAGGACCATTTATCATAAGCCGGAGCCTACATAACGGATCATATTATTTGATAGATGCAAGGGAAGAATCGGCTACAGTCAATGACACCGCACACACCACTTCATCTATGCAAGAAAGAGATAGACCATGGAACGTGGCTCAGCTGCGTCCGTATTATACTTAGTAAAGACTATATTGGCAAGTGGAATTGCACGATGTAATAGGCAGCAGGTTTTCTGACGTACTCTTTTCCTATCCAGGGCACCTTTGGGGACTGGACGGGTTTTTAATGAGGCGGCTTGCTGACCTACATTTTTCATATCAAGTAAAGAGATGGTTATCAAGAAAAGAGATGGTTGTTATCAGTTTTCATATCAAGTAAAGAGATGGATATCAAGAAAAGAGATGGTTGTTATCATGTTATGTATTCTCAGTACGATGCGTATATCTAGGTCTTGGGGGCTGGTCGCTTAAATAGCACAGTTACAAACTCAAAGACCCGGCCATGATGCCTATGAGTTATAAGGGCCGGTTACTCGCAAACGAGTACGGCTACAATCTTATAACCGGACAAAGAAGTCCAAATTTCTTGGCTACTCTTACTTAAGCTCGATGTGACTCGCATTAAAGTGGCATGATTTGTTCGCTTACGATGGCAGTTAGTCATGAAACCCGACGGGAATTGGCTGGCTACGTCTTCGTATTGATGTAACAACATGGTATCCACGCGAAAGCCGGCTTACAGTACAAGACAGTCAAAAGGGTCATCTAAACCACAAGTTATGCAGAGTACAAGGCTGAATAGCTGGAAACTCAATGACTATTAAGCATAACTTCAAAACCGATGTGAAACAACTCATGGATCTTTGTGAAAATAGCAATAAGCATTTTGTTCCCTTTTCAAGATCAAGTGTCCTAGGCTCGGCAATCCGGGCCCGGTAGCTTGAAATCTTGAAAAGAACTGGCTTACTTGTATAGTTGCAAAAATCCAAATATCCGAGTCTTGGGGACTTGGGGACTTCGAAGCAAAATCCGCTTGTCAATACCCATGAGACCCGGAAATTGAGTTTTCACAAAAGGAGCAATAAATAAAACCAGATATCGAGAACAGATGAGCTTAAACTTAAAAAGGTCGGAACAGGCATCGAGTATATCAAGGCCTTAGTGTGCATTACAAAATACTGGTGAAAAAATATCAAAGGTGCACAGGCGCACCGCCTAAAAAATGACTGTTTCAAAAAGTATGTCGACCGACTGACGCTTAAGAAGAGGCATTGGAAACCATATATCACTCGGCGCCCATCTTGGCCTTACCCTTGCCATCATTGGTGGTAGCAGCAACACCCGGATCGGCGGCGCCAGCCCCTGCAGGGGGCGGAACGACTGATGTTGAGGCAGCAGGAGCAGAGCCGGCTTCAGCTTGTTTCTTGGCAGCCTCCGCCCTTATCGCAGCAGCTTCCTCCTTCCACCGAGCCAGCATGTCATACGGCTCAGGAAGATCCGACTTAATTACTTTATCGGCAGAATCATATGCTGGAACAAGTATGTTAACATCCAGTTCATCAGCAATTACGCTGGCCGGGTAACGGACCTCCTTCTGGACGGCCTGGAAATCCTTTACTGAAAACTTGGATCCGTCAAGCTTGAACTCTGGGAAGCCGCCCATAAGCTTCGCTAACTCGAGCTTGGGGAGATAAGCTTTCGCAAGTGCAAGCCCCCGGGTCACTCCAACCCGGCAAGATGAGCGCTTCCAGTGCCGAATCCACTCGGGAATAGTGGATAGGGCGTCCAACAGCCTCTTCAGGTCAACATGTCCTCTACCCGGACACCGTAACTCGTCAAGGATCCATCTGGTCCCGGCACATAGCTGCCGGATAGCACTCTTTATGGTTTTCAGCTTGGCAATGTCATCTTCATCCGGCATGGCTTCGTCCGGGCCTGAAGTAAAATGAAGATATAAGTCGGAAAACTTTTGCTGTTTGTCAAAAGGATAAAACCGGAGAAGGAAGCATACCAAGCAAAGAACGATAGGTGTCAGATATTTCGACGGAAAGGCTTGTCAGGTCATCTTCGGCTTGGTGAGCCCTTCTTCGGTACTTCTTCATTAATTGCCTATTCCTCCTGGCTTCAGCCTCGGCTGCTTCACGTAAAGATATCTCTTTTCAACGAGCTTGGCGGCGTCCGCAAGTTTCTCCTCGTATTGAGTCACGAAAGACTGCATGGATGTTAAAAAAGCATTAGTCAGGTAGAAGAGCACAGTTATCAGTCATTGGTATAATAAAAGTACCGAGCAAGTCATGAATGAACTCCCTCGGAACTTGGGGACTGGACAAAGGTACAAGCAACATTAATCGAACTTACCTCGTGTTTGGTTATTAAAGACCCCAAGATGTTTTCCTCGTTAGCCCTTAAGGCGCGCATGGTTTCTAGCATCTGGGCAAAAGTTAACTCCTCGGAGCGAGTCCCGGAAGAGCCGACAGCTTGATCATCTGGTAGGGGGGTTCTCCTTGCATTTGGAGTGGAGACCCGGACAGTCTGAGTGTCCGGGTTGGGAGGGCTCATCCTTGTATCTAGAATTTCTATCTCTTCGTCTACTGGTTCCGATAAGGAAGGAGATCCGACGGTTTGGGAAAGTGGATTGTTCAGAGGGCCTTGTTCCCGGTTAGTGGTCGCATCACCACCAGTTGCGGCGTCTGCGTCGTCAGTCGGCTTCTCCACCTGGAGGTTATCCGTTTCTGTGTTTTCCGGGTCACTGACGGTGACCTGAGCGCTGAAAGAAAGATGAAAAAAGGCAGTTATTAATGATGACGGCGGCTCGGATGAAAGTTCGCTAGATGCAAAAAGAAATAGTAAGGCAAAAACTTACCCGGCATTTACGGTGTAATCCGGTGGGAGCTCGCCACTGGAAGCAGACGAGGTATTCGCAGGAACCACTAGTGGAACCCGGAATTGCCCGGCACGTGGGTGGTTAGGAGAAGGGTGGCGCTGAGGAGAGTTGGAAGAACGAGATGGAGGAGCACTGCCACGAGGGACCGAGGGGGCGGAGATGCCCGGGTTAAGTGGATCTTCACCTGGGGAGCTCCGAGTTACCCTGCGCTTGGCTGGGAAGGAATCCTTCAAGCATGATGAATTTGATAATTGATGGTTAAGTCGTCGCATGACGTCAAAGGAGTAAGGTTCAGAGGATAATGAGGAAAAAGGAACCTTGGACACTGTCCCCCTGCCTTTCCTCTTGGCCCCGACTGTTGCCTCTGGGTCAGACTCGGTTCTCTCCGGGTCGTCTTCATTGTTTCCACCCTCGTCCTCTAGCCCTGCGAACCGGGTGTGCATTCATTGGAAAAAAGACAGACGAGAGGAAAGTAATGCAAGTAAAAATATGCAGATCCTGAGTGAATACCTTCACTATCGTCAGTCGCCTCGTCCTCCTCTTCCGGGTCTCTGGAGGGGGGGAGTGGTTCAACTCTCCAGAAAGGGTCATCAGCCTGAGGTAAAAAGATAAGATTAAAGGCTTAGAAGCAGTATCGAGTTGAAATGTGGAAACAAGCTATGAGCGCCGGGTATTACCGCTGGAGCTGGATTTTCCCGGGTAAACGGAGGTAACCCGGCGATGCCCTTTATCGCCTCCAGTTTCTCCGCCAAGAAGCCCTTGATAGTCTTTATAGTATCACCGGTCGCAAAGCTCTTGGTGGAGTAGCGGAGCGCGTCTGTGGTGTGCCCCGAATACTCGCACATCAATTTGGCGCGAACGGAATTAGGTTGGATTCGGAAATCGACCCAAGTTTTTATTAAATTGAGCCCTAGGAGGCCCTGGGCTGAGAGAATGGCTATCTTGGCTAGCGAAGGAAGGATTGCCTCCCTGTCTGAGTCTGATGCGAAGGCATTGAAAGACTCGGAGAGCTTGAGGGGGGCCTCTGAGTAACCCGGCAGCTTCTTTTCGCTGTCGGGGGAGGTATCGTGGCAGTAAAAGAAGGATAGCTGCCAATGTTTAACGTGGGAGTGCAGGTTGAGGGTTGGCATCAAAGAATTCTTACGGCGTTGGATGGATACCCCGCCGCAAGTGAGAAGCGCTCCGTCGCCGCTTTCGCGGCACGGCTTGCACTGGAATAACTCAATGAAAAGAGTCAGACTCGGCGGCATGCACAAGTACGACTCAGATAGAACAATGAAGTGGGTAATGTTTAACATGGAGTTAGGCCCTATGTCGAACACCCGGAGTCCATAATGATCTAAGACCTCCCTAAAGAAAGGATGACCCGGAGGACGAAATCCCCGGGTCACGTGGTCAACGAAGCAGATTACCTCGTTTTCTTCGGGGGTGGGACGAGTCTCATTACCCGGGACCCTCCAGTGGATGTCTTTTTGAGAAGGGAGGGTTCCTAATTCGGCTAGCTCGTCCAATTTGGCTTTGGTGGTTGTGGAACGCCCCCAGTTGGCAGATATGGTTTGGGTGGTCCTCGTCGGAGCCGGTTGTTTTCCTTGTCGCTTGGGAGCCATGGGGCCAGCCTGCAAAACTCAAAGAGAAGAGGCGTGTGAAATAAGACCCGGGAGTACTGAGACATCCGAGTATAAAGATATCAAGAAGGTGCGAAGCCGAGGACTGTCCGGGTATTGAGCACACTTGTGAAATTGTTGGTCACTTACATAGGGAAAGGTATTCGGGGATGACGGATGGTTGCCCACATTTATATCGCAAATGAAATGGCTGGAAAAGGAGGGTTTTTCCGGGTGTTAATGCAATAAGCGGAAAATCGAGGAGGAACGGATCTAGATGGAAATGCTTGCGGATGATTTTTAAGTAAAATTGGTAATCAATGAGGGTTGGAGGATCATTTGTGACTATAGGGCAAATGATTAAAGGAGTTGGCAGGCCTCGAGTCGATCTAATTTGGTGCAATCGGACAAATGACTTGCGGGTTGACCTAGATCCGATCTTGGATAAATTGAAAGTTGTGAGGATTAATTGACTGGTTGCGAGGAGCTTACCGGGGAGATTGGAGTCTAATACGATGGCGACGGGCGGTGTGGCTCGAATGAGAGAAACGGAGGAGCAACGGTGACACTTGACGGTGGCGTAAGGCGACTCAAGGGCGGGCGCGGCCGCTGGTGATCTTGCGTTGGTAACAGGTGCGAGCTCCTCACGGTGGTGTTGCGAGGGTGTTGGGAGCAAGGAAGAAGAGGGGAAGTTGTGGCGTGGTGAGAGGCTTAGGGTTGCCCATTAAGTACTATTTATAAGGCAAGGGTGAGCCTATCCTAACGGCCAGTAGCCGGAAACCGCGGGGTAAAGGTTATCAGCGAAGATCTTGCGAGATATGCGTCGAGTATTGGGCGAGGCATTGGGACAGAAGAAGGAAAGGATTTGCCTCGTAATGACGGGACTGATTATCGAGCATGAGATCTTGGCATTTTTGTTGTAGTCTGGACCTGGGAATTTGAACCTAAATGTCTGGAGGCCAAATCCGGGTTATCACATGGCCACCATGGAGTGAGGCCTAGCCGAATATCAAAACATCTTAACCCGGTCTTCATACGCCCGTATGATCGATATCTTTGCAGGGAATAGCAAGCGCTTCAAGGAGATCCATGAAGCCCAGGCTATTCTGGGGACTACTGACAGGGGGATGCTAACCCGGTATGCCAAGCTCTGAGGAAATAACCCGGCCCGAAGGATGGCGTGCAGGATTCGGCTAAGAATAAAGAAGCTTGTGGAGGCCCAAACTTGTGGGCTTAACGGCCCGGGTTATGGGCTATTGTAAAGGAAAGTTATGGTTAGTGCGCCGTGTTCATGTAGGATCCGGAATATGCCTTGCCGAATAAGTTAGGGGGTACGGGTGCTTTATAAACCGACCCTCAGGTATAGTTTTGCAGAGAGATCTAAGAACCCTAGCAATATCGTGTGATATCGAGTATCCAGTGTAAACCCTAAATCGAGTTATTGTATCGAGAATAGAGATCCGGCGACTTCGATTGTCGGCTGTCAGATCAAGTTGTACCATGTCTTCTCTTGAGCTAAACCCTCTCCCGAACGCCTGTGTCGACTTGCCCCAAGATCAGTTACCCCTGGTAACATCTGCCGTGATTATCCCACGACAAACACCGTCTGCTCTTTAGGGTTGGGAGCACTTCTCCGAAGCCCTGAGCGATTGGCAAGAACTTCCTCAATGAATGCGACAGTCCCCGGGTTGAGAGGGGCAGTCCCCGAGTAGGGAAGGACAGTCCCCGAGTAGGGAAGGACAGTCCCCGAGATGCAGGCGCCAGTCCACGGGATGGAGACTGCAGTCCCCGGGTTCTCTGTTGCATTCTCCCAGTCGATCTCCATGGGAACAGCTTCTTCATTTGGTAGAGAAGGGACAAATATAGATTCCGAGTTGGGGGATGGCTTGATGGATGGCTTTCTCAAATGCTCCAAGGCAATTCCCGCCGGGATGGATTGCCGAGAAGACCCCAACTTGGACAGCTCGTCTGCTGCCTCATTCTCTACTCGGTGGATGTGCTGGCACTCGCAGCCTTCGAAGAATCCAGTCATAGACTGCACCAGGAAGCGATATGATGTTATGTTGGCATCCAGAGCATCCCAAGTGCCAGAAACATGCTGCACCACCAGATCCGAATCGCCATAGCATATAATGCGCTGCACACCAACCTCCTTGGCTACTCGCAAGCCGTGTACCACGGCCTCGTACTCTGCAACAATGTTGGATGCCTTGAAATGGATCTGCAGCACGTACTTGAGTTGGTCTCGCTTGGGTGACGTAAGCACTACGCCAGCACCAAGGCCTTCTTTTACCTTGGATCCATCAAAGTGCATCTTCCAGTAATTGGAAACCGGAGCAGGAGGCTCGTACTGCACCTCAGCCCGATCCACAAGAAATTCCGCCAAGATCTGAGACTTGATGGCTTCTCTTCTCGCATACGCAGGAGCGTACGCGGCTAGCTCGATTGCCCACTTGGCTACTCTGCCACTCGCTTCCTTGTTTCCCATGATATCCGAGATGGGAGCAGAGCTCACAACAGTGATGGGATGCTCTTGGAAATAGTGCTTCAGCTTCTTGGCCCCCAAGTACACACCGTAAGTCATCTTCTGGTAATGCGGATAGTTCTGTTTGAAGATGGATAGCACCTCACTAAGATAATATACTAGCCGCTGCACACTTTTGCCTTCCTCTTCTCGTTCCACCACAATCACCACGCTGACTACTCAGTTGGTGGCAGCAATGTACAGCAGCATTGGCTCTTTGGGTAGCGGACTAGCCAAGATGGGAGCGCTACCCAGCATTGCCTTCATCTCATTGAATGCCACATCCGCGTGTGGCGTCCAGACGAATTTGTCGCTTTTCTTCATCAATTGGTACAAAGGCAGAGCCTTCTCGCCCATTCTGCCCAAGAAACGACTCAGAGATGCCAAGCATCCAGTGAATTTTTGCACATCCTTCAGGGATCTCAGCAAAGACATGCTCTCAATAGCTTTTATCTTGAAGGATTGGCTTCAATGCCCCGACTAGATACCAAGAAGCCGAGTAGCTTGCCAGCCGGGACGCCAAAGTTGCATTTACTCGGGTTCAGCTTCATCTTGTACTTGCGCAAATTGGCAAATTTTTCCTCAAGGTCGGCAAGCAGAGTTTGTGTTTTATTCGTTTTGATGACAATGTCATCTACGTACACCTGGACATTTTTGCCGAGCTGATCGTGCAAGCATTTCTGCATGCATCTCTGATAAGTAGCACCCGCATTACGTAACCCGAAACACATGACACGATCGCAATAAGCCCCGTACGGGGTAATGAAAGCAGTCTTTATTTGATCAGCAGAGTTGGGAGCTATCTGATGAAAACCAGAGTAGGCATCTATGAAAGACAAAAGCTCACAACCAGCAGTGCAATCGATAACCTGATCGATGCGAGGTAGGGGAAAAGGATCCTTGGGGCAGGCCTTGTTCAAGTCGGTGTAGTCGACGCACATGCGCCACGCGGTAGCGGCCTTGGGATCCTCCTTCTTCTTCTCAACCATGACCGGGATGGCTAGCCAATCCGGGTGCAGCACCTCCATGATGAAATTACTTATCAACAGCTTGGTGATCTGATCACCGATAGCCTTCCTTCTCTCATCTCCGAAGCGGCGCATAGCCTGCTTCACTGATTTGGCGTCAGGACGCACATGTAGCGAGTGGTCAACGAACTCCCTCGGGACGCCCGGCAGATCTTCATTGGACCAGGCGAACACGTCCCGATTCTCACGGAGGAAGTGGATGAGCTCGCTTTCCTATTTCTCCGCCAACCCGGAGCCAATGATGGCAACGCGGTCGGGGAACTCAGGGTCAACCTGGATCTTCTTTGTTTCCTGGGATGCCTGGAACGTGGTCCCGTACTGAGAGCTCGGCATCCCGGGCGCAACACCTTGTGCTGCCTGCGCCATAGCCACCAATTCATGTATCTTCTTCTTCTCGGCAGCAATCACCATCGACTCCGCCAACTGAGAACCAGCAGAGGCACACTCCATGGACTTCTTGTAATCACCAGAAATGGTAATCACGCCATTGGGACCAGGGATTTTCATCTTCAGATACGCAGTGTGTGTAGAGGCCATGAACTTGCTCAGAGCAGGCCTGCCGAGTAGGGCATGGTAGGGGCTTTGATGGTCAACCACCTCGAACTGCAGCCTCTCTGTGCGGCAGTTCTCCCTGGTACCGAATAGAACGTCTATCCACACTTGGCCCATTGGAGAACAAGAAATTCCTGGCACAATGCCGTGGAAGGTGGTCTTGCTGGGAAGCAGCATGTTCTCGGCAATACCGAGCTTCTCAAGCGTGTCCTTGTACACGATGTTAATGTTGCTGCCGGTGTCGATCAGTACCTTGCTGAACGTCACGTTCTTCTCAGGACCCAAGAAAGTAGGATCCAGCAGCAAGGCGTAGCTACCCGGATTGGGCATCACCTTAGGATGATCCGCTCTGGACCATGTAATCTCTAGGTTGCACCAGTGCATGTAGTGAGGGACAGCGGGGATAACAGCATTGACCTCCATGGCACGCATGTGCTGCGATTGCTTGTCGACAGGCTCAGAAGTGAAAATCATATAGCTCTCGTGGTGCTCTTGGTACTGGTTGCGGCCTCCATCATCATTGTTACCATTGTTGTTGCCCTGTTAGTTGTTGTTGCCTCTGATGTTGTTGCGGTTGCGGTTGTTGTTGTTTTTGTTGCGGTAGCCCTCATTGTTGAAGTAGCGTTTGGCTCCTAAAGCCACTTGGTTCACGTTTTCTCTTCTCGGGAATGCTGGAGGCCGAGCTGCGGGTGCTCGAGCAGGCTGCACATTGGCATTCGCAGCTGGCAAAGGAGGAGGAGGCAAGCCTTCATTCCTGATCATATCCCACCAGTCGCATTGCCGACTGGTGTGGTTGGCAGGCCTCGAAGGATGCTGAGTGTGAAAACTGCATGGACCATCCCTCATGTCGTCGAAGACGAATTTCTTAGCTGAATCCGAGTTGCCGCTACCCGGCTGAGGGGCACGGTATGGCTTCTTGTTGCCTTGGCCCTGGTTCTGGTTCTGCCCGTATTGGGCTCCAGCAGGTTTCTGCCTTTGGCTACTCCCAGCTCCGATAGCCACTGCATTCACCTCCTCTGGGTCATACCGAGTATCTATCCGGTCACCTCTGCGCTTGTTGTGGAACTCGTTGCGCTTGTTGCTGTTGGAGTTTCTTCTCGGCTCCGCGGAGTCCATCAGGGGCTGAGTAGGATCACCAAGTGCGTACTGGTCCGCGATCTTGATGGTCTCCGCGAGAGTGTTTGGCATCTCCCTCTGCAACCTTTGCCACAACATGCTGCCATCGAGTAAGATACTCGCGGTCCGTCTCGTCTTCCCGCTGTTTGCAAGCGGACAGCTGCTGTGGCCTATTCGGCCTCTTGTAAGTGCTGGTGAAGTTGCTGATGAAGGCCTCCGAGAAGTCCAGCCAGCAATTGATGCTGTTCTTGGGTAAGTTGTTGAGCCAGGTGCGAGCTGGGCCCTCAAGCATCTGCGGAACGTACCGCAGAGTCCATCTCCGGTTGCCGTTCACGATATGAACCGCGGTGACATAGTCATTGAGCCAATCTTCCGGCTTGGTGCTGCCATTGTAACTCTTGGTGCCTCTAGCAAGCTGGAAGTTATTCACGGACGGCTCGTTCATGATGCGTGGGCCAAAGCACTCAGGGCCAGGAGGTCCTGTGTTCTCGAGCCGTGCGGACAGATTGATCCGGTCCAACTTGTACCGAAGATCATTGGGCTCCAGCACACGCTCACCCACACGATCCATGATATCATAACCAGCCAACCCCATAGCCGAGTAGCCATCATCATATCTGTCCACCTCCATGGACACAAGCTGCTCCACTAGGTTGGCTACTCGGGCAGCCGCACACGGCTGAGCAGCAGCCGGCTGTTGTGGCCTCTGCCTAGTTGGCTGAGCAACATGTTGCCGAGAAGGGCGCAGACGGTCTCCATCTCGCGTCTGGCTATGAGCTTTATGGGCTTGCAAGCCTGCTCCTGCAGAGTTGTGTTTCTGACCGGTCTGTCGCGGCACAGCGAGCTGTTTCGCGGCGGCAGTCGGGTCGTACACATGCATTTGCCTGTCTCTAGCAGAATAGCCGCTACGATCCCTCTCACGACTGGGATGCGATGATGAGGCCTGATCGTTAGATCTGACCGCGTGCGAGTGCACCACCTGAGAGCCTCCAGCACCCGGATTGGCTTTCCGGAACTCGTCGTTCTGCCTAGCAGCCTCTAGCACTAGCTCATTGAGCCTCTCCTGCTGCCTAGCGCGCGCATCGCCATCGAGATGCGGCAACTCAGCAGCTACAGCTTCCGCGGCTCTATGTGTTTTGGCGGGGGTGCTGTATTTGGGTCTGGTGGTGGCTGTGTTTTGGCTGCTCGCTCGGCCAGCGGTCTCACCAACCGCTGCCATCTCGGTGCCTAGGTTGCGGCGCGTAGCGCCTACCTTGAGAGGCTTCCTAACCGCTGGCGTAAAGCCGTGAGCACGGTTGTACTCGTTCTGATCTAGACTAAGCTCGAGCCTAATCTTCTCCAATTCCACTTGCTCAGCGAGCAACTCCTGCCGTTGCCGGTCGAGCTGCGCCTTCATGGTCAAGAGCTCGATATCGGTGGGAGGCGGCATACCCGTCCGCGCAGCAGACGCAGGTATTGTCGGAGTAGTGGAGAGGGGGAGGTTGCAGTCCTTCTCGTAGGGCTTGTGGGTCTTCCCGCCAGCACTCGAGCCAGCGAGATCCTCGATGACGCCCGCGGCGATGGCCGCGCCCTTTCCGGCGTCCGCAGCCAGGCCGGCCACCATCACCTCCATGTTGTCCGCAGAACGGCCCATAGGCCTTCCGCGGGCAGCAATCACAGCAGGAGGGTCCTCTGCGACCAGCACCTCCTCCGGGAACTCGCGGACGACGGCGGTGGCGACGTAGACAAGATGCGAGCCGAAGGAGAGCACCGTGCCGCCGAAATCACCGGCGTTGTCGATGACGAAGTCGAAGGAGACGAATCTGTGGACAAGGCCACAGACCACGCGCCTCCCAGAAGTATATTGTCGCACCCGGACTTCTAAAGGATACTCGCTGTTCCGTTGAACAGTAGTAGATTGGATTACGGGGCTTACCGGCACCCGCGTCCTCTTACGAGTAGGCCAACACACGTATGTGTGACAACCAACCCCTATCTGTTCAGCGTCGACGTAAACTATCCCATAGAAATCAGGATACTACCATTGACGTACTTCATACCATACACACATGGTACGTCAACGGCGTTTAACAGAATGATAGCACAACATATCTCTAAGACACAAAAGATGAAAATAAGTTGCAAATGGCTCTCACTAGAGCAGAGATAGCAAATACAGTCATCCAGAGGACACATGTCCCAACAATTCATCAGTACATCACAGTGGAAGCATTCAACAGGTCTGAGTACGGACAAATCCAAATAGGCCCAAGAGGCCGGCAATGAAAAGAAGACGGAGCCCATCCACGAAGTCTCGGATCCTGCCCGGGTCCGCTATCTACTCGTCAACAGCCTCGTCGTACTCCACGTAGTAGCCACCATGGGGATCCTCGGAAACGTAGTCTGCGGAAACCACAGCCCCAAAGGGGTCAGTACATAAACGTACTGGCAAGCAAGACTCACAGTTCACCAAAGTGTAACCCGTCAACACCAAGCACAGATGTTTGGGTTCAACGGAAGAAAGGGGTGATACAAAAGATGCGGCAGCGGGCTGCACTAACCAACTACAGAACATACTATGACTTCCGGCTAACAGAAAGGAGATAAGATAGCGTATCGTAACCAACTACCAACTAACTCCAAACAAACCCATCCTGGATCTCGCCCCTTATCCGAAGAAGCAATCCGAGGATAACTCACACAGTAGGATTAATGATGGTTCAGGTTATTGTGTCAATAAACCTATTACTAATCAAATTATCATTAGTTAGGTGTAAGTTGTTCTGAGTACTTGTTAGCCAGTACTTTCACCAAGTCGTCACATAACCGCGGACAACACGGCTTCTCGAGAAGATTCATCCCTGCAGGGTGTGCTCCAGTACCCGTACACACTCGAGCCACCAACTAAAACTCAGGTGGACTCAACACGACTCGAACCATCTCTACAACCTGTCCTAGGAGCCACGGAGCTATAAGGTCCTGGCCAGTCCAACCTAACCTAAGCGCAAGGGTGAAAACCACACCCCCCGGCACCACAGGTCTCGCCCTATATGCATCATCATCATCATCACCAACAGTAACCATGGGAGCGACCCATTCATGCTTATGCGCAAATGGAATACCCGAACTAAGTGTGGCTCCTCGGACAAACTGCGGATCAGGTCAAAGTCGAGGGGGGTTCCATACTACCACCCGGATGCGGTGAGCACGCTCATCATGGATCAGTAGACAAGACCCTTTTCCTAATTAGGGTCGACACTAGCAGGCCTCAAAACCACGCCGGGCCTCCTGCCGGTGCCTTATCATCAAATTATTATTACCGAAGCATTAACAGGTTGATTGTTTAACATCGAGCCCCAGAACATAATAGAATATGATAACAGAAAGTAACTGACAGCAGACTCGAGCAAAACAACCCTAAGCATGCTAGTAAGACACGGGCACAAGCAACGGGGTTATAGGAGTGGAGGTGAGGCAAAATCTGGGTTAAAGGATACATGTAATGGGTTCGGAACACAAGCAACGATACATAGGGCTAGCAGAAATAGACAACGGAAAGTATCGATATCCAATGTTGAAAGGAACGCGATGGTTCATGTGAGTGAATACTTGCCTGCAAGCTCAGCAGCCTGGTACTGAGCTAAGTCCTCAGAAGGGGTGCCGTAAGTATCGTCTGTCTCAACGTCGTCGTCTATTCGAGAAGAAGCAAACAAACAACGCAGAGAAACAAACAATCAATAACATGGCATAGTGCACAATCATGGGATGATGCATGTCAAGTTAATGGATGCATCAAAATAAACTAGTGGACATGGTAACACAATTTAAATGGACCCATATGCAATTTAGATTGCATATGGAAAAGATCCATGAATTATGGTTGAAACAATTTCTTTACAACTAACCAACAGGTGAAAGTGGTTTAGCATGATGCATGGATGAGGAAAACAGAAACTAACAACAATAGAACAATTTTGAAATATGGTTTACCAAGTTTGAAATTTTATTTATTAAGTTAGGGAATTTTGGTTCCTTAAAGGTGTTACACAAGCATTTGTTGTTTTCATCAATTTTAATTGTTCAAAACACTAAACCAAATTCATATTTGAAAAGTTTATACTTTGCTAGTATGAAAACATATTTTATATGTTCAAAAAATAATTTAATTTGAGCAAGTTATGAATTTAGCAAATTTAAATGATTTAAACAAGATTTAAATTATTTAACCATTTATAATTATTCAAAACCTGAAACAAAGTTTATATTTGCAAAGTACATAAAAAATTGGATGGAAAACATATTTTATTTATTGAGTTTGGAATTTTTATGCTCAAGTTATGAATTTTGCAAAATTAAGTGAATTAAACAAGAATTCAAATATTTCACCAATTTAAAATATTCAAAACAGTAAACAAATTTTATATTTGGGTAGAGAATTTAAAATGGAGTGATTTACATGTTTAAAGTTTTGCAATTGAAGTTTCCAAACAAAAGTTATTAAATTAACAAGTTTAAGCATTTTTATGGTTGATAGAAATAATTATGGACCTAGAAAAGATACAGGGACTTGGAAATAAATTAACAGGGACCTAGATAAAAGTAACAGGGACTTGTGAGCAATTTGGGGTAGATCTAGACCTAGGAAAATAAATGGAAAAAAGATTGGTTTTTGATGCAGGGGGGGATTCGAACCCCTGCCCTCCTGCTAGCACGCAGTGGACACCAACCACTGCGGTGGGTGCGCTGTGTTGACAGATAAGGGGGGCGATGGTGGTTAAGGTTCAGAATCGCCTACTGAATTTAATTCGGAAAAAGGAACAGAGAAAAGGTGGGGTTGGGAGTCGATCCTGGGATCTACTGGCTCGCTGCGCGCGGACGCAGCCAGTTGGTCTGATGCGCCTGTTTTGATGCATAGCGGGTCGGTTGGTTTTTGAACATAACACGAGGCGTTGATCTGAACTGCTGCAAGCGCACGCACATACAGTCGTTCTTTACTGTCACGAACAGAGCAACCATGGCGAATTGGCATGGAAGAAATTGATGCCTAAACAGCTAGGAATCGAGAGGGGGTTAGGGGAATGGAAAGAGGAGAGTACCCTCATCGCAGGGGTGGTCGCGGCACGGCCGAGGGGAGGCGGAGACGTCGGCGGCGAGCTCCTGCGGCCGGAGGCAGCAGAAAAAGGGGCGGCGTGGTCCTCCCCCTCGATGGCGGCGGAGAGGGGAGAGAGGAGGGAGGCGGATGCGGCTAGGGTTAGGGTTTTCTCCACGGGTTGGGGGAGTAGATAAAGGAGGGAGGGGTGGGGTGGAGCAGCAGGTCGCTGTCACCATGGCTGACGACAGCGTACGGAGGTGGGGAAGAAGAGGGGTAGCGGGCCTTGGGGCAGTTGGGCTGGCCCAAAAGGCTGGCTGCCCTTTCCCCCCTCTCTCTTGCTTTTATTCTTTTTCTTCTTTTTTTTTTTGCAGATTTGGAAAAAGAAAGAGAAGAGATGGTTTTAGTGGTTAGGAAAATTTTAGGGAAAATTTGTAATGATTTATTTTTGTAACAACACCTTAAAATAAACTTTTGTTGTCCAATTATTTCAATTTATGGTGTTGTTTGGAAAACAAATGATTTTAAGTGAATTTTTGATATTAATGAATAAGTGAAACTTAATCAATGTAAAGTGTTTTAATTTCAAGTTTTTAATGGAACAACTTATTGGTTTGTTTTGTAGTTTTTATTTGAAACATGTAACATAACAAGTATGAATAAAGGTTTGAATTTTTGTTTGGAATTCATATAGAAAACAAATGGAAACAAATGAAATCAAATACAAAACAAATGCAAACAAAAGCAATGAATATGATGACATGATGCAAAGCAATAACTTAACAAGAAATAAAACATTCTAGGGGGAGATTTTCATACTTAGGATGTTACAAAACGCCCCCCCTTGAAGGAATCGCGCCCCGAGATTCCAACTGAGAAGAGAAAAGGTACGGATACTTCTTGCGAAGATCCTCTTCGGTCTCCCACGTTGCCTCTTTATCGGAATGATGCGACCATTGCACTTTCAAGAACTTGGTGCTCTTGTTGCGAGTCTTACGAACGGTCTCATCGAGAATTCGAACAGGGTGCTCCTCATAAGATAGATCTTCTTGCAGTTCAATGGAATCATGATCAACTGCGCGATCTGGATCTTTGAAACACTTCTTGAGCTGTGACACGTGAAACACGTCGTGCACCTTGGATAGTTTTTCTGGAAGTTCAAGACGATAGGCATTTTCCGCACGCCTTGAGAGAATGTTGAAAGGACCAATGTATCTTGGTGTCAGCTTTCCTTTCACACCAAAACGATGAGTGCCTCTGAGGGGAGTTACACGGAGATATGCTTTGTCACCAGGTGCATAGATCATATCCCTGTGCTTGCTGTCATAGTAGCTTTTCTGACGAGACTGAGCAATCTTGAGATTGTCACGAATGATGCGAACTTTCTCCTCGGCTTCCTTAACAATGTCAGGGCCTAAGAGTGAACGTTCACCAGCTCCAGACCAATTGATTGGACTCCTGCATCTGCGGCCATAGAGAGCTTCAAATGGTGCCATGCCTAGGCTTGCCTGGAAGCTGTTGTTGTAGGAAAATTCAGCATATGGAAGGCATTCCTCCCATTTCATGCCAAAGGAGAGACCACATGCTCTGAGCATATCCTCGAGAATCTGATTGACTCTTTCGACTTGCCCTTGAGACTGAGGATGATAAGCTGTGCTGAACAGAAGTTTGGTGCCCAATGCTTCTTGAAGACTCTTCTAGAAATGAGAAGTGAATATACTTCCACGGTCTGAGCTTATTTCCAATGGAACACCACGAAGAGGAACAATCTTTGCTGTGTAGAGCTCTGCTAACTGTCTTGCTGAGATTGTTTCTTTGACAGCAAAGAAGTGAGCTACTTTAGTGAGACGATCAATGACAACGAAGATTGCATCGTTGCCCTTCTTGGACTTTGGAAAACCAGTGACGAAGTCCATTTCAATCATGTCCCACTTCCACTCAGGAATTTTCAGAGGTTGTAGAAGACCGGCTGTTTTCTGATGGACTGCCTTAACACGTTGACAAACGTCGCATTCAGAAACGTATTGAGCAATTTCACGTTTCATGCCAGACCACCAATACAGTGTCTTAAGATCCTGGTACATCTTTGTACTTCCAGGGTGTATGGAAAGAGGAGTTTCATGAGCCTCCTTGAGAATAACATCTTTGAGACTTTGAATTTGAGGAACTGCAATGCGTCCTTCGAAGAACACAGTTCCCTTGTCATCAAGTGAGAAGCACTCATACTTCACATTGCCTGCTTTGATGTTATTTGCGATCTTCTTGATCTCAGCATCACGAAGTTGTTCAGAACGAATCTTGTCCTCGAGAGTTGGACTGGCTGTCAAGTTTGCAATATAACCTTGAGGAACAAGACCAAGGTTGAGCTTCTGGAATTCTTCATGAAGTGGAGGTTGGCTTTCCATGATCATGAGATTATTGCAATACGACTTGCGACTGAGAGCATCGGCCATAACATTAGCCTTGCCTGGAGTGTAAGAAATGGTAAGATCGAAGTCTTTGATCTTTTCAATCCATCTCCTTTGCCTGAGGTTTAGATCTGGTTGAGTGAAGATGTATTTTAGACTCTTATGATCGGAAAAGATTTCAGTGCGATTACCCAACAGGTATTGCCTCCATTTCTTGAGGGCAAACACAACTGCTGCAAGTTCAAGGTCATGTGTGGGATAATTGAGCTCATGTGCGTTCAACTGACGTGAAGCATAAGCCACAACTTGACGTTCTTGCATAAGAACTGCTCCTAGACCTTGGAGAGAAGCATCACATAATATCTGGAAAGGTTTGGTAGTATCTGGGCCAACCAGAACTGGTGTAGAAGTGAGTTTAGTCTTCAGGAGATTGAAACTTTCATCACATTGTGGAGACCAAACGAACTTCTTGTCCTTCTTTGTGAGATCAGTGAGAGGTTTGGCAATCTTGGAGAAGTTTTGGACGAAACGACGGCAATAGCTAGCCAAACCAAGAAAACTCCTAACTTGCTTCACCGTCTTAGGAGGTTTCCAATCAACAATTGCTCTAACCTTTTCTGGATCAATGGCTATGCCCTTGGCAGAGATGACATGACCAAGGTAAGCAACTTCTGGAATCCAGAACTCACATTTCGAGAACTTGGCATATAGACGATGCTCGCGAAGTTTCATGAGAGTGAGACGAAGATGTTCTCCATGCTCCTCCTCGAATTTTGAGTAGACAAGAATATCATCAAGATATACCACAACGAACTTGTCGAGGTATTCATGGAAGACAGAATTCATGAGTCGAGAGAAGGTCGCCGGTGCATTGGTGAGACCAAAGGACATGACGGTGTATTCATATAGACCGTAGCGAGTGGTGAAGGCTGTCTTTGAAATATCTTCCTTTCTGATCTTTATTTGATGGTAACCCATTCTCAAGTCTAGCTTGGAGAAAATTGAGGCTCCAGCAAGTTGATCAAAAAGATCATCGATACGAGGAATTGGATATTTGTTTTTGATGGTTTTCTCGTTAAGAGGACGATAGTCAACAACGAGTCTCTTTGTTTGATCCTTTTTCGCAACGAACAGAGTTGGGCAACCCCAAGCCGAGGAACTAGGTTGAATGTAACCTTTCTCCATGTACATATCGATTTGCTCCTTCAACAACTTCAGTTCAGGAGGAGCTATCTTGTATGGATGCTTAGAGATTGGAGCAGTACCTGGTTCAAGTTCGATCACGAACTCAACTGCTCTGTCAGGAGGCATTCCTGGCAATTCTTCTGGAAAGACATCGGGGAATTCACAAACCACCGGAATAGTTTCAATAGATGGTAGAGGATTTGCATTGCGAGTGTATAGTTGAGCAACTGGATTTTCAGCATGGAAATAGACTATCTGGCCAGAAGGGTGTGTGATTTTGACAGACTTAGCAGAACAATCAATGACTGCTTTGTTGGCTACCAGCCAATCCATCCCAAGAATGACATCAATATCTGAAGAGTGGAGAGCTATCAGAGATGCCTGGAATGGAAGGTTTCCAATTGTGATCTCGATGTTCTGGCTAACTTTATTGCTTTGCCAGCTAGATCCCGGTGATTTCACTAGGAGAGGGATAGACAACTGTTCGAAGTTGATTTCACTATTGTTTGCAAAGCATTGAGAGATGAAAGAGTGTGAAGCACCAGAATGGAACAAGACTTTAGCACGAAACGAGTTCACAAGAAGTGTGCCCATTACAACCTCTGGAGATTCTTCTGCTCCCTGGGCCTTGACATGGTTCACCTTAACGGTTCTCACGCCAAGTTTGTTGCTGTTGTAGCAACCCAACAGAGGACCACGTATTCTTGTCGGGGTCGACCTGTGGCGAGGAGGAGGTGGAAAGAGGTGCCTTTGCGGACACTTATCGGAATAGTGGCCCGGCTGTCCACACTTGTAGCATGTAACAACAGAACGAGGAGTTGTTGGACCTGGCTGAGATGGAGCATCTCCTGAAGATACCACTGGGGTGGGAGGGCGGGCAAGAAATCCTGCCGGGCTTGGCAAGCAGATGGGCGGTGTTGGAGTGGTATATGGAACCCAAACTCTTCGTTTTTGTGGAGGCATGATAGCTTTTGAGAGATTAGCCTGTTCACGAGAGTGCTTACGAGATTCCTCAACCAACTTGCGCCCATGCTCTTCATTTAGAGCGATGTTGATGAGGTCCTCAAAATTCTTGGCCTTGACGTTGGTGAGAGCATACTTGAGTTCCGGGTTGAAACCCCTGCGGAACTTTGCCATCTTTCTCGCTTCCGTGGATATTTCATCTCCTGCGTAGCGAGCCAGACGATTGAACTCTCTTTGGTATTCGAGAACGTCCAGATTGCCTTGTGTGAAAGAATAGAATTCCTCACGCATTTTCTCCATGAGCCCATCGGGAATGTGATGGCGCACGAAGGCTTGCTTGAAATCCTCCCTTGTGATTGCCACACTAGGACCTCTCATTTCTTGGAAGTTCTCCCACCAAGACATGGATTGTCCACGGAGAAGGTAGGTCACGTAAGGAGCACGGTCCTCGTCTGCCACATGAGCTACCATAAGAGTACGGTTCATTTCACGGAGCCAGTCATCGGCATCCAATGGCTCGAAGGAGGTATCAAACATGCGCGGATTGAGCTCAAGGAACTCCCGAATAGACACACGGGCGTTGCCATTACTCCCAAGGTCTTGGTTCTGCTGCATCTGCTTTATAACTTGTGTCATCTGAGACAGCACTTTCCCCATCTCAGGTGGCAGTGTGGGTTCTTCGTCACCACTTTCCATCCTGAAGAGGATACCAAGATTAACACACTAACCGGATAACAAAATCCAATATAAGTGCTTAAAAGGATTACTTCAGACGGTAAGAAGGTAGCATGGAGCAAACATATACTACCCTCAACATTCACCATAAATGGTTCGAGTACCACACATATGTGGTGTTGAAGAAGAAAGATCTCCGGAACAAAACGGATGGAGGTTAACTACGAAATAGAAGATTTGTGAAGGACAATATCGAAGCAACAACTGGGAAACAGGAGACCACAAACACCTGAGGTACTACGGAGAAACCCATCCGGGCTTCTAAAGGATCAATATCTACTGCTTAAGGAATAGAGGATCTGCTTCCGGGGCTTACACGCCTCCGTTCTCAATCGTGAGTAGGCAACATGATAAATCATGTCACAACCACCTCCATTCCTATGGTCTAGTAGATATAACCATCCTAGAGAAACCAGAATACGTGAAAACTTAACTTGAAAGTTTAGATGAGAAGAGAAAACAACGTTGCACTTCCTTACCAGAAAAGGGAGGGTGGGTGGGGAAAGAAATAAAATGGCAGAATTCCTACTCTCACGTTTCATTTTCCCTATATAACTACAAAATAGTTTCTAGACTCAACTGCGACCAGTAAAAGGGATCCTATAGTCAGACAGGCTCTGATACCATTTGTCGCACTCAGACTTCTAAAGGATACTCGTCGTTCCGTTGAACAGTAGTAGATTGGATTATGGGGCTTACCGGCACCCGCGTCCTCTTACGAGTAGGCCAACACACGTATGTGTGACAACCAACCCCTATCTGTTCAGCGTCGACGTAAACTATCCCATAGAAATCAGGATACTGCCATTGACGTACTTCATACCATACACACATGGTACGTCAACGGCGTTTAACAGAATGATAGCACAACATATCTCTAAGACACAAAAGATGGAAATAAGTTGCAAATGGCTCTCACTAGAGCAGAGATAGCAAATACAGTCATCCAGAGGACACATGTCCCAACAATTCATCAGTACATCACAGCGGAAGCATTCAACAGGTCTGAGTACAGACAAATCCAAATAGGCCCAAGAGGCCGGCAATGAAAAGAAGACGGAGCCCATCCACGAAGTTTCGGATCCTGCCCGGGTCCGCTATCTACTCGTCAACAGCCTCGTCGTACTCCACGTAGTAGCCACCATGGGGATCCTCGGAAACGTAGTCTGCGGAAACCACAGCCCCAAAGGGGTCAGTACATAAACGTACTGGCAAGCAAGACTCACAGTTCACCAAAGTGTAACCCGTCAACACCAAGCACAGATGCTTTGGGTTCAACGGAAGAAAGGGGTGATACAAAAGATGCGGCAGCGGGCTGCACTAACCAACTACAGAACATACTATGACTTCCGGCTAACAGAATGGAGATAAGATAGCGTATCGTAACCAACTACCAACTAACTCCAAACAAACCCATCCTGGATCTCGCCCCTTATCCGAAGAAGCAATCCGAGGATAACTCACACAGTAGGATTAATGATGGTTCAAGTTATTGTGTCAATAAACCTATTACTAATCAAATTATCATTGGTTAGGTGTAAGTTGTTCTGAGTACTTGTTAGCCAGTACTTTCACCAAGTCGTCACATAACCGCAGACAACACGGCTTCTCGAGAAGATTCATCCCTGTAGGGTGTGCTCCAGTACCCGTACACACTCGAGCCACCAACTAAAACTCGGGTGGACTCAACACGACTCGAACCATCTCTACAACCTGTCCTAGGAGCCACGGAGCTATAAGGTCCCGGCCAGTCCGACCTAACCTAAGCGCAAGGGTGAAAACCACACCCCCCGGCACCACGGGCCTCGCCCTATATGCATCATCATCATCATCACCAACAGTAACCATGGGAGCGACCCATTCATGCTTATGCGCAAATGGAACACCCGAACTAAGTGTGGCTCCTCGGACAAACTGCGGATCAGGTCAAAGTCGAGGGGGGTTCCATACTACCACCCGGATGCGGTGAGCACGCTCATCATGGATCAGTAGACAAGACCCTTTTCCTAATTAGGGTCGACACTAGCAGGCCTCAAAACCACGCCGGGCCTCCTGCCGGTGCCTTATCATCAAATTATTATTACCCAAGCATTAACAGGTTGATTGTTTAACATCGAGCCCCAGAACATAATAGAATATGATAACAGAAAGTAACTGACAGCAGACTCGAGCAAAACAACCCTAAGCATGCTAGTAAGACACGGGCACAAGCAACGGGGTTATAGGAGTGGAGGTGAGGCAAAATCTGGGTTAAAGGATACATGTAATGGGTTCGGAACACAAGCAACGATACATAGGGCTAGCAGAAATAGACAACGGAAAGTATCGGTATCCAATGTTGAAAGGAACGCGATGGTTCATGTGAGTGAATAATTGCCTGCAAGCTCAGTAGCCTGGTACTGAGCTAAGTCCTCAGAAGGGGTGCCGTAAGTATCGTCTGTCTCAACGTCGTCGTCTATTCGAGAAGAAGCAAACAAACAACGCAGAGAAACAAACAATCAATAACATGGCATAGTGCACAATCATGGAATGATGCATGTCAAGTTAATGGATGCATCAAAATAAACTAGTGGACATGGTAACACAATTTAAATGGACCCATATGCAATTTAGATTGCATATGGAAAAGATCCATGAATTATGGTTGAAACAATTGCTTTACAACTAACCAACAGGTGAAAGTGGTTTAGCATGATGCATGGATGAGGAAAAACAGAAAAATAACAACAATAGAACAATTTTGAAATAAGGTTTACCAAGTTTGAAATTTTATTTATTAAGTTAGGGAATTTTGGTTCCTTAAAGGTGATACACAAGAATTTATTGTTTTCATCAATTTTAATTGTTCAAAACACTAAACCAAAATCATATTTGAAAAGTTTATACTTTGCTAGTATGAAAACATATTTTATATGTTCAAAAAAATAATTTAATTTGAGCAAGTTATGAATTTAGCAAATTTAAATGATTTAAACAAGATTTAAATTATTTAACCATTTATAATTATTCAAAACCTGAAACAAAGTTTATATTTGCAAAGTACATAAAAAATGGGATGGAAACATATTTTATTTGTTGAGTTTGGAATTTTTATGCTCAAGTTATGAATTTTGCAAAATTAAGTGAATTAAAAAAGAATTCAAATATTTCACCAATTTAAAATATTCAAAACAGTAAACAAATTTTATATTTGGGTAGAGAATTTAAAATGGATTTATTTACATGTATAAAGTTTTGCAATTGGAGTTTCCAAACAAAAGTTATTAAATTAACAAGTTTAAGCATTTTTATGGTTGATAGAAATAATTATGGACCTAGAAAAGATACAGGGACTTGGAAATAAATTAATAGGGACCTAGATAAAAGTAACAGGGACTTGTGAGCAATTTGGGGTAGATCTAGACCTAGGAAAATAAATGGAAAAAAGATTGGTTTTTGATGCAGGGGGGATTCGAACCCCTGCCCTCCTGCTAGCACGCTGTGGACACCAACCACTGCGGTGGGTGCGCTGTGTTGACAGATAAGGGGGGCGATGGTGGTTAAGGTTCAGAATCGCCTACTGAATTTAATTCGGAAAAAGGAACAGAGAAAAGGTGGGGCTGGGGAGTCGATCCTGGGATCTGCTGGCTCGCTGCGCGCGGACGCAGCTAGTTGGTCTGCTGCGCCTGTTTTGATGCATAGCGGGTCGGTTGGTTTTTGAACATAACACGAGGCGTTGATCCTCGTTCTTTACTGTCACGAACAGAGCAACCATGGCGAATTGGCATGGAAGAAATTGATGCCTAAACAGCGAGGAATCGAGAGGGGGGTTAGGGGAATGGAAAGAGGACAGTACCCTCGTCGCAGGGGTGGTCGCGGCACGGCCGGGGGGAGGCGGAGACGTCGGCGGCGAGCTCCGGCTGCCGGCGGCCGGAGGCAGCAGAAAAAGGGGCGGCGTGGTCCTCCCCCTCGATGGCGGCGGAGAGGGGAGAGAGGAGGGAGGCGGATGCGGCTAGGGTTAGGGTTTTCTCCACGGGTTGGGGGAGTAGATAAAGGAGGGAGGGGTGGGGTGGAGCAGCAGGTCGCTGTCACCATGGCTGACGACAGCGTACGGAGGTGGGGAAGAAGAGGGGTAGCGGGCCTTGGGGCAGTTGGGCTGGCTGCCCTTTCCCCCCTCTCTCTTGCTTTTATTCTTTTTCTTCTTTTTTTTTTTTGCAGATTTGGAAAAAGAGAGAGGAGAGATGGTTTTAGTGGTTAGGAAAATTTTAGGGAAAATTTGTAATGGTTTATTTTTGTAACAACACCTTAAAATAAACTTTTGTTTTCCAATTATTTCAATTTATGGTGTTGTTTGGAAAACAAATGATTTTAAGTGAATTTTTTATATTAATGAATAAGTGAAACTTAATCAATGTAAAGTGTTTTAATTTCAAGTTTTTAATGGAACAGCTTATTGGTTTGTTTTGTAGTTTTTATTTGAAACATGTAACATAACAAGTATGAATAAAGGTTTGAATTTTTGTTTGGAATTCATATAGAAAACAAATGGAAACAAATGAAATCAAATACAAAACAAATGCAAACAAAAGCAATGAATATGATGACATGATGCAAAGCAATAACTTAACAAGAAATAAAACATTCTAGGGGGAGATTTTCATACTTGGGATGTTACATATATCCCGTCCGAACGTGAACTCCAGCCAGCGCCGCTGGTAGCCCCACGGTGGGCGCCAACTGTCTTGGTGGTGTCACGGCAGATGCCATAGGATGGCTAAAGTTGTGGGGACGATGGACGCTGGAGGTGCTCGGGGAGGGATCACGCATCGAATAGCCGCATGTGGTGTGAATCTAGCACTGCAAACAACACGATCTACCCAGGTTCAGGGCCCTCGTGAGGAGGTAAAACCCCTACTCCTGCCTTTCTCTCTATATTTTGGTATCTCACCGAGTAGCCACAGTACAAGTTTTGCCTACGGCCGAGTAGCCACTCTTCTCTCTATGTGATGAACTAGGTCAAGAATGTGTCTGGTTCTGGGATCAGCTGTCCCTCGCGCAGGAGGGGGCAGGGCACCTTATATACTGGTGCCCAGCCGGATACCGCCAACAGGGAAAAATACAAACATATGTCGACATAGTGTGCACATTGCGTACTTCCGGCTTCCCGCTGACAGCTTTGCCGCCATCGCCTGTCATAACCAAAGTTAGAACTCGGTTTTCACCGGCAGCCTTGCCTCCCCAACTCGCCACCGAGACTAGCTGTGAGATCCAGGGATCCGTCAAAACTAGCCGGCCGACCACCTCCGGCGAAGAAGGAGGCCACCACCACCACGCCTCGTGTTGCAGACCAGCCCAGGAAGCCGTGCACGACGTCGGGGGGGCGGTAGCACCACAACGGGACTCGGCCCGACCAAGATCGCGCACGCCGCCGCCGCCTCCACGACAACCCTGTTCGCCGCCGTCCCACGACACCACCGCCAATCCGACCTGGTGGAAGCGCCGCCACCCCCATCGAATCGTGGGCCGAGGAGAGCCGCCACCGCCGCCACGCCACAAGGGCCTTGCCCGGCGATGCCTATGGCGACGGCGGCGGGAGGGAGAGCACGAGGAGGGAGGACTGGAGGCAATCGAGAGGGGCACCCCGGAGCGGCACCGCGCCACCTCCCGACGACTTTGTGATGTCAATTTGTGACCAAGTGAGCAGAGTTGTACCATGTGCACGCCGAAAATCAACCTTATATGCCTAATCATGCGAAATCATCTGCTCCAATGCTTGACTCCATACAAACTTGTAGTGAAGCACGTGTATGAATCCAAGTCATCTTTCTAGCTGCTTTACTTCGCTCCTTTCATTGCTAATCTCCATGTGTCACCTTCCTGAGCTTTGGTTTTTCTACTAGAGGGACCATCTTATGAAATGTAGGGAAAGGTAGGGTAAACAATGGCACCACATTTCTTATGAAATGATCTAACACATCTACATAGAGTCACGGTTAGGGTTGTTGAACAAAGACATGAGGCATGAGGCTCTCCTGGCCCGTTGGTTCCAGCTCAAATAGGCCCAAAAGACACATCCTAAGAAGATACTGACGGCCCTTGATTGGTCTCCTATATTGTGTTAACCTAAACGTCATGACATCATATTTACTTAAAGCCACATCTTGCTTTTTTAATGTACAAATTGAATGACACCACATTTGATCCTATGATCGATGCGGTGTGTAGTTGGAACAACTTTTGAGTGTCAGCTTACAAATTTGTTCTCACTTCTGCAATATATGTTGATCTGAATTTTCTTGAAGCCCTATCTATAGTATAGAAAAATTGTTTTGTCTGGTTGTTCACTAGTAAAACCTCGCAACGAATTATCGGAGGGCACTAGTGGAAAACGGGCTAACCATCCCAGTTGGTAAGCCCAATTTCTCCCGGTTGTGCAACCGGGATGGGCCAGCCGGGACAAATGGCCCATAGCCATTCGTCCACGGTTGTACCAGCACCCGGGATGGTTAGGGATGGCCCACGTGGCAGGGGAGGTGCCATTCTGGCAGGGCTATTCGTCCTGGTTCTTACCACGAACCAGTATGAATGCCCCTTCTGCCGCGGCAGCACTTTTGCCTTTTTCTCTACCACGGCAGAGTTTTTATTTTTTGTGTTTATTATTTTCCTTTTTATGTTTTGCGATCCCCATACCTCCCGGTGGCCCCTCCTCGGACCTCCCGGATCCCATGAGAAGAGAGGAGCCCCGGTGGACATTCCCAGGACATCCCGGATCCCACAAGAAGAGAGGAGCCCCGGTGGCCCCTCCCCGGACACCTCCTGGATCCCACGAGAAGAGAGGAGCCTCGGTGGCCCCTCCCCGGACCTCCGGATCCCACAAGTGACTAAGTAGTGCATATATATAGCAAAAGAAGGAACACTTATATTAGAGAATCAAAGTATATCGAGCATATTACATGACCGATAGAATGAATTACAAAATCAAATTCAGTTCCAACCGGCGCTATAGTACTCTCCATTTACATTTAGGACCTCTGCATCTAAGAAGCCCGCAATTTCCTCCTGAATTGCTCGTATGCGGTCCCTTGGTCGAAGACCGTCCCGGAGCCGTTCGATCTAATATAAAGAAGACTGGTCAATATATATTAATGAAACTAAGTAACTAAAATAGATGGTGATAAGAAAAATTGACGACGGACGTACATGAAGGTGATTTAAATCTCTTCCCTTAGGACAGGTCATCTGACGAATGAACTCGCGGACGTAGTATCCACACAAGTGATTCCCGTGTCCTTGTTGCAAGCACTTTACAAGAACATGGTTTCAATCAAAATAATAATCAACCAGCCATGATAATGGTATCGAACACTAGAATCAAGGAGATGCGCGGATCTAGATACTAGTAGTACTTACTTGCACAATATCAAAAGTAAGCTCTGATTTCCATTCATCAGGAGACTTTTTTGTGAACCTCTTCCAAACACTGCCCGAGAAAGAAAAAGAATAAAACTAGTTAGTAATTACTTGATATCCGAAAATGAAACAAAGTAGTCGATATATTGACATATATAAAGACTGAAATTAATAAAGATTAAAATTACTGCTGGATCATTTCCTGCATGTCCGCCCACATCGCTAGGGGTTTACGTTTTCGGTCCATTACCATGACTTTTCCTTTGTCAACTTGGAAGATTAGCAGAATATAGTGAAAGCTTGATGTGAAGTTGGACCTTCACATTTTTTGGTTGTTACGAGGTAACTACACGTGATGGAGATGCGGGGCAAGGAAGGGTTTCTGGACATCTTTAAAACTAAACAAAATCATATATGTAATATTGAGATACGAGCAAGGTTAGACCCTTTTGTGCACATACATAATGGGGATATTCTTCATAACCCCGGAAGGGATTTCTGAGGAATGTCACCATTACGAATGTGCACTAAAGGGTTCAACTTCATCCGGATCTCACGAACCATATTACATATGTGATATTATTTAGTTCCAAATAAATCCAGAAACCCTCGCATTCGTTCCTTTCCCCGGATCACCACCGCCTGTAGTACCTCTTAACAGGAACAAGATGGTCATCGGGCCTTGGTGTGAAGTTGGAACTTCACATTTTGTGCTTGTTATGAGGTAAGTACACGTGATGGAGATCCGGAGAAGGATGAAGACAGGGGTTTCTGGAAATCTTTGAAACTAAACAAAATCATATATGTAATATCGTGATATCCGAACAAGGTTAGACCCTTTTGTCCACATACATAATGGGGACATTCTTCATAACCCCGGAAGAGATTTCTGAGAAATGTCACCATTACGAATGTGCATAAAAGGGTTCAACTTCGTTCATATCTCACGATATTACATATGTGACGTTATTTAGTTCCAAAGAAATTCAGAAACCCTCACTTCCTCCTTTCGCCGGATCACCACCGCCTGTAGTACCTCTTAACAGGAACAAGATGGTCATTGTGCCTTGATGTGAAGTTGGACCTTCACATTATTAGCTTGTTACGAGGTAAGTACACGTGATGGCGATGCGGGGGAAGGAAGGGTTTATGGACATCTTTAAAACTAAACAAAATCATATATGTAATAGTGAAATCCAGAAAAAACTAGACCCTTTTGTACACATACATAATGGGGACATTCTTCATAACCCCGGAAGGGATTTCTGAGGAATGTCACCATTACGAATGTGCACTAAAGGGTTAAGCTTCATCCGGATCTCACGAACCATATTACATATGTGAAATTATTTAGTTCAAAAGAAATCCAAAAACCCTCGCATTCGTTCCTTTCCCCGGATCACCACAACATGTAGTACCTCTTAACAGGAACAAGATGGTCATCGATCTGTGTGCCTCATATTTAGGGTTGACACATACAAGCATCCTTGGTGGACCCGGTGCGCCAAGTGGGATGCACAAGATCCTAACTTTGTGAAAATCACAAGGCGCACCGAACCACCAAGGCCATCTGAGTGTGAACCAACTCTTTCAATCATCAGCATTTATTCAAAAGATAGAACGAACATCACAAGTAAACTGCCATAACGGTTCCAAATTTCTAACACAAAGTAAAGAAATTCCAACTTACTAAAATTTTCTAACTTAGTGAAATTATTCCAACTTAGTGAAATTATTCTAATTAACTTAGTGAAATTTTCTAACTTAGTGAAATTATTCTAATTAACTTAGTGAAATTATTCTAACTTAGTGAAATCATTCTAATTAACTTAGTGAAATTTTCTAAATTAGTGAAATTATTCTAACTTAGTGAAATTATTCTAATTAACTTAGTGAAATTTTCTAACTTAGTGAATTTTTTCTAACTTAGTGAAATTATTCTAACTTAGTGGAATTTTTCTAACTTAGTGAAAATTTCTAGCTTAGTGAAATTATTCTAACTTAGTGAAATTTTCTAACTTAGTGAAAATTTTCTAACTTAGTGAATTTTTCTAACACTAACTTAGTGAAATTTTCTAAAAAAATTTAGTGAAATTCCTAACACTTAAATTCCTAACACTAAAAATTCCTAAGTAAAAATTCCTAACACTAAAAACTCGTAAGTAAAAATTTCTAACACTAAAATTTCTCTAACACGAAAATTTCTAATTTTTCTAACACTAAAATTTCTAACTAAATTCTAACTAAAAAATTTCTAACACTAAAATTCTACCACTAATTTCTAGCACTAAATTTATAACTAAATTTTTAACACTAAACAAAATTGTAAAAACAAAGCACTAAATATAAAAAAACAATAATCTTACCTACAGGGCTACAGGGCGACGACGATCGAAGGGCGACGTGCGCGGGCGACGGCGACAGGCTCGGGCGCGGGCGCGTGCGCGTTGAAGCGGGCGGGCGTGGCGCAGGCGACGGGAGCGGGCGCGGGCTCCTCGGGTCGATGATGGCGATCTCCTCGGGTCGACAACGACGCGGGCGCGGGAGGCGTACGGGCAGCCTGGCGGCGTCTCCTCGTCCAAATCCTGCGCTCGGTTATGATTTTGGGGGAGGGAGACGACGCCTATATATAGCGAGGGGCATCCGTCCCGGTTCATAGGAACAATCGGGACGAAACGGTACGTGCAACGTGCGCGTTGGGGGGGGGGCATCCGTCCCGGTTGTTTGCAAAAACAGGGACGAATGCCCTATTTTTAATTATTTTTTGTTTTCCTTTGTTTTCTATTGTTTCCTTTATGTTTTTATTGTTTTCTATTGTTTTATTTTGTTTTATTGTTTCCTTTTTGTTTTCTCTTATTTTATTTTCTTTCTATTGTTTCCTTTATGTTTTCTATTGTTTTCCTTTATGTTTTCTATTGTTTTATTTTGTTTTCTCTTGTATTTTTTTTTGTTTTCTCTTGTTTTATTTTGTTTTCTATTGTTTCCTTTATGTTTTCTATTGGTTTCCTTTATGTTTTCTATTGTTTTATTTTGTTTTCTCTTGTTTCCTTTTTGTTTTCTCTTGTTTTATTTTGTTTTGTACTATTCCCTTTATGTTTTCTATTGTTTTCCTTTATGTTTTCTATTGTTTTCCTTTATGTTTTATTTTGTTTTCTATTGTTACCTTTTTTGTTTTCTATTGTTTCCTTTATGTTTTCTATTGTTTTATTTTGTTTTCCATTATATCCTTTATGTTTCAAATAATAACTCCACACGTTTTAAATACAGAACAAGGTACGTTAAATTTATAATAAGTGCACTTCAGACCAGTTGATCCATGCATATACATAGTTTCGTCGCATACAAGGCATCCGTGTGATTTGTATTCGGTCGATGAACCTTCAAGGGGGGATGTAGAACAAAATAATCGGTATCGCCATTATACAGCCCGACCGTGGCTATTGAGTGCATATATGCATATCAAAAGAACGGTCGGACGTATGATGGTGAATCCGGGTGTTTTGTATTCGGTCGATGAACTGAATGATGTATCAAACCTTTTGTCAAACCTTCAAGGGGGGGATGTAGAACAAAACAATCGGTTTTTCCATCATACTCCCCGACCATGGCTACTGAGTGCATATATGGATATCAAAATGACGGTCGGACATATGATGGTGAATCCAGATGATTTGTATTCGGTCGATGAACTGAATGATGTATCAAACCTTAAAGGGGGATGTAGAACAAAAAAATCGGTATTGCCAGCATACAGCCCTGCCGTGGCTACTTAGGCATATATGCATACCAAATGCACGGCAGGACGTATGCTGGCGAATCCGGATGATTTGTATTTGGTCGATGAACTGACTGATGTATGAAGGTGGGCTATATATAGGGTCCTCTGGCTCACAAAGTGTTGTGCTAGGGTTTTGATCCAACGATTAAGAAACACCCCTTATCCAACGGCTCACAACCGCTCGAAAGAAACACACTGTAGCCCTGGTCGAACGGCTCACAACAGCTCGAAAGAAACACACCCCTGATCCAACGACTCACACGCACTTGAAAGAAACACATGATCCATGTGATTCTTTCTGATTGGTCCCAATGAAACCCTAACCATTTAGTCCCAGTTGGTAAAACAGGACGAGACTAAAGGGACCATCCGTTTCCCAACGAAACCCTAACCATTTCGTCCCATTTGATAAAACAGGACGAGACTAAATGGATCTGTTTTCTTCTCACTATATATATGTATGCATTGCCACACCATTGGCATAAACACATATAAACTCACCACTCTCTCATGGCTTCTACCGTACCCACTCTAACCTTCCTCCAGGCGGAGGCACTTTCCGCCTCGAACTAACCTGCTCGCCCGGCTACAGCGTTCCCGCCGGTTGGATGCTGAGCGCCCTTCCATCCAACCTGGTAACTAAATTAGCTTAGGTGATCGGGTAGCGAGCGCTCTCCTCGGCAAAGCAGACCAGAACCGAGTATCTTCTTATCCTTGGGGGAAGAAGTCTTCATTGGGCCCATTGTCAAATAGCTCTGAGGAAAAGGCTGCACTGAAATAGAAACCACTAGGTTCACCTTTCCCTCACGGACCATCAGAGGAGTGTGGGTCCCTCCTCTTCCTCAACGTGTGGCGCGTCGGGCGGCCATCACGAACCACGCATTTGTCGCTTTTCTTCATCAATTGGTACAAAGGCAGAGCCTTCTCGCCCATTCTGCCCAAGAAACGACTCAGAGATGCCAAGCATCCAGTGAATTTTTGCACATCCTTCAGGGATCTCGGCAAAGACATGCTCTCAATAGCTTTTATCTTTGAAGGATTGGCTTCAATGCCCCAACTAGATACCAAGAAGCCGAGTAGCTTTCTAGCCGGGACGCCAAAGGTGCATTTACTCGGGTTCAGCTTCATCTTGTACTTGCGCAAATTGGAAAAAATTTCCTCAAGGTCGGCAAGCAGAGTTTGTGTTTTATTCGTTTCGATGACAATGTCATCTACGTACACCTGCACATTTTTGCCGAGCTGATCGTGCAAGCATTTCTGCATGCATCTCTGATAAGTAGCACCCGCATTCCGTAACCCGAAACACATGACACGATAGCAATAAGCCCTGTACAGCGTAATGAAAGCAGTCTTTATTTGATCAGCAGAGTTGAGAGCTATCTGATGAAAACCAGAGTAGACATCTATGAAAGACAAAAGCTCACAACCAGCAGTGCAATCGATAACCTGATCGATGCGAGGTAGGGGAAAAAGGATCCTTGGGGCAGGCCTTGTTCAAGTCGGTGTAGTCGACGCACATGCGCCACGCGGTAGCGGCCTTGGGATCCTCCTTCTTCTTCTCGACCATGACCGGGTTGGCTAGCCAATCCGGGTGCAGCACCTCCATGATGAAATTTCTTATCAGCAGCTTGGTGATCTGATCACCGATAGCCTTCCTTCTCTCATCTCCGAAGCGGCGCATAGCCTGCTTCACTGGTTTGGCGTCAGGACGCACATGTAGAGAGTGCTCAACGAACTCCCTCGGGACGCCCGGCAGATCTTCATTGGACCAGGCGAACACGTCCCGATTCTCACGGAGGAAGTGGATGAGCTCGCTTTCCTATTTCTCCGCCAACCCGGAGCCAATGATGGCAACGCGGTCGGGGAACTCAGGGTCAACCTGGATCTTCTTTGTTTCCTGGGATGCCTGGAACGTGGTCCCGTACTGAGAGCTCGGCATCCCGGGCGCAACACCTTGTGCTGCATGCGCCATAGCCACCAATTCATGTATCTTCTTCATCTCGGCAGCAATCACCATCGACTCCGCCAACTGAGAACGAGCAGAGGCACACTCCATGGACTTCTTGTAATCACCAGAAATGGTAATCACGCCATTGGGACCAGGGATTTTCATCTTCAGATACGCAGTGTGAGTAGAGGCCATGAACTTTTTCAGAGCAGGCCTGCCGAGTAGGGCGTGGTAGGGGCTTTGATGGTCAACCACCTCGAACTGCAGCCTCTCTGTGCGGCAGTTCTCCCTGGTACCGACTAGAACGTCTATCCACACTCGGCCCATTGGAGAACAAGAAATTCCTGGCACAATGCCGTGGAAGGTGGTCTTGCTGGGAAGCAGCATGTTCTCGGCAATACCGAGCTTCTCAAGCGTGTCCTTGTACACGATGTTAATGCTGCTGCCGTTGTCGATCAGTACCTTGCTGAACGTCACGCTCTTCTCAGGACCCAAGAAAGTATGATCCAGCACCAAGGCGTAGCTACCCGGATTGGGCATCACCTTAGGATGATCCGCTCTGGACCATGTAATCTCTAGGTTGCACCAGTGCATGTAGTGAGGGACAGCGGGGATCACAGCATTGACCTCCATGGCACGCCTGTGCTGCGATTGCTTGTCGACGGGCTCGAAGTGAAAATCATATAGCTCTCGTGGTGCTCCTGGTACTGGTTGCGGCCTCCATCATCATTGTTACCATTGTTGTTGCCCTGGTAGTTGTTGTTGCCTCTGATGTTGTTGCGGTTGCGGTTGTTGTTGTTGTTGTTGCGGTAGCCCTCATTGTTGAAGTAGCGTTTGGCTCCTAAAGCCACTTGGTTCACATTTTCTCTTCTCGGGAATGCTGGAGGCCAAGCTGCGGGTGCGCGAGCAGGCTGCACATTGGCATTCTCAGCTGGCAGAGGAGGAGGAGGAGGCAAGCCTTCATTCCTGATCATATCCCACCAGTCGCATTGCCGACTGGTGTGGTTGGCAGGCCTCGAAGGATGCTGAGTGTGAAAACTGCATGGACCATCCCTCATGTTGTCGAAGACGAATTTCTTAGCTGAATCCGAGTTGCCGCTACCCGGCTGAGGGGCACGGTATGGCTTCTTGTTGCCTTGGCCCTGGTTCTGGTTCTGCCCGTATTGGGCTCCAGCAGGTTTCTGCCTTTGGCTACTCCCAGCCCCGACAGCCACTGCATTCACCTCCTCTGGGTCATACCGAGTATCTATCCGGTCACCCCTGCGCTTGTTGCGGAACTCGTTGCGCTTGTTGCTGTTGGAGTTTCTTCTCGGCTCCGCGGAGTCCATCAGGGGCTGAGTAGGATCACCAAGTGCGTACTGGTCCGCGATCTTGATGGTCTCCGCGGGAGTGTTTGGCATCTCCCTCTGCAACCTTTGCCACAACATGCTGCCATGTCGGGAACCCTGCGCAAACCAAGTAATGGCTTGGGCCTCATTCACACCTTCACAGGTGTTCCTCAAAGTGCTCCATCGAGTAAGATACTCGCGGTCCGTCTCGTCTTCCCGCTGTTTGCAAGCGGCCAGCTGCTGTGGCCTATTCGGCCTCTTGTAAGTGCTGGTGAAGTTGCTGATGAAGGCCTCCAAGAAGTCCAGCCAGCAATTGATGCTGTTCTTGGGTAAGTTGTTGAGCCAGGTGCGAGCTGGGTCCTCAAGCATCTGCGGAACGTACCGCACAGTCCATCTCCGGTTGCCGTTCGCGATATGAACCGCGGTGACATAGTCATTGAGCCAATCTTCCGGCTTGGTGATGCCATTGTAACTCTTGGTGCCTCTAGCAAGCTGGAAGTTCTTCACGGACGGATCGTTCATGATGCGTGGGCCAAAGCACTCAGGGCCAGGAGGTCCTGTGTTCTCGAGCCGTGCGGACAGATTGATCCGGTCCAACTTGTACCGAAGATCATTGGGCTCCAGCACACGCTCACCCACACGATCCATGATATCATAACCAGCCAGCCCCATAGCCGAGTAGCCATCATCATATCTGTCCACCTCCATGGACACAGGCTGCTCCACCAGGTTGGCTACTCGGGCAGCCGCACGCGGCTGAGCAGCAGCCGGCTGTTGCGGCCTCTGCCTAGTTGGCTGAGCAACCTGTTGCCGAGAAGGGCGCGGACGGTCTCCATCTCGCGTCTGGCTATGAGCTTTATGGGCTTGCAAGCCTGCTCCTGCAGAGTTGTGTTTCTGACCGGACTGTCGCGGCACAACGAGCTGTTTCGCGGCGGCAGTCGGGTCGTACACATGCATTTGCCTGTCTCTACCAGAATAGCCGCTACGATCCCTCTCACGACTGGGATGCGGTGATGAGGCCTGATCGTTAGATCTGACCGCGTGCGAGTGCACCACCTGAGAGCCTCCAGCACCCGGATTGGCTTTCCGGAACTCCTCGTTCTGCCTAGCAGCCTCTAGCACTAGCTCATTGAGCCTCTCCTGCTGCCTAGCGCGCGCATCGCCATCGAGATGCGGCAACTCAGCAGCTACAGCTTCAGCGGCTCTAAGTGTTTTGGCGGGGGTGTTGTATTTGGGTCTGGTGGTGGCTGTGTTTTGGCTGCTCGCTCGGCCAGCGGTCTCACCAACCGCTGCCATCTCGGTGCCTAGGTTGCGGCGCGTAGAGCCTACCTTGAGAGGCTTCCTAACCGCTGGCGTAAATCCGTGAGCACGGTTGTACTCGTTCTGATCTAGACTAAGCTCGAGCCTAATCTTCTCCAATTCCGCTTGCTCAGCGAGCAACTCCTGCCGTTGCCGGTCGAGCTGCGCCTTCATGGTCAAGAGCTCGATATCGGTGGGAGGCGGCATACCCGTCCGCGCAGTAGACGCAGGTATTGTCGGAGTAGTGGAGAGGGGGAGGTTGCAGTCCTTCTCGTAGGGCTTGTGGGTCTTCCCGCCAGCACTCGAGCCAGCGAGATCCTCGATGACGCCCGTGGCGATGGCCGCGCCCTTTCTGGCGTCCGCAGCCAGGCCGGCCACCATCACCTCCACGTTGTCCGCAGAACGGCCCATAGGCCTTCCGCGGGCAGCAATTCCAGCAGGAGGGTCCTCTGCGACCAGCACCTCCTCCGGGAACTCGCGGACGACGGCGGTGGCGACGTAGACAAGATGCGAGCCGAAGGAGAGCACCGTGCCGCCGAAATCACCGGCGTTGTCGACGACGAAGTCGAAGGAGCCGAATCTGTGGACAAGGCCACAGAACACGCGCCTCCCAGAAGTATATCCCGTCCGAACATGAACTCCAGCCAGCGCCGCTGGTAGCCCCACGGTGGGCGCCAACTGTCGTGGTGGTGTCACGGCAGATGCCATAGGATGGCTAAAGTTGTGGGGACGATGGACGCTGGAGGTGCTAGGGGAGGGATCACGCAGCGAATAGCCGCGTGTGGTGTGAATCTAGCACTGCAAAAAACACGATCTACCCAGGTTCAGGGCCCTCGTGAGGAGGTAAAACCCCTACTCCTGCCTTTCTCTCTGTATTTTGGTATCTCACCGAGTAGCCACAGTACAAGTTTTGCCTACGGCCGAGTAGCCACTCTTCTCTCTATGTGATGAACTAGGTCAAGAATGTGTCTGGTTCTGGGATCAGTTGTCCCTCGCGCAGGAGGGGGCAGGGCACCTTATATACTGCTGCCCAGACGGATACCGCCAACAGGGAAAAATACAAACAGATGTCGACATAGTGTGCACATTGCGTACTTCCGTCTTCCCGCTGACAGCTTTGGCTTCCTAGTTTGTCTTGTGTGGAAAGTTGTTGTGCAAAACCAAGAAGCCGGTCTGTTATCACTGCCACGAACACAGAGTAGGCCCCCCTATCCTGCGACGCCCTGCTGACACCCTGGCGCGGTCAGGCATGCTCTCTGCAGATGAACAGTACCGCAGTACGGACCCAGGATACGCGGGATCCTGTGTCAGAACAGCTCCATTGACTTCTGGCCCGAGTAGGAAACCGCCATTTCTACTCGGACCACTTCTTCTACTCGGAGGAATATAACTTCCTTGATTCTTCCTTCTGGCCATCCACAAGTACGACCGAATAGCAGTCGACCGGGTAGCGGGTACCGGGTAGCCAGCTACTCGACCAAACACTCCTTCTGATCTCTCCTTAGCACTTGCCTTTACCCTACTCGGGGGTAACCCCCCAACACTGGTCAAACAAAACTATAGGATCATGTATTCCACGCTTATTATTACACATCACCAACAGATGGAGGAGAGAGAAACAACAAAGTGGGTGGGTGTGCCGCTGGTTGGGATAATAATGAAATCAGGCTGGTCATAGTTGTCAGCTTTCTACCGGTCAATACAAATTACTGGTCAAACAGAACTATATGATCATGTCGTGCTCTGCCGCTCGTAACCTTTTTTTTCCACGCTTATTATTACACATCACCAACAGACGGAGGAGAGAGAAACAGCAAAGTGGATGGTGGGGTCAGCTTTCACTGTAACATCACCAACATCCCTATCTAGTCTTCTGAATTCTCCCTTGCTTATGATCGCTTCGGCCGTAACAATGGAGTATCTTCATTATTTAACGGGATGGTGGGGTCAGCTTTCACTGTGAAGGGTGGAATTTGAACAAACTTATTATAATCTTCTGACATGTCTGTCGTGTCCTCGATTCCAACGATGTTTCTTTTCCCTGAGAGAACTATGTGACGCTTCGGCTCATCGTATGATGAATTTGTTTGCTTATTTTTTTTTTTGGTCTGGAGGACATGTCCTTCACATAGACGACCTGAGCCACATCATTGGCTAGGACGAATGGTTTGTCACTGTAACCAATATTGTTGAGATCCACTGTTGTCATTCCATAAAGCGGGTCTACCTTTACCCCTTCTCCATTCAGGTTGACCCATTTGCACTTGAACAAAGGGACCTTAAAAGAAGGTCCATAGTCAAGTTCCCATATCTCCTCTATGTAACCATAGTATGTGTCATTTTTTCCATTCTCGTTTGTTGTATCAAAGCGGACACCACTGTTTTGGTTGGTTCTCTTCTTATCTTGGGAGCTCATGTAAAATGTATTCCCATTTATCTCGTACCCTTGAAAACTCCCAATAGTCGAAGATGGTGACCCTGCCAACATGTACAGCTGATCTTCAACAGTGGTGTCATTTATAAGATGTGTTTGCAACCAACTTCCGAAAGTCTCCATGTGTTTGCGTTTAATGCATGAGTCATCCTTCCCCAGGTTTGCGGAGCGTACAATATTCTTGTGTTGCTCGAGATACGTAGCCATGAACATAGAATTTTGTAGAACTGTGTATTGTGCTTTGGTGAAAGAATGCCCGTCGCTGGGTATCATTGTTTTCTTTCCCAGCGTTCCTTTTCCCCTCAGTCTCCCCTCATGGCGCGATTCAGGAACACCAATCGTCTTCAGGTCAGGAATAAAGTCAACACAGAACCCAATGACCTCCTCTGTTCCATAGCCCTTCGAGATGCTTCCTTCTGGCCTAGCACGGTTATGAACATATTTCTTCAAGACTCCCATGAACCGCTCAAAGGGGAACATATTGTGTAGAAATACCGGACCAAGAATATGAATCTCTTCACATAGGTGAACCAGGAGATGAGTCATAATGTTGAAGAAGGATGGTGGGAACACCAACTCAAAACTAACAAGACACTGGACCACATCCCTCTGTAATCTTGTTCGAATTTCTGGATCGATTACCTTCTGAGATATTGCGTTCACGAATGCACATAGCTTCACAATGGGTACTCGAACATTTTCCGGTACAAGCCCCTTCAATGCATTCGGAAGCAACTACGTCATAATCACGTGGCAGTCATGAGACTTCAGGTTTTGGAATTTTTTCTCTGCCATCTTTATTATCCCCTTTATATTCGACGAGAAGCCAGACGGAACCTTTATACAGGAAAGGACTTCAAAGAATATTTCCTTCTCTGCTTTAGTAAGAGCGTAGCTGTTTAAGTAATGGCGACATGTATCTGTGTGCTTGTTGCTTGGGTCTTTCATACATTGCTGGTCCTCCCGTGCTTCTGGCGTATCTTTTGACTTCCCATACACGCCCAGGAAGCATAGCAGATTGACACCAAGATTCTTTTTCACGTGCATCACGTCGATCGAAGACCGGACCTCTAAAACTTTCCAATAGGGTAGCTCCCAAAATACAGATTTCTTCTTCCACTAAATACTTCTAGGTCCTTGACCATATCGAATATATCATTACCACTACGGAGCTCAGGCTTCTTCCGGTTATCTGCCTCACCTCTGAAATGCTTCCCTCCTTTCTTTCTTACGGGATGCTTGATCGGAAGAAACTACGATGCCCCAGGTATACAACCTTTTTACATTTATCCAACAAAACACTGTCAGTCTTATCTAAACAGTGCGTGCATGCATTGTATCCCTTGTTTGTATGTCCGGAAATGTTACTAAGAGCAGGCCAATCATTGATGGTTACGAAAAGGAACGCCCGTAGGTCAAATGGCTTTTGTTCGTTCTCATCCCACACACGTACACCTGGTTTGCCCCACAATTGTAAGAGTTCTTCCACTAATGGCCTTAGATACACATCAATGTCGTTGCCACGTTGCCTCGGGCCTTGGATGAGAACTGGCATCGTAATGAACTTGCGCTTCATGCACAACCAAGGAGGAAGGTTGTACATACATAGAGTTACAGGCCAAGTGCTATGACTGGAGCTCTGCTCCCCAAAAGGATTAAAGCCATCTGTACTTAGACCAAACCATAAGTTTCTCGCCTCTCCTGCAAACTCTGGGAAGTCTCTCGATCTTTCTCCACTGCGATCCATCGGCGGGGTGCCTCAACTTTCGGCTTTCTTACGGTCTTCTTTGTGCCATCGCAACAACCTAGCATGCTCTTTGTTTCTAAACAGACGTTTCAGCCGTGGTATTATAGGAGAATACCACATCACCTTAGAAAGAACCCTCTTTAGGGGGGCTCGCCATCAACATCACCAGGGTCATCTGCTCTGATCTTATACCGCAGTGCAATGCATATCGGACATTCATCCAAATTCTCGTACTTCTCACCGCCTTAGAGGATGCAGTCATTAATGCATGCATGTATCTTCTGAACATCTAATCCTAGAGGGCAGAGAGCTTTCTTTGCTTCGTACGTACTCTCAGGCAATTCGTTATCCTTTGGAAGTTTTGGCTTCATTAGTTGAAGTAAACTCTCAAATGCCTTGTCAGTCACACCGTTCTGTGCCTTCCATTTCAGCGACTCCAGTGTGGTACCGAGCTTTGTGCTACCATCTTCGCAATTTGGGTACAACAATTTTTTGTGATCCTGTAACATGTTGTCCAGCTTCAACCTCTCCAATTTATTTTCACAGACTTCCCTTGCATCAGCAATAACGCGGCCAAGATCATCATCAGGCTCTTCTGATACCTATTCTTGATCACCTCCTTCTTCTGAATTCTCTTCCATTGCAGTATCGTCGTATTCAGGGAACAAAGGATCTTCTTCTTCTTCTTCATCGTCTTCCATCACAACCCCTCTTTCTCCATGCTTGGTCCAGCAATTATAGCTGGGCATGAAACCTCTCCGAAGTAGATGGCCGTGAAGGATTCTTTCGGAAGAGTGCTCTCTGACGTTCCGACAATCAACACATGGGAAACACATGAAGCCATTATCTTTGTTCGCCTCAGCTACAGCAAGAAATGCATTCAGGCCTACCATATACTCGGAAGTGCGTCGGTCACCGTAACTTCCATCGCTGCCGTGCATCCATCTGCATCGTATAATTAGGTTTATAAAAATACATTACGGTAACATATTAATAAAGAAATGACCACAGTACATCGACAAATACTAATTTTTTATGTATCAGTTACAGATGAAAAAGATAAGTTTGTTAACCTCGGTCGAAGATACCATTTTTAGTGAGTTTATGTGTGGCTCGGGAATTTCGTCAAACACCTCGCGTGCATAGTAAAATAAAACACAATAACACCCACCTCTCTCACACCTCCCAGCAAAAAAAAAAGATGGAGGGGGAGGGGGCTAGGGCATTATATATAGGGGGACATTGGTCCCGGTTCGTGGTCTGAACCGGGACAAATTCTGGTGCGCGTTCCATGTGGCCTGTGGCTAGGCATTGGTCCCGGTCCGTTGCAGGAGCCGGGACCGATATCTCCCCCACGAACCGGGACCAATGCCCCCAGGCGATTTTTGTTGCCCCGGGCACACAATCCGGGACCAATGCATAGCATTTGTCCCGGATTTGGTTGCGACCGGGACAGCTGCCCCCTAACCCCCTGGACGAGAGGGGTTGTTTCCACTAGTGTATAAAGGCATAGTTCGGGTCGAATGATAAGCAAGCTGCGTGATGTGAATAATCAAGATGGGATTTTGCCCCTCCGAATGGAGAGATATTCTCTGGGCCCTCTCGAGTGATATGATTCAGGAAGCATGGCCATGAGCGACTCAGTTAAGTGTTAACTGTGTGGGTTGACTAAGAGTTAGTCAGATGAATCACATATCACAGATCGAGAAGAGAGTCGAACTATTTAAGGGATGACGATAAATCGCCTATAGTTCGACAAGGTATATCGTGAGGAAAAACGGACTAAGATGTATATCACATTGAATGGTATGTCGTCATGACTCAATGGGACTTGGGAGTCGGCACGTTCTGCTAGGAGCCGCTACCGATTGATCGATTGAGAGTCGGACTCCAATCGTGTCCAAGTCGCCATGAGCCTGCAGGGTCGCACACTTAAGAGCGGGAGCAAGTATTGGTTGGGTTGGACCCGAACCGGAAATGGACTGAGTTGTGAGTCGGACTCATAGAGGGAATGGGCCACAAGTGTTGTGAAGCCCACTACCACTCGCTATATTAAGAGGGGCGCAGGTTGCCCAGCGGGCACGTTAGTCCACTCCCATGCGTTGGGAACCCTAGCCCCAGTCAGTCCAGCCGCCGCACCAGACCTAGCAGTCTGTCATCGGAGCTCCTCCTCGTACGTGTGGATACCGGCAGAGGTGTTGTACGTTCAGCACTTCGACGTTCGAGGGATTGGATCGGCCGGACCGGATCGTGGGACTACACTGCCCCAACGCGCTTCATCGATAATCCGCAACCGCGCGTCTAGTGGTAACCATCGTGGCCTTCTACTTCGGCTAGATCCTGGAAGCATCGCGTAGGAAAAGTTTTCGTTTATCTCTACACGCCGTAACACATTTTTGTAACAGCAGGGTGATTGATGCATTACGTTTAACCTATTACCATACGACCCAAATTGTCGCAGTAAACAATAGTTATTGCCGCAGGGTAAAATTGAGGCAAAAACATATTATATTGCCACGCGAACAAATTTGGTTGCAGTAGTTAGCTATTTTTTTGCAATAGTATTTGTAACTACCGCAACACAACACAGATGTTGCAATATATGACTGAATATCACCATGTATGCTTATTTCGTTGGAAGACCTTATCTCTAAGGCAACAAAATGACTGCCTCGCGCAACAGAAATACTCTGTCGCAAAAACGCGATTGTATTCCAACCGCAGTGCATATTGTGGCAATAGGAGGCCTCTACCGCAAAAAAAAAGATAATTTATAACGACCAAAAAGAGTCGTGGAAATATGAGTTCCCTATCACCACAACTAGAGAATTCGTCGTAGTTTTTGATTATATCGCAACAAAAAATACCCGGAGCGATAGGTTTCGTGGCAAGAGACCGATTTTCCTGTAGTGACTGGTGTTTGCCAACAAAAGCGGGAGCTGGTCCCCAAAGGCCACTGTTCTGACGGAACATGAGACACACTAGTGGACAGGGGATAAGGCAACTGATGAATTTTTGCTTGTTGACACAGATAACATATATAAGGATTTATTCCTGTAGTCCTAGAAGATGGATGTCCTTGTTACACTCTAAAATAAGATGGATGTCCTAGACGACGATGCCATGTAGATGTGGTGGGCTCGATGGTGATGAAGGCTTGCTTGGAAGATCCCATGGATATAGGAATAAGAGGGTAGAGACCACCGTGACAAGGACAATTTTTTGGCAGGTCCTTCAACATTTTCAACTTTGCCATGCTACTACTTGTCTCGAGAGTATAAGATGGTAAGAGTAACTAGATATTTCTTTATAGGGACCTATACGTGTATCTCTTTATTGCTTTCCGAATATACGTTTGGAGAAAATGATCTGGTATGAGTGATGCTACCAATATCTCTAATTCTACCAATATGTTTGATGTGGAGTTTCAACCATATGACAGGTGAGTTTCCAGCACTACATAGATACCATGGTGGCTCGAATATTCGCGCATAAGTTATATAGTCGGATAAAATGTTGGTTGATAAATCATTAAAAAAGATGATGGAGGTTCAATAGACTAGATATACAAGAGTAATGGACTCCTCCAACACAACATAAGAGGATGTCTTGGGTAGCATGCCGATCAATATTTAGGATGGAATTTGTGACCAAGTTTTTTTTTAGAAATGGAGATCTACCCTCAGCCTCTGCATCAAAATGATGCACACAGCCGGTTTTTATTAAAAGATAGAACAGAAATCACCATGTCTTACAAGTAGATACAGCAAACAACTAGACCTGAATCCACCAAACAAAGCTCACTACCAATACTGGTGAGGGGGATGGAAAATCATAGAGCCGATACTCCGAGATCCGACCAACACGCCTCATCCAAAAACCGAAGGCCTCTCCATGCCGCCCGATAGCGGACAATGGGCATAATCGGTCCAGCACTCCGCAACGCGTACCGATATACACGGTCGGAAAGTAGCTGCCTCCGTCTTCCGCTCACCCGTCTTAAGGACAGCGATCAAAGCATCCACGATGTCAGAGCTGCCGTCGATACGACCATGGCACCAGACAACACCACCTCCCTGAGCGTCCAACATCCCGCATACAACACCATGACCCCACAGCACCAAGCTGTCGAGAATCGCCGTCATGAATACAGTATAAGAAACACCGCTTCCTCTCCTGGACCCTCCGGCCACTGCTCAAGAACGATGCCCTCAAGAGGGACAGCGACACCGGCGGCATTTACCATCATCCAATCCGGGAATCCCAGCTTTAGGATTTCCCCCGGAGCGGGCCGAAGCAAGGTAGCTTGTCGACGCTGCACCGCGCCGCTGAGACTCATCGTCGTCGACGTGGTAGATGCCTTGCCACGCCACCTCTTGGCTCCTCCGTCCAGCAGCTGCTCCCAAAAAAATGCCCCAATGAGGGAGAGCGACACCGAGAGCTAGCGCCTCCATCGTCCGACCCGAGAATCCCAGGATCTAGGGTTTCCCCCAGAGCAACACGAGAGGGTAGACAGTAGCTGCACCGGTGATACCTTCCAGAAGGTAACGACGCGTAGGCGCCGCCATCGCCTGTCATAACCAAAGTTAGAACTCGGTTTTCACCGGCAGCCATGCCTCCCCAACTCGCCACTGAGACTAGCTGTGAGATCCAGGGATCCGTCAAAACTAGCCGGCCGACCACCTTCGGTGAACAAGGAGGCCACCACCACCACGCCTCGTGTTGCAGACCAGCCCAGGAAGCCGTGCACGACGTCGGGGGGCGGTAGCACCACAACGGGACTCGGCCCGACCCAGATCGCGCACGCCGCCGCCGCCTCCACGACAACCCTGTTCGCCGCCGTCCCACGACACCACCGCCAATCCGACCTGGTGGAAGCGCCGCCACCCCCATCGAATCGTGGGCCGAGGAGAGCCGCCACCGCCGCCATGCCACAAGGGCCTTGCCCGGCGATGCCTATGGCGACGGCGGCGGGAGGGAGAGCACGAGGAGGGAGGGCTGGAGGCAATCGAGAGGGGCACCCCGGAGCGGCACCGTGCCACCTCCCGACGACTTTGTGATGTCAATTTGTGACCAAGTGAGCAGAGTTGTACCATGTGCACGCCGAAAATCAACCTTATATGCCTACTCATGCGAAATCATCTGCTCCAATGCTTGACTCCATACAAACTTGTAGTGAAGCACGTGTATGAATCCAAGTCATCTTTCTAGCTGCTTTACTTCGCTCCTTTCATTGCTAATCTCCATGTGTCACCTTCCTGAGCTTTGGTTTTTCTACTAGAGGGACCATTTGAAGACTATAAACATGGGAGACACAGGGAAAGGTAGGGTAAACAATGGCACCACATTTCTTATGAAATGATCTAACACAACTACATAGAGTCACGGTTAGGGTTGTTGAACAAAGACATGAGGCATGAGGCTCTCCTGGCCCGTTGGTTCCAGCTCAAATAGGCCCAAAAGACACATCCTAAGAAGATACTGACGGCCCTTGATTGGTCTCCTATATTGTGTTAACCTAAACGTCATGACATCGTATTTACTTAAAGCCACATCTTGCTTTTTTAATGTACAAATTGAATGACACCTCATTTGATCCTATGATCGATGCGGTGTGTAGTTGGAACAACTTTTGAGTGTCAGCTTACAAATTTGTTCTCACTTCTGCAATATATGTTGATCTGAATTTTCTTGAAGCCCTATCTATAGTATAGAAAAACTGTTTTGTCTGGTTGTTCACTAGTAAAACCTCGCAACGAATTATCGGAGGGCACTAGTGGAAAACGGGCCAACCATCCCAGTTGGTAAGCCCAATTTGTCCCGGTTGTGCAACCGGGATGGGCCAGCCGGGACAAATGGCCCATAGCCATTCGTTCACGGTTGTACCAGCACCCGGGATGGTTAGGGATGGCCCACGTGGCAGGGGAGGCGCCATTCTGGCAGGGCTATTCGTCCCGGTTCTTACCACGAACCAGTATGAATGCCCCTTCTGCCGCGGCAGCACTTTTGCCTTTTTCTCTACCACGGCAGAGTTTTTATTTTTTGTGTTTATTATTTTCCTTTTTATGTTTTGCGATCCCCATACCTCCCGGTGGCCCCTCCTCGGACCTCCCGGATCCATGAGAAGAGAGGAGCCCCGGTGGACCTTCCCCGGACATCCCGGATCCCACAAGAAGAGAGGAGCCCCGGTGGCCCCTCCCCGGACACCTCCTGGATCCCACGAGAAGAGAGGAGCCTCGGTGGCCCCTCCCCGGACCTCCGGATCCCACGAGTGACTAAGTAGTGCATATATATAGAAAAAGAAGGAACACTTATATTAGAGAATCAAAGTATATCGAGCATATTACATGACCGATAGAATGAATTACAAAATCAAATTTAGTTCCAACCGGCGCTATAGTACTCTCCATTTACATTTAGGACCTCTGCATCTAAGAAGCCTGCAATTTCCTCCTGAATTGCTCGTATGCGGTCCCTTGGTCGAAGACCGTCCTGGAGCCGTTCGATCTAATATAAAGAAGAGTGGTCAATATATATTAATGAAAATAAGTAACTAAAATAGATGGTGATAAGAAAAATTGACGACGGACGTACATGAAGGTGCTTTAAATCTCTTCCCTTAGGACAGGTCATATGACGAATGAAATCGCAGACGTAGTATCCACACAAGTGATTCCCGTGTCCTTGTTGCAAGCACTTTACGAGAACATGGTTTCAATAAAAATAATAATCAACCAGCCATGATAATGGTATCGAACACTAGAATCAAGGAGATGCGCGGATCTAGATAGTAGTAGTACTTACTTGCACAATATCAAAAGTAAGCTCTGATTTCCATTCACCAGGAGACTTTTTTGTGAACCTCTTCCAAACACTGCCCGAGAAAGAAAAAGAATAAAACGAGTTAGTAATTACTTGATATCCGAAAATGAAACAAAGTAGTCGATATAGTGACATATATAAAGACTGAAATTAATAAAGATTAAAATTACTGCTGGATCATTTCTTGCATGTCCGCCCACATCGCTAGGGGTTTACGTTTTGGGTCCATTACCATTACTTTTCCTTTGTCAACTTGGAAGATTAGCAGAATATAGTGGAAGCTTGATGTGAAGTTGGACCTTCACATTTTGTGCTTGTTACGAGGTAACTACACGTGATGGAGATGCGGGGCAAGGAAGGGTTTCTTGACATCTTTAAAACTAAACAAAATCATATATGTAATAGTGAGATACGAGCAAGGTTAGACCCTTTTGTGCACATACATAATGAAGATATTCTTCATAACCGCGGAAGGGATTTCTGAGGAATGTCACCATTACGAATGTGCACTAAAGGGTTCAACTTCATCCGGATCTCACGAACCATATTACATATGTGATATTATTTAGTTCTAAATAAATCTAGAAACCCTCGCATTCGTTCCTTTCCCCGGATCACCATCGCCTGTAGTACCTATAACAGGAACAAGATGGTCATCGGGCCTTGGTGTGAAGTTGGAACTTCACATTTTGTGCTTCTTATGAGGTAAGTACACGTGATGGAGATCCGGAGAAGGATGAAGACAGGGGTTTCTGGAAATCTTTGAAACTAAACAAAATCATATATGTAATATCATCATATCCGAACAAGGTTAGACCCTTTTGTCCACATACATAATGTGGACATTCTTCATAACCCCGAAAGAGATTTCTGAGGAATGTCACCATTACGAATGTGCAGAAAAGGGTTCAACTTCGTTCATATCTCACGATATTACATATGTGACGTTATTTAGTTTCAAAGAAATTCAGAAACCCTCACTTCCTCCTTTCGCCGGATCACCACCGCCTGTAGTACCTCTTAACAGGAACAAGATGGTCATTGTGCCTTGATGTGAAGTTGGACCTTCTCATTATCTGCTTGTTACGAGGTAAGTACACGTTATGGCGATGCGGGGGAAGGAAGGGTTTATGGACATCTTTAAAACTAAACAAAATCATATATGTAATAGTGAAATCTAGAAAAAACTAGACCCTTTTGTACACATACATAATGGGGACATTCTTCATAACCCCGGAAGGGATTTCTGAGGAATGTCACCATTACGAATGTGCACTAAAGGGTTAAGCTTCATCCGGATCTCACGAACCATATTACATATGTGAAATTATTTAGTTCGAAAGAAATCCAAAAACCCTCGCATTCGTTCCTTTCCCCGGATCACTACAACATGTAGTACCTCTTAACAGGAACAAGATTGTCATCGGTCTGTGTGCCTGATATTTAGGGTGGACACATACAAGCATCCTTGGTGGACCCGGTGCGCCAAGTGGGATGCACAAGATCCTAACTTTGTGAAAATCACAAGGCGCACCGAACCACCAAGGCCATCTGAGTGTGAACCAACTCTTTCAATCATCAGCATTTATTCAAAAGATCGAACGAACATCACAAGTAAACTGCCATAACGGTTCCAAATTTCTAACACAAAGTAAAGAAATTCTAACTTACTAAAATTTTCTAACTTAGTGAAATTATTCCAACTTAGTGAAATTATTCTAATTAACTTAGTGAAATTTTCTAACTTAGTGAAATTATTCTAATTAACTTAGTGAAATTATTCTAACTTAGTGAAATCATTCTAATTAACTTAGTGAAATTTTCTAAATTAGTGAAATTATTCTAACTTAGTGAAATTATTCTAATTAACTTAGTGAAATTTTCTAACTTAGTGAATTTTTTCTAACTTAGTGAAATTATTCTAACTTAGTGGAATTTTTCTAACTTAGTGAAAATTTCTAGCTTAGTGAAATTATTCTAACTTAGTGAAATTTTCTAACTTAGTGAAAATTTTCTAACTTAGTGAATTTTTCTAACACTAACTTGGTGAAATTTTCTAAAAAAAATTAGTGAAATTCCTAACACTTAAATTCCTAACACTAAAAATTCCTAAGTAAAAACTCCTAAGTAAAAATTTCTAGCACTAAAATTTCTCTAACACGAAAATTTCTAATTTTTCTAACACTAAAATTTCTAACTAAATTCTAACTAAAAAATTTCTAACACTAAAATTCTACCACTAATTTCTAGCACTAAATTTTTAACACTAAACAAAATTGTAAAAACAAAGCACTAAATATAAAAAAACAATTATCTTACCTACGGGGCTACAGGGCGACGTCGATCGAGGGGCGACGTGCGCGGGCGACGGCGACAGGGTCGGGCGCGGGCGCGTGCGCGTTGAAGCGGGCGGGCGCGGCGCAGGCGACGGGAGCGGGAGCGGGCTCCTCGGGTCGATGATGGCGATTTCCTCCGGTCGACAACGACGCGGGCGCGGGAGGCGTACGGGCAGCCTGGCGGCGTCTCCAAGTCCAAATCCTGCGCTCGGTGATGATTTTGGGGGAGGGAGACGACGCCTATATATAGCGAGGGGCATCCGTCCCGGTTCATAGGAACAATCGGGACGAAACGGTACGTGCAACGTGCGTGTTGGGGGGGGGGGGCATCCGTCCCGGTTGTTTGCAAAAACAGGGACGAATGCCCTATTTTTAATTATTTTTTGTTTTCCTTTGTTTTCTATTGTTTCCTTTATGTTTTTTATTGTTTTCTATTGTTTTCTATTGTTTTATTTTGTTTTATTGTTTCCTTTTTGTTTTCTCTTATTTTATTTTCTTTCTATTGTTTCCTTTATGTTTTCTATTGTTTTCCTTTATGTTTTCTATTGTTTTATTTTGTTTTCTCTTGTTTTTTTTTGTTTTCTCTTGTTTTATTTTGTTTTCTATTATTTCCTTTATGTTTTCTATTGGTTTCCTTTATGTTTTCTATTGTTTTATTTTGTTTTCTCTTGTTTCCTTTTTGCTTTCTCTTGTTTTATTTTGTTTTGTACTATTCCCTTTATGTTTTCTATTGTTTTCCTTTATGTTTTCTATTGTTTTCCTTTATGTTTTATTTTGTTTTCTATTGTTACCTTTTTTGTTTTCTATTGTTTCCTTTATGTTTTATTTTGTTTTCCATTATATCCTTTATGTTTCAAATAATAACTCCACACGTTTTAAATACAGAACAAGGTACGTTAAATTTATAATAAGTGCACTTCAGACCAGTTGATCCATGCATATACATAGTTTCGTCGCATACAAGGCATCCGGGTGATTTGTATTCGGTCGATGAACCTTGAAGGGGGGATGTAGAACAAAATAATCGGTATCGCCATTATACAGCCCGACCGTGGCTATTGAGTGCATATATGCATATCAAAAGAACGGTCGGACGTATGATGGTGAATCCGGGTGTTTTGTATTCGGTCGATGAACTGAATGATGTATCAAACCTTTTGTCAAACCTTCAAGGGGGGATGTAGAACAAAACAATCGGTTTTTCCATCATACTCCCCGACCATGGCTACTGAGTGCATATATGCATATCAAAATGACGGTCGGACATATGATGGTGAATCCAGATGATTTGTATTCGGTCGATGAACTGAATGATGTATCAAACCTTAAAGGGGGATGTAGAACAAAAAAATCGGTATCGCCAGCATACAGCCCTGCCGTGGCTACTTAGGCATATATGCATACCAAATGCACGGCAGGACGTATGCTGGCGAATCCGGATGATTTGTATTTGGTCGATGAACTGACTGATGTATGAAGGTGGGCTATATATAGGGTCCTCTGGCTCACAAAGTGTTGTGCTAGGGTTTTGATCCAACGATTAAGAAACACCCCTTATCCAACGGCTCACAACCGCTCGAAAGAAACACACAGTAGCCCTGATCGAACGGCTCACAACAGCTCGAAAGAAACACACCCCTGATCCAACGACTCACAAGCACTTGAAAGAAACACATGATCCATGTGATTCTTTCTGATTGGTCCCAATGAAACCCTAACCATTTAGTCCCAGTTGGTAAAACAGGCCGAGACTAAAGGGACCATCCGTTTCCCAACGAAACCCTAACCATTTCATCCCATTTGATAAAACAGGACGAGACTAAATGGATATGTTTTCTTCTCACTATATATATGTATGCATTGCCACACCATTGGCATAAACACATATAAACTCACCACTCTCTCATGGCTTCTACCGTACCCACTCTAACCTTCCTCCAGGCGGAGGCACTTTCCGCCTCGAACTACCCTGCTCGCCCGGCTACAGCGTTCCCGCCGGTTGGATGTTGAGCGCCCTTCCATCCAACATGGTAACTAAATTAGCTTAGGTGATCGGGTAGCGAGCGCTCTCCTCGGCAAAGCAGACCAGAACCGAGTATCTTCTTATCCTTGGGGGAAGAAGTCTTCATTGGGCCCATTGTCAAATAGCTGTGAGGAAAAGGCTGCACTGAAATAGAAACCACTAGGTTCGCCTTTCCCTCACAAACCATCAGAGGAGTGTGGGTCCCTCCTCTTCCTCAACGTGTGGCGCGTCGGACGGCCATCACGAACCACTACTACCACGAGCTCACGCCGGAGCAGCGGAGGAATCCCAGTTGGAATCCTGACTACCGCCCTAATTGGGTTGCCTTCTTCATTAATCAGCGTGAGAGTGCGCTCGCCGAGTACGAGGAGAACGGCCCGCCTCCTTCGAACTTCAACGAGGCCGGTCGTCAGCAATAGTGGGGCGGCAGACGAACTCTTCAGAGCGTCATGAACTACATCAGGGCTGGCGATAACCCCCGCCTACGCTACCCTCACGCCCAATCCTGGCGTCGTGATCCTCCGAGGGAGTCCAGAGCACCGTCCGACGATAGTGACGACGACGGCGGCGACTACGACGACTACGAGTCGGAGTACTATAGGCCTAGGCAGGAGTATGACTACAGATCAGATCCAGTCTTGCCATTATGTAGATCTATGCTCTCCATTTAGGTTTAGATCCACTCTTGCCATAATGTACTGCCTTTTTTATCTATCCAAGATGCATGTTTGTGTGTAATATGGGCGCGAGCGCCGGTGCGACAATTTTTGTGAACACTTCTTCAACAGAACTATGATCATGTATTCCACGTTTATTATTACACATCACCAACAACATCCCTATCTAGTCTTCTGAATTTTCTTCGTGTAGAGATGGTCCATGAACCCTTGTCCCTTGCTTATGATCGCTTAGGTCGTAACCATGGAGCATCTTCATTATTTAACGGGATGGTTGGGTCAGCTTTCAGTGTGAAGGGCGGAATTTCAACAAACTTATTATAATCTTATGACATGTCGATCGTGTCCTCGATTCCCACGATGTTTCTTTTCCCTGAAAGAACTATGTGACGCTTCGGCTCATCCTATGATCTATTTGTTTGCTTTTTTTTTTCTTTTTTCGGTCTGGAGGACATGTCGTTCACATAGAAGACCTGAGCCACATCATTGGCTAGGACGAATGGTTCGTCATTGTAACCAATATTGTTGAGATCTACTGTTGTCATTCCGTAAAGCGGGTCTACCTTTACCCCTTCTCCATTCAGGTTGACCCATTTGCACTTGAACATAGGGACCTTAAAAGAAGGTCCATAGTCAAGTTCCCATATCTCCTCTATGTAACCATACTATGTGTCATTTTTTCCATTCCCGTTTGTTGTATCAAAGCAGACACCACTCTTTGGTTGGTGCTATTCTTATCTTGGGCGATCGTGTAAAATGTATTCCCATTTATCCCGTACCCTTGAAAACTCACAATAGTCGAAGATGGTGACTCGGCCAACATGTACAGCTGATCTTGAAAATTGGTGCCATTTATAAGATGTGTTTGCAACCAACTTCCAAAAGTCTCCATGTGTTTGCGTTTAATCCATGATTCATCCTTCCCCGGGTTTGTGGAGCGTACAATATTCTTGTGTTCCTCGATATACGGAGCCACGAAGATGGAATTTTGTAGAACTGTGTACTGTGCTTTAGTGAAAGAATGCTCGTCCCTGGGTATCATTGTTTTCTTTCCTAGCATTCCTTTTCCCCTCATTCTCCCCTCATGCTGCGATTCAGGAACACCAATCGTCTTAAGGTCGGGAATAAAGTCAACACATAACTCAATTACCTCCTTTGTTCCATAGCCCTTCGAGATGCTTCCTTCTTTCCTCACAGTTATGAACATATTTCTTCAAGACTCCCATGAACCTCTCAGAGGGGAACATAATGTGTAGAAATACCGGACCAAGAATATGAATCTCTTCACATAGGTGAACCAGGAGATGAGTCATAATGTTGAAGAAGGATGGTGGGAACACCAACTCAAAACTAACAAGACACTGGACCGCATCCCTATGTAATCTTGCCAGAATTTCTGGATCGATTACCTTCTGAGATATTCGTTGAGGAATGCACATAGCTTCAAAATGGGTACTCGAACATTTTCCGGTAGAAGCCCCCTCAATGTAATCGGAAGCAACTACGTCATAATCACGTGGCAGTCATGAGACTTCAGGTTTTGGAATTTTTTCTCTGCCATGTTTATTATCCCATTTATATTCGACGAGAAGCCAGACGGAACCTTGATACTGTAAAGGACTTCAAAAAATATTCCTTCTCTGCTTTAGTAAGAGCGTAGCTGCTTAAGTAATGGTGCCTGTATTTGTGTGCTTGTTGCTTGGGTCTTTCATACGTTGCTGGTCCCCCCGTGCTTCTGGCGTATCTTTTGACTTCCCATACACGCCTAGGAAGCATAGTAGGTTGACGCAGATATTCTTTGTCACGTGCACCACGTTGATTGAAGACCGGACTTCTAGAACTTTCCAATAGGGTAGTTCCCAAAATATAGATTTCTTCTTCCACATGGGTGCGCGCTTATCAGGGCCGTTCGGAACAGGTTGGCTGCGATCACACTTCCCAAAGATTACTTTTAGGTCCTTGACCATATCAAATAAATCATTACCACTATGGAGGTCAGGCTTCTTCCGGTTATCTGCCTCACCTCTGAAATGCTTCCCTCCTTTCTTTCTTACGGGATGCTTGATCGAAAGAAATCTACGATGACCCAGGTATACAACCTTTTTACATTTATCCAAATAAACACTATCCGTCTTATCTAAACAGTGTGTGCATGCATTGTATCCCTTGTTTGTATGTCCGGAAATGTTACTAAGAGCAGGCCAATCATTGATGGTTACGAAAAGCAATGCCCGTAGGTCAAATGGATTTTGTTCGTTCTCATCCCACACACGTACACCTGGTTTGCCCCACAATTGTAAGAGATCTTCCACTAATGGTCTTAGATACACATCAATATCGTTGCTAGGTTACCTCGGGCATTGGATGAGAACTCGTATCATAATGAACTTGCGCTTCATGCACAACCAAGGAGGAAGGTTATACATACATAGAGTCACGGGCCAGGTGCTATGACTGGAGCTCTGCTCCCCAAAAGGATTAAAGCCATCTGTACTTAGACCAAACCATAAGTTTCTCGCCTCTCCTGTAAAGTCCGGGAAGTTTCTCTCGATCTTTCTCCACTGCGATCCATCGGCGGGGTGTCTCAACTTTCCGTCTTTCTTACGGTCTTCTTTGTGCCATCACAACAACTTAGCATGCTCTTTGTTTCTAAATAGACGTTTCAACCGTGGTATTATAGGAGCATACCACATCACCTTTGCAGGAAACCTCTTACGGGGGGGGGGGGGGAGGGGGCTCGCCGTCAACATCACCAGGGTCATCTGCTCTGATCTTATACCGCAGTACAGTGCATACCGGACATTCATCCAAGTTCTTGTACTTCTGACCGTGGTAGAGAATGCAGTAATTAATGCATGCATGTATCTTCTGCACATCTAATCCTAGAGGGAAGAGAGCTTTCTTTGCTTCGTACGTACTCTCAGGAAATTCATTATCCTTTGGAAGCTTCGGCTTCATTAGTTGAAGTAAACTCTCAAATGCCTTGTCAGTCACACCGTTCTGTGCCTTCCATTTCAGCAACTCCAGTGTGGTACCGAGCTTTGTGCTACCATCTTTGCAATTTAGGTACAACAACTTTTTGTGATCATGTAACATGTTGTCCAGCTTCAACCTCTCCAATTCACTTTCACAGTCTTCCCTTGCATCAGCAATAACTCGGCCAAGATCATCAGCGGGCTCTTCTGATGCATGTTCTTGATCACCTCCTTCTTCTGCATTGTCTTCCATTGCAGTATCACCGTATTCAGGGAACAAATGATCTTCTTCTTCTTTTTCATTGTCTTCCATCACAACCCATCTTTCTCCATGCTTGGTCCAGCAATTATAGCTCGGCATGAAATCTCTCCGAAGTAGGTGGCCGTGAAGCATTCTCGAGGAAGAGTGATCTCCGACATTCCGACAATAAACACATGGGGAACACATAAAACCATTATCTTTGTTCGCCTGAGCTACAGCGAGAAATGCATTCAGGCCTACCATATACTCGGAAGTGCGTCGGTCACCATACATCCATCGCTGCCGTGCATCCATCTGCATCGTATAATTAAGTTTATCAAAGAACATTACAATAACATATCCAATAGAGAAATGACCATAGTAAATCGACAAATATTACTTTTTTATGTATCAATTACAGATGAAAAAGATAAGTTTGTTAACCTCGATCGACGATACCAATTTTAGTGCTTATGTGTGGCTCGGGTATTTCATCGTACACCTTGTGTGCATAGTAAAATAACACACACTAGCACCCACCTCTCTCACTCCTCCAAGCAAAAAAACAGAGGGAAGGGGGGATGTAAGGTAGTATATGTAGGGGAAGGGGGGGCATTGGTCCCGGTTTGTGGAATGAACCGGGACCAATGCTCATGTGCGTGCCACGTGGCTTGTGGTGTGGCATGGTCACGGTGCATGCCACAAACCGGGACCAATGCCTCCTTACGAACCAGGACCAATGCCCTCAGGCGATTTCTGCTGCCTCAGGCGCACAAACCAGGACCAATGTATAGCATTTGTCCCGAATTTTGATGCAACCGGGACAGATGCATTTTATGGCCCTGGACGAAAGGGGTTGTTTCCACTAGTGGGGCCACAAATTTTTGCGGGCCCGTAGAACCTTGCAGACCAAGGAAACCACGAAAAACCCTCTCCCTCGGCCTATCTACGATGGTGATTCACATATCTATGGAAATATCGTCGAGCTGGGACTAGGGATCTGCTGAATTCTGCCGCCTGGTTTTCGCCTGCCTCTCCATAGTGTTGTTCTTCGATGTCTACGGCACTGTTGCGACTCGATGAGCCTAGAGCACCGGTGTTACCGTGGTCGTTTGCGGCGGTGGTTGGCGCGCGGCAGGGTTTGTTGGCTGGCACATCCGGTGCTGGTGGTACAGCCGGCTCCTAGCCGGGAGGACTCGGAACGGTTGTGAACCAGGGCGCGCCTCATGAACCAGGGCTCTTCGGGCGGGCTGCTGGAGCGGGATCGAACCTGCAAGCGACGGGTGGATTCAAGCGGCGTCCAGAGCTTCTTTGTCTGCTGCGCCTGTTCCTGGCCCAGTCGTCCTAGCGCCAGATTCCTCGGTGTCGTTGCCCTTTCAGTGGGGGCTGGTACATCAAAAAATAAGCGTAAGAAGAAGAAGCAGCAGCCGAAGGAGGTGTCGGGTGCGGGTGTTGGTTAGACTCCTATGGTGGCAATGGTGGGCGTTATGACTGTGGCACCAACTTTTGTTGTGAAGGAGTTTCCTGCGGCCGCGGTTCAGCAAGCAACATCGACTGTGAAGAAGGTTCGTTGTGCTCATTGCAAACTGGACACACATGGCACGAAGGATTGTTCCGTGGATCTCTACTGTTATCTCTGTGACAAAATTGTGCATCCAACTGCCAAGTGTCCTATTCTGAGGTCACCAAAACCATATGATGTGTTGGGGGCATTTGTGTGGTTTCGCTCTTTTGTTCTCGCTCGAATTTGTCTGACGAAACTGAACGAGAGAGGGAAGATATTGTGCAGCGTACAACAATGCCGCTATTCTGTTTTCCTTTTATTGATCTGATGATCGAGGCCCACTAGCGTCTACATGATCGTGTCATCCCATGACCTATTCATGCGCCTACGATCCTACAAAGTTGGAGCGCACAGATCGCGTCCAGCTGAGCTAACAAATGACTGAAAAAATAACAGAAAGCTATGAGTAAAAGTGACTAACCGAAAACGGATGAAATGCTACAGTGCCTACGACAGTTGCAGGCTTATTCAGAGACTCGCTGTGGTGGAAGGTTTGAAATAACATTTCTCCCCCTCAAACCCGTTTCTCCTTGTCGATCTTCACGACTCCAATCATCTGACGCAACTCAATGAAACGAGTCCGTCCAAGTGCCTTGGTCAGAACGTCGGCAATCTTTTCTTCAGTGCGAACATGACACACATCCATCTCCCCGGCTTCAATTCACTCCCGCGTATAGTGAAACTTGGTATCGATGTGCTTGATACGGCCATGATGCACCGGATTCTTGCAGAGTGAGATAGCTGACATGTTATCCACCTGCAGTGTGAATTTGGGCTGTTCTTTTCCTCTGAACTCGCCAATGAGCCTGCGCAGCCATACTCCCTGTGATGCTGCTGCTGCTGCTGCTGTTACATATTCTGCTTCGCAAGATGAGACGGCCACGACTCCTTGCTTCTGCGACGTCCATGACACGGGCCTCTCTCCAATAAATAAGACAACACCCGAGGTGCTCCTTTTATCATTGATGTCGCCAGCGTGATCACTGTCGTTGTATCCTCGCAGAATGACTGATCCCCCACTCTTGTACGTGATGCCATAGTTCAGAGTTCCTTGGACGTACCTTAGGATTTGTTTTACTGCCGCCCAATGTGCCTTCCCCGGTGCTTGCATATGACAGCTCACAACACCCACCGCGTGTGCGATATCCGGGCGAGTATTGACCACGTAACGGAGACTCCCCACAATACTCTTGTAGGCTGTGACATCCACTGCGTTCTCTTCCTTGATCTTCTCAAGTTGCAGACAATGTTCCATTGGCGTGTGACATGGATTGCAGTGCTTCAGACCTGCACGTTCCACAACCTTCTCAGCATACGCAGCAGGACATAAAGTAATTTCTCCCCCTTGTTGAACCTCGCTCCCGAGATAGTAACTTAGAGGGCCCAAATCACGCATCTCAAATAGTTGCTCCATTCTGAGCTTGAAATCCTTGATCTCTGGGTTGCTTGTGCCTGTGATAACGAGATCACCAACATACACACCAACCAGAAGGAATGTTTCCATCTCACCGCGACGATAAAACCCATGCTCCTGTGGACAGCGACTGAATCCAAGTGAGGCAAGTGTATTATCCAATTTGACATTCCATGCCCTCGGTGCCTGACGAAGTCCATACAAGGCTTTCTGTAATTTCAGTACCTTGCTTTCATCATTGTCCTCAGCAAAGTCTGGTGGCTGTTTAACATAGACTTCCTCTCCTAGCACTCCATTCAGAAAGGCAGACTTCACATCCATGTGATGTACCTCCCAATTTCCATGCGCAGCAAGAGCAAGCAACAGTCGTACTGTTTCCAGGCATGCCACTAGTGCAAACACCTCATCGAAGTCCACCCCTTGCTTCTGTGCATAACCCTTGGCTACCAGTCTCGCTTTGTACTTGATTATTCTCCCGGTTGGGTCTCTTTTTACCTTGAACATCCACCTCATGCCGATTGCACGATGCCCTCTTGGGAGGGTTGCCACTGTCCATGTGTCATTGTCATGGATGCACTTCAGCTCGGCCTGCATTGCTGCTCGCCACTCTGCGCTGGACAGAGCCTCTTCGAGGTTTGTTGGCTCATCTGCAGTGATCAGACCTAGCATCTACTCCCCCCACATTCCATGGCGGTATGAAGAATGTTTGAGTCACGCCTGTATCGATGCAGTCCACCTGAGTCGATGTCGAGGTTGGAATCATGTGTGAGGGGTATGGCAAACTCCACACGCGCTGGTGATGGTGTCCGTAGCTCGGGGAAGGGAGTGGTCGCGCCCGGGGACGACACATATGCAGTGTTGCTCGCCTCGTCAGTATCCTGTCGTGGCAGAGAGAGTTGCGTTCTCTCTGCCGTCACGGCAGCGTTCTGGTCAGTTTTGGCTGCCGCGGCAGCATTTTCCTGCTACTCCTGCCTTGCTCCTGTCCTCTCTGAACCTTCACTGTCGATGTACATAACAGTAAACGAACTTGAATGCGTGGAGTTGTTACCAGGGTTGGGTTCCTCCCACTTCCATGCTCGTGATTCCTCGAAGGCCACATCACGCGTGACGTACACTTGCTCCCCAGCTGGATCGAACACCCGGTAGGCTTTTGAACCCTCTTCATAGCCGATAAACACACCCTGTATCGATCGATCGGCGAGTTTATTCAGTCGTGGACCCAGCTTCTTCATGTGTGCAACACAACTGAAGACACGCAGGTGATGCACGCTTGGTTTTCTCCCGTGCCACGCCTCGTACGGGGTTACGCCATTGAGGCTCCTTGAGGGGGCGCGATTGAGCAGATAAACTGCTGTCTTGACTGCCTCCCCCCAAAACTGTGCTGGAACACTCATGGATTTGAGCAGACACCGAGCCATTTCCACCACCGTTTGATTCCTCCGCTCGACAACGCCATTTTGTTGTGGTGTGTATGGCGCAGTGGTGTAATGCTTGATGCCCTGTTCCTTGCAGAATTAAGCAAAATGGGTCGAGTTGAACTCCCCTCCTCTGTCTGACCTGAATGCCAGCAGCTTTGTGTCGCACTCTTTCTCGGCCAGGGCCTTCACCTTCTTGAAGAATCTCAGCGCTTCATCTTTCGTCTTGATCAATTCAATCCACATGAATCTCGAGTGATCGTCGACAATCAGAAGAAAGTATTTCTTCCCCCCCGGCGGTCTCGGGTGTGATAGGACCACACAAATCCGTATGTATCAGCTCCAAGGGCCTCTTTGCATGGAAGGCCGTTGCGCGAGGGAACGGAGTGCGATGTTGCTTGCCGATCGCGCACCCGTCGCAGAATTCCTCGGCGTGCTTGATGGCTGACAATCCATGGACAAGCTCTTGCTGGCCAGGGTGGTGAGCGCGTGGAAGTGCAGGTGCCCGTAGCGACCATGCCAGAGCCACGCGTTGTCGTCCTTTTGTGCGAGCAAACTGACTGGCGCAACTATGTTCAACTCCACCGTGTACAGTCTGTTGCGCGTTCTGCCCACGCGCGCGAGCACCTTCCGTGGCTTGTCGAGGATGCACATGAATCCATCCTCGATTGTGATCTTGCATCCTCCTTCATCGAGCTGCCCGAGGGAGATTATGCTACTGCGAAGGTTGGGGATGAAGTACACTTCAGTGAGTGCCCGCTGATCTCCGGTGAGGCACTCGAAGACGACGGTGCCCCTCCCCCTGATGTCCACGACGGATCCGTTGCCGAAGCGCACGGTGCCGCGCACCGTCTCGTCCAGCGACCCGAACGCGTCTCGAGACCCAGTCATATGACTGTTGGTGCCAGTGTCAAGATACCAGACACCCGCCGGCACCGGGACGGGAATAACCTTCTCCTCGTGCAAGTTGAACTCGTGCGCGACCACACCGCCGGTGATCAGTATGAGTGCGCACTCCTGCGCCATGAGCAGCCCGCACTCCTCAGCAGCTTCCTCCACCTGCGCCAATTTCGCGGCCTCGCCGCGCTTCTCCCGGTCCCGCTGCGCCTTCTGGCACTCTTTCTTCCAGTGCACAGGCTTGCCATAGTATCGGCAGTTTCCCGGCTTGCGGTCGCCGCCGCCACTGTCAGTTCCGCCGCGCCTCTTATCACCGTACTGCGCCTTGGACTTGGCCTTGCCCGTCTTGTCACCGCCCGTGGAAGAGATGACCCATGGGGGCGCTGTCGCTGTCGTTGTCGCGCCGCTCACTCCTCCTCGGTGAGAAGGAGCTTGCCGCCGTCTCCCTCCGGTTCTCCACCGCGCCCATCGCCGCAGACAACCGCCCGCTCAATTCCTAGATCGACATGCCGTTGAGGTTGAGCAGCGTCTCGATGGAGCACGCCATCTGCGAGTACCGGGGTGGCACCACGCGTAGAAATTTCTGCACTGCGGCGAGCTCCGTGATCGGATCGCAAAGTGACTGGAGTTCGGTGATGATCCCTGCGAGGCGGAGGGAGAATTCCTCGATCACCTCATTGCCTTTGAATCCGAGATTCTCGAAATCGCGGCGAAGTTTCTGACGGCGCGCCTCTCGCACGGGATCGACCCCGACGCATCACTTTTATGGCATCCCACGCAGCCTTCGCGCTATCCTTCGCGGCGAGCACCAGAACCATCTCCGGCGGGACCCGAGCGCAGGATCGCGCCCAGCGCCTGCCTCTCTTGTCGCTCGTCCTCGCCGTTCTCGACTCCGGGATCGATTGCATCCCAGAGCCGCGCACCCTGCATCTGCACGCGCATCAGGATCGCCCACTCGGTGTAGTTTATCCGAGTGAGCATCGGCAGATGCATCGCTCCGCCGCCGCCCACGCTCTCGCGGATCACCTCCCTCACCACGATCCCGCGCCCGCTGCTGCTCTCGCCATGCCGGGAAAGGCTGCGTCCGCGGCTGCGCTCACGACTCTCAGGGGATGGGGTTGCGACTCTGGCCGGTGGCTTCGAAGGGGAGCGGGAGCTTGCCTTCAATTTTCCGTCGTCGGCCATTGCGATGGATCAACCTGGATAGGCTCTGATACCAAATGTGGTTTCGCTCTTTTGTTCTTGCTAGAATTTGTCTGACGAAACTGAACGAGAGAGAGAAGATATTGTGCAGCGTACAACAATGCCGCTTTTCTGTTTTCCTTTTATTGATCTGATGATCGAGGCCCACTAGCGTCTACAAGATCGTGCCATCCCACGACCTATTCATGCGCCTACGATCCTACAAAGTTGGAGCGCACATACCGCGTCCAGCTGAGCTAACAAACGACTGAAAAAATAACAGAAAGCTATGACTGAAAACGACTAACCGAAAACGGATGAAATGCTACAGTAGCCTGCGACAGTTGCAGGCTTATTCAGAGACTCGCTGTGGTGGAGGGTTTGAAACAACAATTGGGAGTAATGATACTATGTTTGGCTATCTTCCTGACGGGGTGTTTAAACCCACTAGTGGAAACAACCCCTCTCGTCCAGGGGGCCAGGGGGCAGCTGTCCCGGTTGCAACCAAATCCGGGACAAATGCTATGCATTGGTCCCGATTTGTGTGCCCGGGGCAACAGGAATCGCCTGGGGGCATTGGTCCCGGTTCGTGGGGGACATATCGGTCCCGGCTCGTGCCACGGACCGGGACCAATGCCTAGCCACAGGCAACGTGGCACGCGCATGAACATTTGTCCCGGTTCAGTCCACGAACCGGGACCAATGCCCCCCTTCCCCTATATATACTGCCCCAGCCCCTCCCCTTCCATCTTTTTTTTGCTTGGAGGTGTGAGAGAGGGTGGTGTTAGTGTGTTTTATTCTACTATGCACACGAGGTGTTCGACGAAATTCTCGAGCAACACATAAGCTCACTGAAAATGGTATCTTCGACCGAGGTTAACAAACTTATCTTTTTCATCTGTAACTGATACATAAAAAAGTAGTATTTGTCGATGTACTGTGGTCATCTCTATATTAATATGTTATTGTAATGTATTTTGATAAACTTAAATATACGATGCAGATGGATGCACGGCAGCGATGGATGTACGGTGACCGACGCACTTCCGAGTATATGGCAGGCATGAATGCATTTCTTGCTGTAGCTCAGGCGAACAAAGATAATGGCTTCATGTGTTGCCCATGTGTTGATTGTCGGAACGTCAGAGAGCACTCTTCCAAAAGAATCCTTCACGGCCATCTACTTCGGAGAGGTTTCATGCCCAGCTATAATTGCTGGACCAAGCATGGAGAAAGAGGGGTTGTGATGGAAGACGATGAAGAAGAAGAAGAAGAAGATCCTTTGTTCCCTGAATACGACGATACTGCAATGGAAGACAATGCAGAAGAAGGAGGTGATCAAGAACAGGCATCAGAAGAGCCCGATGATGATCTTGGCCGAGTTATTTCTGATGCAAGGGAAGACTGTGAAAATAAATTGGAGAGGTACGAGAATTTGGATGAATGTCCGATATGCACTACACTGCGGTATAAGAACAGAGCAGATGATCCTGGTGATGTTGACGGCGAGCCCCCCCGTAAGAGGGTCCTGCTAAGGTGATGTGGTATGCTCCTATAATACCACGGCTGAAACGTCTGTTTAGAAACAAAGAGCATGCTAGGCTGTTGCGATGGCACAAAGAAGACCGTAAGAAAGACGGAAAGTTGAGGCACCCCGCCGATGGATCACAGTGGAGAAAGATCGAGAGAGACTTTCTAGACTTTGCAGGAGAGGCGAGAAACTTATGGTTTGGTCTAAGTACGGATGGCGTTAATCCTTTTGGGGAGCAGAGCTCCAGTCATAGCACTTGGCCTGTAACTCTATGTATGTACAACCTTCCTCCTTAGTTGTGCATGAAGCGCAAGTTCATTATGATGCCAGTTCTCATCCAAGGCCCGAGGCAACCTGGCAACGACATTGATGTGTATCTAAGGCCATTAGTGGAAGAACTCTTACAATTGTGGGGCAAACCAGGTGTACGTGTGTGGGATGCGAACGAACAAAATCCATTTGACCTACGGCGTTGCTTTTCGTAACCATCAATGATTGGCCTGCTCTTAGTAACATTTCCGGACATACAAACAAGGGATACAATGCATGCACACACTGTTTAGATAAGACTGACAGTGTTTTTTTTGGATAAATGTAAAAAGGTTGTATACCTGGGGCATCGTAGATTTCTTCCGATCAAGCATCCCGTAAGAAAGAAAGGAGGGAAGCATTTCAGAGGTGAGGCAGATAACCGGAAGAAGCCTGAGCTCCGTAGAGGTAATCTTTGGTAAGGCTGCTGGCAGCCAACCAGTTCCGTACGGCCCTGATAAGCGCGCACCCATGTGGAAGAACAAATCTATATTTTGGGAGCTACCCTATTGGAATGTTTTAGAGGTCCGGTCTTCGATCGACGTGATGCACGTGACAAAGAATCTATGTGTCAATCTGCTATGCTTCCTGGGCGTGTATGGGAAGTCAAAAGATACGCCAGAAGCACGGGAGGACCAGCAACGTATGAAAGACCCAAGCAACAAGCACACAGATACAGGGCGCCATTCCTTAAGCAGCTATGATCTTACTAAAGCAGAGAAGGAAATATTATTTGAAGTCCTTTACAGTATCAAGGTTCCGTCTGGCTTCTCGTCGAATAGAAAGGGGATAATAAACATGGCAGAGAAAAAATTCCAAAACATGAAGTCTCATGACTGCCACGTGATTATGACGCAGTTGCTTCCGATTGCATTGAGGGGGCTTCTACCGGAAAATGTTCGAGTACCCATTGTGAAGCTATGTGCATTCATGAACGCAATATCTCAGAAGGTAATCGATCCAGAAATTCTGACAAGATTACAGAGGGATGTGGTCCAGTGTCTTGTTAGTTTTGAGTTGGTGTTCCCACCATCCTTCTTCAACATTATGACTCATCTCCTGGTTCACCTATGTGAAGAGATTCATATTCTCGGTCCGGTATTTCTACACAATATGTTCCCCTTTGAGAGGTTCATGGGAGTCTTGAAGAAATATGTTCATAACCGTGCTAGGCCATAAGGAAGCATCTCGAAGGGCTATGGAACAGAGGTGGTCATTGGGTTCTGTGTTGACTTTATTCCTGACCTTGAGACGATTTGTGTTCCTGAATCGCGGCATGAAGGGAGACTGAGGGGAAAAGGAACGCTGGGAAAGAAAACAATGATACCCAGGGACGGGCATTCGTTCACCAAAGCACACTACACAGTTCTACAAAATTCTATGTTCATGGCTACGTATCTCGAGGAACACAAGAATATTGTACGCTCCGCAAACCCGGGGAAGGATGACTCATGGATTAAACTCAAACACATGGAGACTTTCGGAAGTTGGTTGCAAACACATCTTATAAATGACACAATTGTTGAAGATCAGCTGTACATGTTGGCAGGGTCACCATCTTCTACTATTGGGAGTTTTCAAGGGTACGAGATAAATGGGAATACATTTTACACGAGCTCCCAAGATAAGAAGAGCACCAACCAAAACAGTGGTGTCCGCTTTGATACAACAAACGAGAATGGAAAAAATGACACATATTATGGTTACATAGAGGAGATATGGGAACTTGACTATGGACCTTCTTTTAAGGTCCCTTTGTTCAAGTGCAAATGGGTCAACCTGAATGGAGAAGGGGTAAAGGTAGACCCGCCTTATGGAATGACAACAGTGGATCTCAACAATACTGGTTACAATGACGAACCATTCGTCCTAGCCAATGATGTGGCTCAGGTCTTCTATGTGAAGGACATGTCCTCGAGACCGAAAAAAAGAAAAAATAAGCAAACAAATTCATCATATGATGAGCCGAAGCGTCACATAGTTCTCTCAGGGAAAAGAAACATCGTGGGAATCGAGGACACGACAGACATGTCAGAAGATTATAATAAGTTTGTTGAAATTCCACCCTTCACAGTGAAAGCTGACCCCACCATCCCGTTAAATAATGAAGATACTCCATGGTTACCGCCGAAGCGATCATAAGCAAGGGAGAATTCAGAAGAGTAGATAGGGATGTTGGTGATGTTACAATGAAATCTGACCCCACCACCCACTTTGCTGTTTCTCTCTCCTCCGTTTGTTGGTGATGTGTAATAATAAGCGTGGAATACATGATCATATAGTTCTGTTTGACCAGTAATTTTTATTGACCGGTAAAAAGCTGACAACTATGACCAGCTTGATTTCATTATTATCCCAACCAGCGGCACACTCACCAACTTTGTTGTTTCTCTCTCCTCCGTCTGTTGGTGATGTGTAATAATAAGCGTGGAATACATGATCATATAGTTCTGTTTGATCAGTATTTTGTAATTACCGGTAAAAAGCTGACAACTATGACCCATATCCGAGTATGAGATAACTGTAGGCAGATATTGCAGGAACACTTCGAAGTGATAGTACGGATACCATCCTGACAGATATTGCAGGATTATAACTACTTTGGAGATGTAGTATGTGTTGACACACGGTATAGAACAAGTGATTATGGCAGGCCTCTATTGTTATTCATTGGAGTTAACCACCATAAACAGCCCAAAACAGTTTTGACTGACTGCTTTACATCGATAAGGGATGCAGTTGCTTCTGCTTGGCCAGGGACTGTCCACCGCTATGATATATATCAAAATGCAACGAAAGTATTAAGGGATATATTCCACTGTTCGGAAACTTTCGCTCATGATTTTAGTAGGTCTTGACGAAGTACAGTCTGAAGGATAACGAGTGGCTAAGTAGATTGTATGAGGATAGAGAAAGATGGGCTTTGCCTTATGGGTGTCATATATTCTGCGCAGATATTGCAGGCACACTTCGAAGTGATAGCGGGGGTCGGGATAAAGGGAAAATACGTGTGGATGCGCGGCTGCACACAGGGGCCGGTTACAGCAGCCCTGTGCGCAGCCCACATCTCAATGGGGGAGACTGAGGAGAGAGAAACAGTTTGGTGGGTGCGCCGGTGGAGATAATAATGAAGCCAGGTTGTCATAGTTGTCAAACACTCAATGTTTGGCAGCTTTTGACCAGTCAATACGAATTGTTGGTCAAACTTGCACCTACTCCATTCATAATTACAGAATAGGTATAAATATTATTTTGGCTAACAAAATCTTGTTCATACCTTATAAGATATATATTTTTAGATTTATACTCGAATAAACTTATAATTTACATAAATATTTAAGTTACCCAATCAACGTTAGCCCTAAAAGGAGATGTCACCTTGAGTTGAGTATGTATTTTAATTATTCATTGTGTTGCTTGGGGAAGATCCCAAATTCTCCGTGTTAAAAAGGTACAACTCGATTTGTCGAACTTTATATAAAGTTGCAGCAAAGGCTGGAGAAAATGTTGAAGCTCGTGCATTCATGGAGAGCCAATATGATCAGCTCCTAGAGCCAATATAATTCGGCTTAGTGGGTTCATCTATCCATGCATCCATCGCGGCGATCGCAGTGATTATGAGGAGAAACGCCTTCGATCGGGTCATCATCATTTGGAGACGCAGAATGACGTGTATGCTCTGGACTCACTCGGAAGATCACGAGAGAAAACAAAAATTGTAAGATATTTATATTCAAATGGTAAAATAATTAATATTTTCAATAGTTAGAATAATTATTTAGTTAAACGAAAAATGGATTTGAATTAGTTATGCAAATTCTAGCATTTTTCATGTTGAAATTTTTGTCAAATTCGAAAGTATATAGAAGTTGTTAATGTGCAAACTTAAACAATTTTCAAATTTTGGCGCTAAATTTTTTTGGCGCGAGGGTGCCACCAAATTTCGAAATAAGTTTTCGTCCCGGCCCGTGGTACCAACCGGGACCAAAGGGGGTGCCTCTAGTCCCGGTTGGTGGCACGGGCCGGGACTAGAGGCCCAGTTGTATAAATATCTCGGCCCTCTCTCCAGGCCGAGCGACCACCCAGGACAGCGGATATGCCTTGGCAAAGCCCTGCCGGCGGCGGGAACGGGTAGGAAGATCCCGCCGGCGCTGGTACCGCCGGCGGGATTGAACTAGGGACGCGTTTTTTCGACACAAATATATATTAAAAAGGCCCGGGGGCCGTGCTTACATAGGGGGACAGCGCGGCCACAGGCGGCCGGCCGTGCTTACATATAGGGGGCGGCGGCGCGGCCACAGCCGGCCGGCCGTTTCTTTGGGGTGGTGTGTAGCTTAGTCTATTTTGGGGGGGGGCGCACCGACGCCGGCCTACTCCTCCTTGTCGGAGGAGATGCAGTGGTAGGCGGGTGCCTGCCAGAGGTGGGCAGGCAGCTGGGGCGGGCCCGCCGGTGGCTGCGGAGGCATCGGGGGCGCGTGCGGCGGCGGCGGGGGCAGCTCCTCTCGCGACCATACGCCGCCGGTCCAGGCCCAGGTCATCCCGTAATCCAGGCCGGTGGGCAGCGGCTGTGGCGGCGGCTGGTCCTCGGACGCCTCCTGCTCGGCGTTCATTGTCTGCCACCAAGGGGCAGGCGCCGAAGGGGGCGGCAGCGGCGACCAGGACCTGCTCCCACCGCTTGACCTCGTCCTCGACGAGGGAGCGGCGGGAGGCCTCGTAGGCTTCCTCCAAGCCGGCCTGGAGCTCGGGGTCCTCGTCCTCGGCGATGTTCTCCAGGAACCACAGCTCCGGCTCCCTGCCGGGCGGTGGCGCGGGGTAGTCCTCGACGCTCAACTCCTCTTGGGCGATGGGGATGAAGGAGCGCCGGTGCTGGTCGTGCTCCTGCTGGAACCAGACGGCCCAGTAGGGGGAGCTGCGCGCGTACGCGCGGTCCCTGAGGAGGGGGGCCGGCAGGAGCGCGCGCCGGCGGTCGATCTCCTCGCGCGCGGCCTCGTTGGTCGGGGCCGACGGCACCGGGATGCGCTGCGGGTTGAGGTGCCAGCCATCCGGGAGGTGGACGTCCGGCCAGAAGACCGGCATGGCGTGCTCCCAGTGCCACTCGACCTCCTCCTTCCGCACGTAGCGGCGGAAGCGCCTTCCCTTGGGCGCGGCGCGGGGCGGGGGGCGTGCCGCCGGAGGTGGAGCGGGGACGCGCGGCGCTCCGCCAATGCGGACACCTTCCGTGCCGAAGCCGAAGGCCTCCGCCGGCGCGCGGGGGACGCCGGAGCCTCTCTGGCCGGCGCCGCTCGAGGACCCGGCCTCGTGGTCATTCCTAGGACGCTTGAACCAGCGCGACATGGTGGCTAGGGTTGCTTTGGCTTGGACGCGGCCGGGGTGAATGGGATGTACGGGCGGCGGGGGCCCTTTAAAAAGGACCCGGGGGGCTGGCATGCCAACCGACGGCCGGAACGTGGCGGCGGTTGCAAGCGGCCATGAATGCGGGGGGAGCCGAGGCGTGCCGTTCATGGCCACGCGCGCGTGGGGAAGTGGAGGCGCGGGAAGACGAGGCGGCCAGTGGGCCCTTTGACCGTGCGTCCCTGTGGTCTTAATTTAAGGGACCGGTCGAGCCAGCCACTAGGCCGCTGGCCAGTGGCCCCTTTGACCCCGCGTGGCCAGTGGCCCCTTTGACCGAATGTAGCCACTGGGATTATAATAAAAGACGCGGGCCAGTCGGCCCTTTGACCAAAATGTCGCCAGTGGGCTTAATTAAAGACGTGGGCCAGTGGACGCGGTTGGGGAAGGGGAGGCCGGTTGGGGATTGCGAGACAGGAGCCAAAAAATGAAACGAAAAAAAACCTGGACGAACCGGGACGAACTCCCTGGCCAGGTTCGCCACGTGGGCCATCCCTACCATCCCGGGTCCTGGCACAACCGGGACCAATGGGGGAGGGCCATTTGTCCCGGCTAGCCCATCCCGGTTGCACAACCGGGACAAAATGGGCCTTACCAACCGGGACTAATGCCCCTGTTTCCACTAGTGACCCCACCTGGCTCCGAGTGCGGTTCCTATTGTGTTGGTGAAGGTGAACTGGGATCCGGTTTCAGCTGAGGTTATTCAGTCCTTGGTGGGTCTCTTATGTCCAGTCCAGACACCATGTACAATGCCACAGGATGATGCTTGGGGTCCTAGCAGTGCTTCACTTCCTTTGCTTCCGACTTTTTATTTGCCTCAGGTATATGCGGTTACTCTTTTAAATCCTAACCCGCAAACGCCTAGAGGAAAGGAGTTTGTGGCTATGCCACGCGCTTCAAGTGGTGGTCTCTTCGCTACATAGACGGGGGAGGCTTTGGCTCCGACTCTTCACTACTCACGGGTGGGTATGCTGTCTCTGACAGTGCAGTTAACCAAGCTGACATCATCTAAGAGATCTAAACGCAGGGCTATCTAAGCCATGTCGTTGCTCCAACCGATTGCCCATGATCCGGGCCTGCTTGTTGGCGTCTTAACCTGGCCGCTCTGCATACGCAGGTCACGTTCGCACGGGCACACAGATATAAGGCGATTCTTTTCTGCTTGTCAATAAATCAATAAGGAACCACCGGCAGCAGCAATGGTGGACCTCGCCCTCTTCTCCTCCCCTGGCCGCCCCTTCCCTTCCACTTTCTCCTCCTCCACCGCATTCTCCTGCCGCTTCCGCCCAACCGTCGCCTGCGCGCCGTGCTGTCAGCCCGGCCCCTCCGCATCATGAGCCGCTTCAACGAGGTCAGATTCTGCATCCGTTCTCCGTGCGTAATTCCCGAGAAACGGATTTATTCGCTGACGTGCTGGGGTTCGCAGGTGAAGGGGGCACCGAAAAATCGTCTGAGCGTCATTGGCGTCGGAGGAAGAGGTGCCCCGCTTGCATCGTCCACCAACAAAGACAAGATGGCTTGCCGTGGACTTCAAGGAGTCGCAGTTCAACAATGTTATGACTTGTTTCTGGTTATTATGTGAAAATTAGGTGCTAAAAGAGTTCAGAGTAGAACTGGATTTCGATTAGAATGCGTGAGGAGGCAATGTTTGGATGCCGCGCGGGGCGGCCCATCCCCGAGTCCTTCCTGGTCTGCGTTAACGGGCAGGGGTACAAAGTCCGCGTGGAGGTGGAAAAAAGCAAGGAGAAGAGAGGTCCTTCTCTCCCCCCACCCCCTCCACCGCCCCGCAAGGACGACGAAGATGACGATACGCTCGACAAATCATCCGAGGAGGACGAAGGTTGGGACGGCAAGCGCGGGCGCCACGGCTCCGCGGGCGCGAAGGAAGTCCCGCTGAGTTCGGGGAAGGGAGGCAAAGGTGCCCCTCCCTCCGCCTCGACCAAGGTTGCTGCCGCGGTCCCTGTTGCTGATGGCGTCATGCCCTCGGAGCCCCCGCTGTCAATCGATGAGTATGGCTCTTTCCTTAAGGGGTCCCGTGCTAGATCCACCGCCCCCCGCCGGTTCTTCCTCCTCCGGCGCCGCTGACCGCGACGTCCATGTCTGTCAGCGACCATGCTCCAGCCTCGCCCACCCCCGACCTGCAGCAGTTGCCCGCCCTCTCCGTTGCGGCCGCTCTCACGCCTTCAAGTGGTCCCGTGGCCAAGGAGTCGCTGCAGAGCCGGGAGCGCCGCAGCAAGGCGAACGCGGACCGCCCCGCCAGGGTGCTTGCCGACGCGCTGGCGTCCTTCCCGCAGCCCGATTTCTCCGGCGACTCCGCACAGCTGTGTGGGGTGGTCCAGGCGCTTGCGGCTCCAGTGGCTCGAGGACTGCGCAGCAAGGCCGTGCCGATCCTGGCGGAGCGGAAGAGCCCGCGTGGCAAGGGACTGACGGAGGGCTCGGTCCTCGACCGTGCGACCGCCCGGGCAAGCGCTATCAACTCTCCAGGTGCGATCTCCGTTCACAACTTTACAGTTTTGCAAGACGTCTCGGATGCTCACCTGCTTGCGGTAGCGGAGGGTAGTGGGATCTGTCTAGGTTCTAGGGATTCTTCGCCGGTGGAAACCCTCTCCCTTTTCCGCGCCGTAGAGCTTGCGCAAGCGGAACTGGCCCTTGCGAGAGAAAACGCAGCGGCTGCCCTAGCCGACGCGAAGGCCTTCGAGGAGAGGGCCCAAGAGGCTGCGGCCCTGTTGTCCGCTTCCGACCCTGCTGTTCCCAGCTCCTCTAGCCCCGGACAGTTAGTGGGAGGGCCCGATCCTGCGGCTGAACCCGCCCAGGGTGCGGCGGGACCAGGCCCCATCAAACGCGGGCGCCCACGCAAATCTCAGACCTCTCGCGCTGCTGCTCCGTACACTCGCTTAGCCAAGAAGAACATGTTGGGCGCGGCCAAGACTCCCACCCGCCAAGCACGGGTCTTACAGCAAGTGATTTAATGCGTTGGTTATTCCTGAACATCCGTGGCTTCGGCGCACCGGGGCGCCGAACCATGCTCAAAGAGATACTCCGGAAATATAAAATTGACATTATTTTCCTTCAAGAAACGATTAGACAATCCTTTACTGACTCAGAACTCCGCGGTTTAACGCCGGGTGAGCAATTCTTCTGGAACTGGCTTCCGGCCCATGGGCAATCTGGGGGGTTGCTTATGGGGGTCCGTGATTCGTTGTTTGATATCGGGAGCTTTGACAGCGGACGGTTCTTCCAGAGTCTCCTGGTCCTCCACAAACCGTCTAACCGTAAACTAGAGCTCATCAATATCTACGGCCCCGCGGACCACTCTTTCTCTGCCTCTTTTCTCGAGGAGATTTCGGACAAGGTTGCTAGCTGCTCGGTCCCGATAGTGATGGGTGGAGACTTCAACCTGATCCGTGACAGCTCTGACAAAAACAACGATAATATCAATTGGCCGAGGATCACTCTCTTCAACCAACATATCGCTAACTGGGGTCTCCGCGATGTCCAACGCTCCGGCGCCAGATTCACTTGGTCCAACAAAAGAATTAATCCGGTCAGATGCGTCCTCGACAGAGTCTTTATCTCGCCCTCGCTCGATCTGATTTTTCCCCTCTTCTCGCTCTTTGCGGAGACCAGCCTGGGTTCTGACCACACACCGTTGATTCTGGACACGGGAGAGGGCTCCCCGGTCCGGAGTAACAGGTTCTTCTTCGAGACGGGCTGGTTTGAACTCCCGGAATTCCAACCCTTGTTGATCGCTCGCTGGAATAGTCTGGCACGTGAGGTACGTGGGCGAGACATTATCGACTGGTGGCAATTCATGAGCGGGAAACTGCGACAATATCTACGGGGATGGAGCCGCAACCGTGGAGAAGACGTTAAACAACAGAAAGCGACCCTCCTTGACGCAATCCAACTTTTAGACCTTAAAGCTGACTCGTCGGGTCTAGAGGATGATGAATGGGCATACAGGTATCACCTAGAAGAACAGCTCCTTACCATCTTTCGGATCGAAGAAGAGTATTGGAGGCAGAGGGGAAGGGTTCAATGGGCACTCAAAGGTGATGCAAACACCGCTTACTTCCACGCCGTTGCCAACGGCCAGCGTAGAAAATGCATGATCTCTTCTCTTGTGACCGAGTCGGGGTCCATCTCGGGGAAGAGTGAGCTACAAGAACACATTTACGCCTTCTACCGAGAGCTTCTCGGCGCATCGGCGCCCCGCCGTGCTGGCCTAGCCAATAACTTGTGGGCAGGGGCCCAGCTAGTCTCTCAGATCGACAACGAGAACCTCTGCAGAACCTTCACCGAGGAGGAACTTGCAGAGATAGTAAAAGACATGAAAACTGACACGGCTCCGGGACCGGACGGGTTCCCGGTCCTTTTCTTCAAGAAGTGCTGGTCACTGGTTAGACACGGAGTGCTCCACATTCTCAATGATTTCGTGCTGGGCCGCATTGACATCGCAAGACTGAATTTTGGGGTTCTTACCCTCATTCCGAAGATTCCAGGGGCGGATTCTATTTCCCAGTTTAGGCCCATAGCACTCATCAACGTAATGTTCAAGATCATCTCCAAAGCGTTCGCCTCCCGGCTAGACCCAGTAGCTAATAAGATCATCAGCTCCAACCAAACGGCGTTCATCAAAGGGCGGTTTATCCTTGATGGCGCGCTGGCTCTCCACGAAATTGTACACGAGCTGAAAAGTAAGAAGTTAGGGGGTATCCTACTCAAGTTGGATTTTGAGAAGGCATACGACCGAGTTAATTGGGATTTTCTCACTGAGGTCCTACGTCGAAAAGGGATATATACATCGCATCTCGCAGCTTGTCTCGGGTGGACAAACTGCCATTAGTATAAACGGGGAAATGGGTCCCTTCTTCCGAAATAAGAGAGGAGTGAGGCAAGGTGACCCGCTATCCCCCCTCCTTTTTAACTTTGTGGCCGAGGGGCTCTCGGCCATCTTATCAAAGGCAAACGAAGCGGGACACATTAAGGGAGTGGTCCCGCACCTAGTGCCAGGAGGAGTTACACATCTTCAGTACGCGGACGACACGATAATTCTAATCCAGGGGAGCGAGTTAGAAGTGACCAATCTCAAATTCCTACTGATGTGCTTCGAGAGCATGTCGGGGCTTAAGATCAATTACCATAAAAGTGAGGTGATCGTGCTTCACCAGCCTCACGAGGTCCAGTTGAGGGTGGCTAGGAGGCTAAACTGCAAGTTGGGCAGTTTTCCTCTCACCTATCTGGGTTTGCCTATCTCGGATTCCAAGCTAAGTAAGGAGCAATGGGCCTTCCTCATTCTGAAGTTAGCCCGTAGGATTGAACCGTGGATGGGCCGCTTTCTCTCATCGGTTGGGCGCCTCATGCTTTCCAATGCATGTCTCGACAACCTTCCCATGTATGCCATGGGGTTGTTCCTGCTGCCAAAGGGAACGCATAAGGAGCTAGACTCCATTAGGGCTAGATTTTTCTAGGAGGGCGCGGGGCCAGATCACAAATACCACATGGTCAGTTGGCCTGCGATCTGCCGGCCAAAAGAGGCAGGGGGCCTAGGGCTGGTTAACTCCCACAAGATGAACGAGGCACTTCTGCTTAAATGGGTTTGGAAGCTATATCAGCCCAACGAGTCTCTTTGGGCCACGATCACTCGTAGCAAGTATTCCCGCACAGGGGACATTTTCGCGACCTCCCCGAGGGGGGGTTCCCAGGTTTGGAAAAGCCTCCACAAGGTTAAACACCTCTTCAAATTGGGGGCCAAGCATAGCATCACGGACGGACGGCGCACGGCTTTTTGGACTGATTGGTGGCACGGGGAGGGGCCCCTCTGCCACAAGTTTCCACTCCTCTTCAGCATCTGCGACGATCAGGGGGCTTCGGTTGCAGATATTATTGAAGGGGGCTGCCGTTTCCGTAGGTCGCTCTCCCCTACAGCCATGGCCTATTGGGTAGAGCTAGATGGCATCATCAACGCCACTTCCCTCTCAGGAGGACTAGACAAAATTTCCTGGGCCTTAGAGGCCTCCGGGAAATACTCGGTTAGCTCAATGTATGAGGCGCTCTCCCGGGGGAGTAGTGCCGCCTTCGCGCAGGACGTTTGGCGCAATGCTCTGCCTCTAAAGATAAAAGTCTTCGCTTGGCAACTGCTTCTGGATCGTCTGCCTTCTGGCCTGCAGCTTCTCACGCGCGCTGGTCCTTCCGACGGCTTCTGCGCCCTTTGCGCGGCTCCTGAAAACGCAGACCATATCTTTTTTAGGTGTTCTCTGGCTAGATTCGCGTGGAGCGTGGTGCGCGAGGTGCTTGGGTGCACCTGGGCGCCTGCCAACTTCGAGCAATTCCAGCTCATCCTCTCCTCGCTCTCGGGGTGTTACAGACGCACAGTGTGGGCTCTCTTTATGGCTTTAGCGTGGGCGCTTTGGCATGTTAGAAACAAACACGCTATCGAGGGGATGATCATTCGCCATCCAGCTGACATCATCTTTAAATCCCTGGTATTCTTGCAGATCTGGAGCATTGCGATGAGGCCTGAGGAGCAAGCCGCGACGCGCCGGTTGGTGGAGGACCTCAGGAGGACTCACCTGGCCTGCCGGTTCCCACCTACCACCCTAGCTGGGGGGGATCTTGCTTCTTGATGCCGCTGCTGGTGTCTCTTGGGCGCGTTCCATGTGGTTCTTCTACTACTAGTATTCCTATTTTCCTTATCCTGTTGGCGAAGCTGTATGCCTCAGCATGTATTTCGTTTGGCGAAGCTGTATGCCCAGCATCTTTGTACCGTAACTTGGTTTGAACTGCCGAGCTTTGTTAATTCAAAGTTGGGCCTTGTGCCTTTTATCTAGAAAAAAAGGAGGCTATTTTTTAACTGTTCGGTAGTGATATGAACTGAAATGCTCCACATATGCTCTCCATTGTCCATTGTATTGCTATATGTATTTTTGGGATATCATCTTTGTTGAAAACTACAATCTTAATAGTTCCATTCTCCATTCCAGATAGCTACATTTCCTTTTATTTGTTATGTAAGCTCAGCATTGCAGAAGTTAATCTCGCGCCCACGCTTTAATCTAGAATCTTGTTCGTTCATGCTGGGGCAGCTGCCGGATCCTCATTTTGTTTTCTTAGTGTATGTCATCTATTTATTGTGCACAAATTAGCGAAATGACCAATCAGTCACACTAATATTTCTCAGCGGCTCAGTGTCATCCCACCAAGCTTGCCGGTCACCTGATGGCCTTCAGCCGTAGCCGCCAAATAGCCTTCTGGAGGATCATCTGCCGCTGAGTTCCCCAACTGCTACCCCCAATATGTGCACAGCCTTAGCCACAATATAAACAACTCACCTGAGCTCCCCGCCCCACTCAGATGCCATCACTGGTAGAAAAAAGGCCTTCGGTATGCCAGCATCAGTCCCCAAGCGTTGCGCACCGTGACCAATGAGTCTTTAGTCCCGGGTAGGGAGGAGACCCGCGACAGAAGGTCAGACGTCGCGGGTTGGGAAGCGCGTTGCGACGCGTGGAGGGAATTAATTCCGGTTGACATGGCCGCCCGGGACTATTGGTCCTTTATTCCCCGTTCCCGTGGCCAACCGGGACCAATGGCCCTTTATTCCCCGTGCCCGTGGCCAACCGGGACTAAACATCAAGCGTCTCGCCTCCCACGCGGCGGTTTTTATTTCGCGAGCGAGGCAGAAGGGCGCCATTCCACTGCTCGCTCTCTGTTCTTCCTCTCGCTCTCTGTTCTTCCTCTCTCTCGCTCTCTGTTCTTTTCGATCCAAGCACACGCACGCAAAATGGCTGAATGGACGCAATACAATGGGAAGACACCATGCGGCAAGGATTTGGACGTGCTCTTCACCAACAGTTGCGCGAGGCTGCATGAAGCTCTGGGTCATTTGGCCGATCTCTATTTTGAAGCTCCCGAAGAACACCGGTTCTTTGGTCTCGATCTGGAGTACACGGCGAATCAGAAGGATGTTGCCCTCATCCAGATATCGTTCAAGCATTCGGTGTTGGTCTTCCAATGGTCAAGGTAGAAGCTATATATATATAGCACACGTGTACAATCTTGCATTCCATCTTCGAGTTTTTTTGTTGCATGTGAACAATACGTGTGTTGCAACATATCTAACACATATCCTATTTTTGTTGTTACAGTAGTTCGAGGCATTGCCCGGACCTTGTTGATTTTCTTGTCAACTCGGGGTTTGACTTTTGCAGCGTGGACATCACGCAAGACCGTGTGAAGTTGATGCGCATCGGTATTATGATACCTGAAGATCACTACGTTGATCTTCAGACTCTTATCCAGTTGACCGGGCCAAAGACCGGGATGGCTGTCATGGCAAGCACCTTCATCCACCAGGGCTATGAAAGGATGAAGACTGATTTCCCCCGGCAGAATCACTACTATTGGGAGGAGACCCCATTGCGCATGACGAACCTCAAGTATGCGGCCGTAGATGCATATGTCGCGTACGAGTTGTTCCGCATCTACTCGGCGGGGCCATAGATGATGTATGCATGCGTTCGATATCTATGCATGTGCATGTAATGGGTATCTAATTAGTAGTATATATATGTAATGGATATCTTTTGTGATCGACTCTCTATATATATATGTTAATTATGAAATGTGATCGACTCTATGTTTGTGTTATGTGTGATCGACTCTATTGTGTTATGTGTGATCGACTCTATGCATGTAATGAATATTGTTTGTATTATTGTTCTTTATTTTTGATATATTTTTTCATTTTAAGATTTTAAAATGAATTAGTATTATTTTTCTTCATTTTTTGATATATTATTTGTATTTTTAAGATTTTAAAATGAATTAGTATTATTGTTCTTAATTTTTGATATATATTTTGTATTTTAAGATTTTAAAATGAATTACTATTATTGTTCTTCATTTTTGATATATTATTTGTATTTTTAAGATTTTAAAATGAATTAGTTCTATTTTTCTCAATTTTTGGATATATTATTTGTATTTTTAGAAATAATACAAATTAAAAGTTAATGTTTATTTATTTATTCAAAATTATTAATTACATCTTTACTTTTGTTTATTAAAAGATTTATTTGAAATTCAAACAATAAAGAAATATGGCTTCGGCCAACATGTTAATAAGATTGATATGATACAACTATCATATAAATGCGTGAGAAACACTTGGATTCGGGACGGGATGGAACTCGGAAGTTAAGCGTGCTAGTGCTAGAGCAGTGGGAGGATGGGTGACCGAGCGGGAAGTTTGACCATGAGTAACTAATTTGACTAGAGATAATCTTAGTTAGACACTAAGCAAATAATACAAATTGTGAGAAAAAAAGGGAGTGAAAAAAAGGGAGTGAAAAAAGGTGAGAAAAATAATTAGAAACCAAATGAATTAAAAAAATTACGAAATAAATCTAGTCCCGGTTCATGTGGCCAACCGGGACTAAATGTCCTCCGACCCCAGGCTCCGCCACCCGCCCACGTGGACAGGCCTTTAGTCCCGGTCCGTAAGAGATGGGACTATAGGGGGGGGGGGCCTTTAGTCGCGCGTAGCTAGTCCCGGTTGCCCGGACGGGATTAATGGGCCTGGCGAACCGGGACTGTAGGCCTGTTTTCTACCAGTGCATCTTACCTGAAGCTCCAAGAACAATACACCTCTGTATGTGAACAAACTCCAATATTTATAGAAATTCTTATGACTGAGTAACCATAAACTATCAATCTTCATATGGAGTAAGGCATGGGGTTTTAAGCATTGCGTATGAACCAATCCCGTATCTGAATTATCACATGAAGTTGGTGACACATAGAGCGCATGGCACATTAATTTTTAGTTAGGCAATATAGTGTTGGTCGTGCTTATTTAGTAAAAATGTAAATACCAAAACTTGGAAGATATTGGCAGTGCTAGCATAGGTTGTTTGTTGTATTGCTCCACACAGTTTCTACTGATTGCGAGACCAGTGGGCATGATCCACAAGTGCGAGCTGCACTACCAAACATCTAAACCAGTTTTCGTAATCTCATCTCCATGTTGTTTCTCCGATCGCCACGATGTCATTTCTAAATTACTATTGCCCAAAAGATCGTATTGTGTACTTAAACTCTTCGGTTCGGACTATTTTACTTGTTTAAATGCATACTCAAGCACTAGACCAACACCGGTGGCTGGTGAGTTTTATCATTAATTATCCCCTCTGCTAGGCAACAGGTCTTGCAACTGCATATTTCGTAATTTTCTTGGGCTTTGCCATTAGACCGGAAACTCGAAAAGGAGTAAATTGACACTCCATTTTGACGATATTTTTCCTTGTAGAAATAAACTGACAATGCATTTTTTGCAGTAATCTTTTTCTTCTGCAATTGTGTCGATGTGATGAAACACAATGGCAAAACTGCGTTTTAACTGTGACGTCAAGTATCATCACGGGATTTTTGCCACTATAGGATTCTAGCTACACAAAAAAAAATGAATTAATATGGATGTATCATTATGCGTATAACAAAAGAAAAACACGTACAAAGTGAAGATGGCGCAACAAAGCGCGCGAAGCCCTAGTAAACGTACATGCAGGCATTGCCTATATAGAACGTTCTGATGTCTTCTGCTGAGCTGCCCACTGGAGTTGCCAAGCCCGTCAGGCCGGGACACAGGAGGTGGTTGTTGACGTGCCGCCAAATAAGACAGCTGGCCAGTCGGCCCAGTCCACGACTGGCCTGACCACTCCTCGGTGTTCACCGTCGCGAGGAGCGCTCGGCAGCCAGACGTCGCACGCTGACCAGCCGGCCCCGCCTGCCATTAGCCAGAATGTGCCTCGCCAGTCGCTGTAGCCAGGCACATACCCTCCCATACAACGATTCGCCCACGCGACTTGCAAACGGGCCGGCCCGTTAATTAAGTCCTACGGAGAGCCTGCCATTAGCCAGAACGTGGCTCGGGAGTCGCTGTGGCCAGGCGCAGACCCTCGTATAGCGATCTCATACAACGACTCGCCCACGCGACTTGCAAAGGGCCGGCCCGTTAATTAATTCCTACCCAGAAAAAACAAAGGGTGCGGAGGATTCAAACATGCGACCATCTGCGAGCGTGGGAAAGGAACCACTGCGCTAGGAGCTGTTCTTGTCTAGGTTCGCTCTTTTACCTTTTTATTGTCTTATTTTTACATTTTATTTTCTATTTTCTGTTTTGTATTTCCATTTTATTCCTTTCTTTTCTGTTTAATTATTTGCTTATAGTTTTATTTTTCTTTTATTCGACCATATTCATTTTGCAATTTCTTCCCATTTTAAAAATGCTCAAATAAAAAGGTAAGATTTGAAATCTGTTTAAAATTGAGAATTTTTTAAATTAAAAAATCGTTCAGATTTTAAAAAAGTTCACATCTTTAAATCTATTTAAAATTGACAATTTGTTCATTTTCAAATATTGTTCACCATTTTCAAAATTTATTGTCACCCGATTCAACTTTGTTCATATTCAAAATTTGTATTGATTCGTATTTTGTTCATATCGAAAATTGTTCACAATTCTAAAAAGTTGTTTCTTTTCAAAAATTGTCCCGATTCAAAATCTGTTCAGAGTCAAAATTTGTTCATTTTCAAAAAATGTTCAGCACTTAAAAAATATAGTTCACCTTCAGAAAAAATTCTGATTCGAAGTTTCTTCATTTTCATAATTTGTCGCGATTCACTCAAAATTTTGTTTATTTTCAAAATTTGTTTCATCATTTCAAATTTGATTTTTTCAATTTGAATTTTTTTAATCTAGAAAAAATTCATTTTATGAACATTTTAGAAAAATTTAAAACATTTTTATGACTCCATAAAAATTGGACATAAAAAATATAATTAAAACGGAAGAAAAAATATATTTTCTTTAACGTACCAGTGGAAAAAAAAACTAAAGTATATACAGTACACGTGCTTTTCAACTAACCTATGTAGCTAGCGATGAACCTGGCTGTACCGATGCAATTTGGGCCGGCCCATATAGGTGAGCCGGGCTGGCTGGCGAGTGGGTCGCGCATCTGCGCCTCGCGATTGGGATTGGGCTGGTTTGTTGGGTGTTAGCACATCACCTATGTGCTCTGTGGCATCGACGGACTCTTCGATGACTGAAGAAATGTGCACAGTCACTGATGGGGCGGCCTAGGATGAGCATAAGCCTGCTTTTCTTCGTGAATTGGTGAATTTAGCAAAAAGATACTTCATATCCTATTATTATAGGAGGTGATTTTAATATGTTAAGATTACCGCATGAGGAAAAGTAGAGGGAGATTTGACAACCATTGGCCTCAATTGTTTAATGTTGTAATTGACAGCTTATACCTAAAAGAGGTTTCGATGATTTGGAGACAGCTCACTTGGGCGAATAGTCTCCCTGAACCGACATACGAGATATTGGATTAGGTACTGATGGACTCTGATTGGGAATCAAAATTCCCATTGGTCTCAGTTCAGGTCCTTGAACATATAGAGGCGTTGTCATATCAATGCCCCCATACTGTTATCTGCCGACGTAGTGGTACACAAACCAGTTCAAGTTTGAATTGGGATGGATATAGCGAGAGGGTTTCTATGATACGATAAAAATGGTATGGAATAGACCTACACGTAGAAGTACTCTGATCGAAAGGTGGAATAACAAAATACGTGTTTTGTGTAAACACCTTCGTGGATAGGCTAGACACATGGTAGGTGAGTTGAAAAAGGAAAATCAACATTTGTCATCAATTATTGACTAGCTTGAGGCTTTTGCTGAAATTCGACTGCTATACACACAAGAGATTGAGCTAAAAAGCAGATCTAATACAGAGCTAGAAGGAATACTTCGTGAGGAGGAGCTTAAATGGTATCAGCAGTCAAAACCCGAGACATGAACATGATACTTTCATAGCATAGCTAATAGCAGACATGGGAAGAAACTCATTCATTCTCTAACTCGGGACGAGGGTATGTGTCGAATCTGCATCTCAACAAGTCCCTCGGGTGAACCCATAGGGTTTAGAATAGGTGAACTTTTAAGCGCTGGTGACGATCGTTGGCTAGAAAGGAGGCACGATTTACCCAGGTTCGGGGCCCTCGTAGAGGTAAAACCCTTACTCCTGCCTCTGTCGATCTGTATTATCCAATAGATCGGTTACAATGGGGGATTGCTCAAGTCGACAGTATGATCTCGATCTCAAGGCTTGGTGGTGCGGTATTGCTTGGTCCTCTTCCGGTGGTTCTCCTGGCATTATATAGGTGGCCAGGTCTCAAACCGTACCCGGGGAGGACTCGAACTCTAACCCTATGTCGGTTACAAGTTTCCTATCTTAACTCGCAAAGCATTGCGGGCGGGCTTCAACTGGGCCTTCTGGAAGAGTCCAAAGGCATCCCTTCTTGGGCTTCAGTCTTGGGCCTAGGACCGGGTGTCCTTATTCGCCGGGTCCAAGGTTCATCCCTTCGTCATTAGCCCCCGAGCGTTTGCTCGATTGGGATTTTCCCAGTCGGGTAGACGCTCAGATTTTTTGTCTTGCTTTCTTTCGGATGACCATTATAGTCATTTTCCATTTGGAGGGTGTATACCCTGTGTGATGAGTTTATTACCCGGGTATCGAGTGATGAAAGTGCTTGTGTTTTTGGCTATTTTCTCAGAAGCATGCGGCGCAGTAGCTTGGCTCTCCCGAAAGATCAGGGCCAATTAATTGCAACTAGGGCAAAAACAGTTCTGGCCTACACAGATTCGAGACCTCCGACTCGAACCCGATGAGGTGATCATTGCGACTGGGCCGTAGAGGTCTTATCAAGTCGAACTTAACCTATAGGGGTACCCGGCACGTCCGCTAGGATTTTTCTTCGTGTTGTTGACACGGAGTTTTACCGGAGGATGCTGCTTGAGTGAGATTCCAGGCCCTCAAGAGAGATCTTTTGGGTCTTGCCTTCATATTCGAAAGAGTACGGCATCCGGGTGTGCCTAGTCGGCTGAACAATCCAGTTCTGTGATGTGTAGACATCGTGTGATGGAGTGGTAGGATCTACGCACCCGCGAAGTTTTTAGGTCTGTGATTTCTCGAGTAAGAGAATCACGCTGTTTGGTCCATACGAAAGAGTTTTCGTGTCTAGAATCTTTACGCCCATATGAAAGAGTTTTTGTGTCTAGGGTCCTATTTTGTGCGAAAGAATTTTTCGCGTCACAATTTGTCCATACGAAGTTATTTCGTGTTTGGAGCTTTATGCGAAGGAGTTTCCGCGTATTGATCTGCCCGTACGAAGTATATTTCTTGTTTGGGGCTTTTATTCGAAGAATTTTCCAGCTTGATGATGTGCGCTATGACGTCACGGCGCACTTTATCCTCCCGATGGTACGTGACGGAGCGAGAGCAGAGGCGCTGGACCACCTTGTCAGCTTTTCGACCGGAAACGAGACGTCGTTTCCGGTTTTTACGCGAATCGTGCGCAGTAATTGCGCACGATCTACTGTTGGTATCGTGGAACGAAACAGTTTCCGCCGCCCTTTCGTTTCAACTTCACGCGTGGCAGCTGTGATGGGCGCCACGTTGCTTGATAAGCGGCCAGGATTGGGCGGCCTCGTGTCTAAATGTGGCCCTTATATAAACGGTGAAAATTTCCCGTCATTCGCTTCCAGCCTTCGTCGCAGCTTCCCTGGCTGCCCTCTCGCAGCTTTTGAGGCGTCGAGGCCTCCTCCACCCGAAGTAAGTTCAAATTTTTCTTTGTCTTTGTCTCTTTCTTGCTTGAAAGTTTTGTCGACTGAATTTCTTCTTCCTTTTCTTCTTTTGTTTTCTTGTAGAGTTTAGCGGTGGTTACCTGCTACCCGCTAGTCTCCGGTGAGGAAGCCTGGAACTTGTTGGCGAGCAACTTGGATGTCCTAGCCGACACCAGCGTTGCCGAAGCCGATTCGAGTTCTGAGCATGATTCCTCGGATGACGTGGAAGAATCGGGTAGCGATCTCCGCCATCGCAAACGTCGCCGAGCGGAGGACAATGAGGCCACTCCTTGGGTAGGGAATCGGAAAAAGAGCCTCTCGTCGTGACTCCGTTAAGTGTGCGCGCCCATTCTTCTTCTTTACCAAAGATCCATACCGCCTGGAATGCGGATATGTTGGATGACGAAGATGACGAGTAGGTTCTTGCTTTTTTGCTCTAATCGAACGTTCCCTTTTGTTTCTTCTGACATTTGTTGTTTCCTTCATGACAAGCTTCAATCTATCAGCGCTGGCCGGTTCGCCTCTTCCCTTCCTCTTGAAAAAAGGAAAGGAGCTGCTGCTGCGGGTGGGACCCCGACTACTGGCACCATCCAGAATTCACCGAGTCCAGCCCCTACAGCGCCGGCTACGGAATATAGGATTCCTAGCTTTGCTGTTGGGGCCTCGACTTCGAAAGAAGTGTCGGGTAGCTCGGCTGATCCTCTCTCCATTGCTCAAGGCCAGGTAAATCTTGCTATTTTCTTTTGCATCTTGTACTTTGTCTGTTTGGGATTTTTTATCGGGTGGACGGAAGTGCTCCCGATGGGAGTAGCCCCCGAGGCTGTAGTTAATCACGCGCGATTGGCTACAGGCTCAAGAACTTAAGCTCTCTCTTCTCTTCATTTTAGCGGGTGCATGACAGTGCTCCCGATGGGAGTAGTCCCCGAGGCTATACTCGAATGTTTGCAACCGTGTATAGGATCAATCTTCTCTTCTTTGACTTTTTCATGTTCATGTATTTTTAGTCTCTTCTTGACTCCCTTGTAGCCGTTCGCCGTCGCGTTATTTCGGCCGAGACAGAATGCGTGACCCTTCGGGCAGATCGCGATCGACTTGTCTCGAAAAGTGAGCTTCTTCGAGGTAAATTTGTCTACTCCTTCTATCTCATCTTTTCGTTCATACGAATTTGTCGGGGGTTACCCCCGAGTAGAGTAAAGGCAAGTGCTAAGGGCAAGATCAGAAGGGATGTTTGGCCGAGTAGCCGGCTACCCGGTACTTGCTACCCGGTCGACTGCTATTCGGTCTTACACATAGATGGCCAGAAGGACGAATCAAGGAAGTTATGTTCCTCCGAGTAGAAGAATTGGCCCGAGCAGAAATGGCGGTTTCCTACTCGGGCCAGAAGTCAATGGAGCCGTTCTGACACAGGATCCCGCGTATCCTGGGTCCGTACTTTGGCATTGTTCATCTGCAGAGAGCGTGCCTGACCGCGATAGTGTGTCAGCAGGGCGTCGCAGGATAGGGGAGACCTACTCTGTGTTCGTGGCTGTGATAACAGATCGGCTTCTTGGTTTTGCACAACGACTTTCCACACCGGACAAACTAGGAAGCCAAAGCTGTCAGCGGGAACTCGGAAGGACGACGATGTGCACACTATGTCGACATCTGTTTGTACTTTTCCCTGTTGGCTGTATCCGGCTGGGCACCAGTACATAAGGTGCCCCGCCCCCTCCTGCGCAAGGGACGCAGGAATCGGTTCATATTCTTGACCTAGTTCATCATAGAGAGAGGGAGTGGCTACTCGGCTGAAGGCCAAACTTGTACTGTGGCTACTCGGACAGACACCAATACGCAGAGAGAAAGGCAGGAGTAGGGGTTTTACCTCCACACGAGGGCCCTGAACCTGGGTAGATCATGTTGTTTGCATTGTTGGATTCATACTACACGCGGCTACTCGTCGCGTGATCCCTCCCCGAGCGCCTCCAGCGTCCATCGTCCCCACAACTTTAGCCATCCCATGGCATCTGCCGTGACACCACCACGACAGTTGGCGCCCACCGTGGGGCCACCAGCGGCGCTGGCTGGAGTTTCCGTTCGGACGGGATCTACTTCTGCGGAGCGCGTGGTCTGTGGCCTTGTCCACAGATCCGGCTCCTTCGACTTCGTCATCGACAACGCTAGCGACTTCGGCGGCAGGGCCATGCCGGAAGGCGGCACGGTGATCTCCTTCGGCTCGCATCTGGTCTACGTCGCCACCGCCGTCGTCCACGAATTCCCAGAGGAGGTGCTGGTCGCAGAGGATCCTCCTGCTGTGATTGCCGCCCGCGGAAGGCCTATGTGCCGTTCTGCGGACTACGCGGAGGTGATGGTGGCTGGCCTGGCTGCGGATGTCGGCAAGGGCGCGGCTGGCGCCGTGGGCGTCATCGAGGATCTCGCTGGCTCGAGTGCAGGCGGGAAGACCCACAAGCCCTACGAGAAGGACTGCAACCTTCCCCTCTCCACTACTCCGACAATACCTGTGTCCGCTGCACGGACTGGCATGCCACCTCCCACCGACATCGAGCTCTTGACCATGAAGGCGCAGCTCGACCGGCAGCGCCAGGAGTTGCTCGCCGAGCAGGCGGAGTTGGAGAAGGTTAGGCTTGAGCTTAGTCTAGATCAGAACGAATACAACAAGGCTCACGGTTTCACGCCAGTTGCTAGGAGGGCTAGCAAAGTAGGTGCTACGCGTCGCGACTTAGGCGCCGAGATGGCCACGGTTCTAGAGGCTCCTAGCCAATCTGCCACCGCAAACACCTCCACTAGGCCTAGGTACAGCACCCCCGCCAAAACACTTAGAGCTGCTGAGGCCGTAGCTGCTGAGTTGCCGCATCTCGACGGCGACGCGCGCGCTAGGCAGCAAGAGAGGCTCAATGAGCTAGTGCTAGAGGCTGCTAGGCAGAACGAGGAGTTCCGGAAAGCTAACCCGGGTGCTGGAGGTTCTCAGGTGGTGCACTCGCACGCGGTCAGATCTAACGATCAGGCCTCATCGCCGCATCCCAGTCGCGAGAAGGACCGCAGTGGCTACTCTGGAAGGAACAGGCAAATGCAGGTGTACGACCCGACTGTCGCCGCGAAACAGCTCGTTGTGCCGCGACAGTCCGGTCAGAAACACAACTCTGCTGGAGCAGGCTTGCAAGCCCATAAAGCTCATAGCCAAACGCGAGGTGGAGATCGTCCGAGCCCTTCTCGGCAACAGGTTGCTCAGCCTGCTCGGCGAAGGCCTCAGCAGCTAGCTGCTGCTCGGCCGTGTGCGGCTGACCGAGTAGCCAACCTGGTGGAGCAGCCTGTGGCCATGGAGGTGGACAGATATGATGATGGCTACTCGGCTAAGGGGCTGGCTTGTTATGATATCATGGATCGTGTGGGTGAGCGCGTGCTGGAGCCCAATGACGTTCGGTACAAGTTGGACCGGATCAGTCTATCCGCACGGCTCGAGAACACGGGGCCTCCCGGTCGTGAGTGCTTTGGCCCGCGCATCATGAACGAGCCGTCCGTGAAGAACTTCCAGCTCGCAAGGGGCACCAAGTGTTACAATGGCAGCACCAAGCCGGAAGATTGGCTCAATGATTACGTCACTGCGGTTCATATCGCGAACGGCAACCGGAGATGGGCTGTGCGGTACGTTCCGCAGATGCTCGAGGGTCCAGTTCGCACTTGGCTCAACAACTTTCCCAAGAACAGCATCAATTGATGGCTGGATTTCTCGGAGGCCTTCATCAGCAACTTCACCAGCACCTACAAGAGGACGAATAGGCCGCAGCAGCTGTCCGCTTGCAGGAAGCGGGAAGACGAGACGGATCGCGAGTACCTTACTCGGTGGAGCACACTGCGGAACACCTGCGAAGGTGTGAATGAAGCCCAGGCCATCACTTGGTTTGCGCAGGGTTGCAAGCATGGCAGCATGTTGTGGCAAAGGTTGCAGAGGGAGATGTCGAACACTCTGGCGGAGACCATCAAGATTGCGGATCAGTACGCACTTGGTGATCCTACTCAGCCACTGATGGACTCCTCCGAGCCGAGAAGAAACTTCAATGGCAACAAGCGCAACGAGTTCCGCAACAAGCGCAGGGGTGACCTAATAGATACTCGGTATGATCCTGAGGAGGTGAATGCAGTGGCTCTCGGAGCTGGGAGTAGCCAAAGGCAAAACCTGCTGGAGCCCAGTATGGGCAGAACCAGAACCAGGGCCAAGGCAACAAGAAGCCATACCGTGCTCCTCAGCCGGGTAGCGGCAACTCGGAACCGGCTAAGAAGTTTGTCTTCGATGACATGAGGGATGGCCCATGCAGTTTTCACACTCAACACCCCTCAAGGCCTGCCATTCATACTACTCGGCAGTGCGAGTGGTGGGTTCTGATCAGGAATGAAGGCTTGCCCCCTCCTCCTCCTCTGCCAGCTGCGAATGCCAATGTGCAGCCTGCTCACGCACCCGCACCTCGGCCTCCGGTGTTCCCGAGAAGAGAAAATGTGAACCAAGTGGCTTTAGGAGCCAATCGCTACTTCAACAATGAGGGCTACCGCAACAACAACAACAACAACCGCAACCGCAACAACAACAGAGGCAACAACAACTACCAGGGCAGTAACAATGGTAACAATGATGATGGAGGCCGCAACCAGTACCAAGAGCACCACGAAAGCTACATGATCTTCACTTCTGAGCCCGTCGACAAGCAATCGCAGCACAGGCGTGCCATGGAGGTCAATGCTGTGATCCCTGCTGTTCCTCACTACATGCACTGGTGCAACGTAGAGATCACGTGGTCCCGAGCAGATCATCCCAAGGTGATGCCCAACCCGGGTAGCTACGCCTTGGTGCTGGATCCTACTTTCTTGGGTCCCGAGAAGAACGTGAGGTTCAACAAGGTGCTGATCGACAACGGCAGCAGCATCAACATCGTGTACAAGGACACGCTCAAGAAGCTCGGTATTGCCGAGAACATGCTGCTACCCAGCAAGACCACCTTCCACGGCATTGTGCCAGGAATCTCTTGTTCTCCAATGGGCAGAGTGTGGATAGACGTCCTATTCGGTACCAGGGAGAACTGTCGCACGGAGAGGCTGCAGTTTGAGGTGATTGATCATCAGAGCCCCTACCACGCCCTACTCGGCAGGCCTGCTCTGAGCAAATTCATGGCATCTACTCATACTGAATATCTGAAGATGAAGATCCCTGGTCCCAGTGGCGTGATTACCATCTCTGGTGATTACAAGAAGTCCATGGAGTGTGCCTCTGCTGGTTCTCAGTTGGCAGAGTCGATGGTGATTGCTGCCGAGAAGAAGAAGATACATGAGGTGGTGGCTATGGCGCAGGCAGCACAAGGTGTTGCTCCTGGGATGCCGAGCTCCCAGTACGGGACCGCGTTCCAGGCATCCCAGGAAACAAAGAAGATCCAGGTCGACCCTGAGTTCCCTGACCGCGTTGCCATCATTGGCTCCGGGTTGGCGGAGAAATAGGAAAGCGAGCTCATCCACTTCCTCCGTGAGAATCGGGACGTGTTCGCCTGGTCCAATGAAGATCTGCCAGGTGTCCCGAGGGAGTTGGTTGAGTACTTGCTACATGTGCGTACTGACGCCAAGCCAGTGAAGCAGGCTATGCGCCGCTTCGGAGATGAGAGAAGAAAAGCTATCGGTGATCAGATCACCAAGCTGCTGATAAGCAATTTCATCATGGAGTTGCTGCATCCGGACTGGCTAGCCAACCCGGTCATGGTCGAGAAGAAAAAGGAGGATCCTAAGGCCGCTACCGCATGACGCATGTGCGTCGACTACACCGACTTGAACAAGGCCTGCCCTAATGATCCCTTTCCGCTACCTCGCATCGATCAGGTTATCGATTCCACTACTGGTTGTGAGCTCTTGTCTTTCATAGATGCCTACTTGGGTTTTCATCAGATAGCTCTTAAGCCTGCTGATCAAATAAAGACTGCTTTCATTACCCCGTACGGGGCTTATTGCTATCGTGTCATGTGTTTCGGGTTGTGGAATGCGGGTGCCACTTCCCAGAGATGCATGCACAAATGCTTGCACGATCAACTCGGCAAAAATGTGCAGGTGTACGTAGATGACATTGTCATCAAAACGAATAAAACACAAACTCTGCTTGCCGATCTTGAGGAAACCTTTGCCAATTTGCGCAAGTATAAAATGAAGCTAAAACCGAGTAAATGCACCTTTGGCGTCCCGGGGCATTGAAGCCAATCATTCAAAGATAAAAGCTATCGAGAGCATGTCTTTGCCGAGATCCCTGAAGGACGTGCAAAAATTCACTGGTTGCTTGGCATCTCTAAGTCGATTCTTGGGCGGGATGGGCGAGAAGGCCCTGCCTTTGTACCAGTTGATGAAGAAAAGTGACAAGTTCGTCTGGACGCCGCAAGCGGATGTGGCATTCAACGAGCTGAAGGCAATGCTAGGTAGCGCTCCCATTTTGGCTAGTCCGCTACCCAAAGAACCAATGCTGCTGTACATTGCTGCTACCAACCGAGTAGTCAGCATGGTGATTGTGGTGGAACGAGAAGAGGAAGGCAAAAGTGTGCAGCGGCCAGTATATTACCTCAGTGAAGTGCTATCCAACTCCAAGCAGAACTACCCGCATTACCAGAAGATGACTTACGGCGTGTACCTGGGCGCCAAGAAGCTGAAGCATTATTTCCAAGAGCATCACATCACTGTTGTGAGCTCCGCTCCCATCTCGGATATCATGGGCAACAAGGAAGCAAGTGGCAGAGTAGCCAAGTGGGCGATCGAGCTAGCCGCGTACGCTCCCGCGTATGCGAGAAGAGAAGCCATCAAGTCTCAGATTCTGGCGGAATTTCTGGTGGATTGGGCTGAGGTGCAGTACGAACCTCCTGCTCCAGTTTCCAATTACTGGAAGTTGCACTTTGATGGCTCAAAGGTGAAGGAAGGCCTTGGTGCTGGCGTAGTGCTTACGTCACCTAAGCGAGACCAACTCAAGTACGTGCTGCAAATCCATTTCAAGGCATCCAACAATGTTGCAGAGTACGAGGCTGTAGTACACGGCTTGCGAGTGGCCAAGGAGGTTGGCGTGCAACGCATTATATGCTATGGTGATTCAGATCTGGTAGTGCAGCAAGTTTCTGGCACTTGGGATGCCCTGGATGCCAACATGGCATCGTATCGCTTCCTGGTGCAGTCTATGACTGGATTCTTCGAAGGCTGCGAGTTCCAGCACATCCACCGAGCAGAGAATGAAGCGGCAGACGAGCTGTCCAAGTTGGGGTCTTCTCGGCAATCCATCCCGGCAGGAATTTCCTTGGAGCATTTGAGAAAGCCATCCATCAAGCCATCCCCCAACTCGGAATCCATATTTGTTCCTTCTCTGCCAAATGAAGAAGTTGTTCCCATGGAGATTGACTGGGAGAATGCAATAGAGAACCCGGGGACTGTAGTCTCCATCCCGGGGACTGGCGCCTGCAACTCGGGGACTGACACTCCCTACTCGGGGACTGCCTCTCCCTACTCGGGGACTGTCTTTCCTTACTCGGGGACTGCCCCTCTCAACCCGGGGACTGTTGCATTCATTGAGGAAGTTCTCGCAAATCGCTCAGGGCTTCAAAGAAGTGCTCCCAACCCTAAAGAGCAAACAATGGTGCATGTTCCAATGGAAGTGGACGAACCAGTGTTTCCCACGCGGGAGACGCCGAGTTGGGCTATGCCCATATTATCCTTTCTAAGGGACGGTACCCTACCAGAAGATGAGATCACTGCGAGGCAGATTCAGAGAAGATCCAAGGGCTACACAATATTCAGAGAGGTGCTACACAAGAGAAGTGCCACTGGCGTGCTGCAACGCTGTGTGGAACCAGAGGAAGGAGAAGAAATTCTGGTGGAAATACATCAAGGGGAATGCGGGCACCACGCCTCTTCTCGGGCATTGGTCAAGAAGGCTTTTCGGCATGGTTTCTTTTGGCTCACTGCCTTGAAGCAAGCTGAAGATATTGTGAGGAAGTGCAATGGCTGCCAGAGATTCGCAAGTAAGATCCACTTGCCTGCTTCCGAGTTTAAAACCATTCCCATCACTTGGCCTTTTGCTGTTTGGTGCTTAGATATGGTTGGTCCCTTCAAACTGGCTAGAGGCAGCATGACTCACATCTTGGTCATGGTTGATAAGTTCACCAAGTGGATAGAAGTGAAGCCTATTCGGAAGTGCGATGGAGCCACAGCTGTGAGTTTCTTGAAGGATGTAATCCTGAGATACGGCTACCCACACAGCATCATCACGGATAACGGCACAAATTTTGCTGTGGGAGCAATGGTGCGGTTCTGCAGAGATAAGCATATCCGGTTAGATGTTGCATCCATTGCGCATCCCGCCTCCAATGGGAAGGTTGAAAGAGCAAATGGCATGGTGCTAGCAGGCATAAAGCCAAGGCTGATTGAGCCACTGCTGAAAACACCTGGGTGTTGGCTAGACGAGTTGCCAGCGGTGCTGTGGAGTCTAAGGACTACCCCCAACCGGTCAACCGGCTACACGCCATTCTTCTTGGTATATGGGGCTGAGGCCGTGTTGCCAATAGACCTAGAGCATGACTCCCCCCGAGTAACCCTCTACACTGAGGTGGAGGCGAGAGAAGCTCGAGAAGATGACGTTGACCTGCTCGAAGAAGCAAGAGAGCTTACTCTGTCACGTTCAGCTATCTACCAGCAAAACTTGAGGCATTATCATAGCCGAAAAGTGAACCCAAGGGTTTTCCGAGAAGGAGACATGGTCCTTAGGCTTGTGCAACGCACAGCCGGGATGCACAAACTGTCTCCTCCGTGGGAAGGGCCTTTCATTGTGAGCAAAGCTCTGCACAATGATGCCTATTACCTGGTAGACGCGCAGCCATCGCAGAAGAACAGGGCGGACAAAGCTGGAGAGGAATCTAAGCGCCCCTGGAATGTAGCTCTACTTCGTCGCTTTCATTCGTGAGCAAAAATGTGTATGTACTCTCTTATCCGAGTTAAAATTCTACTTTGCAATCTGAAATTGAACTCGGGGACTGCCCTCGTCCAAAATTGCTCTATGTGTTTCTACTCGGCTTCGCTCTTGTCTACCCGGTTGCTCTGCTTACAATTTCATAAGTACATTTAGTATTGTGTTTAAACCTACGTGCCAACTCTTCGACTATGCTGCTGTCCGGAACCCGGCTTCATGGCAAGCAAGAGAACAAGCTAAAGGTCAATGAGCACAAGAAAAATTACTAAGGAAAGAAAGAGTGCAGGAACCGAGTAGGGGGGTCCTTTACTACCGTTTTTTGTTAACTTTTTTCGGCTAAGTGGTGGGCTGCGTTACTATGAGTGCTTCTAAGTGGCTAAGTATTTGCAACTCCAACTTTGAATTCTTGTGACTCGAGTTGCGGGTAAGAGCTGAGATAAAAAGGAAGAGTGAATAAGAAATGCAACTCGGGGACTTGCATGATAACGCAACCCGGCATCGAGCCAAGGTTGCTCAAATTACTAAGTTGAAAACGTCAAATGAGAATAAAATTGAGTAGCAACGAAAAGCATAATTGTTTCGATACATCTGCGCCCGGCATCCCGGGGATCTGATAAAAGTTTTCAAAGATAAGTGTTGCAGAACGTAATCAGGTGGAGGGAGCAACATCTTCGGTGTTGGCCTTGGCGGCATCGGCTTCAGCATTGGCCTTGGCAGCATCAGTTTCCGAGTTGGCGGCGTCAGTCTTCGCAACATCTGCTTCTGGGTTGGTGGCAGCCTGGTTAGAGGTGGCCGTGGCCACCGAGATGAGGTCCGTCGCCGAGGTGGAGGCAACTGATTGGGTGCGGAGTACCGCCACGTCGACAAGGGCTGCGCCTGATGACGAGCCGAACTCGAGGGCCGCGGTGTCGGTGGTCATCTTCTCGCTCTCGGCCTCATCTTCGCTATCCGCGACGACCGTGCCTTTCCCCTTCCCGGTCTTGTCATCAGCGCTGTTGAAGAAGCTCAGGCCATCGGAATCAGTGGCCTCCTCGTCAATGTCTTCATCCTCGTCTTCGCCCTCGCCGTCCACATCAGTGTCAGGCTCGGTGAGGCCGTCGATGAAGCGCGCAGTGTCCGTAGGAGGAGATCTCGTACGCAACTGTCTGCCGGCGAGTCACGCACTTCGGATCCTTCTCCCACTTAGAGTTCTGGCGCATCTCGAGGATGATATCCAGATTCAAGTTTTCATACCAGCTGCATATGAAGAGGAGCAGCATGTCCGCGCCTGCTCGAGCTCCGGAGGCTCGCCACTTCTTCAGCTCGGCCTTCACCCCATTCAGCTTCTCGGCGAGTGCACGAATGGTTGGGGGCAAGGGGTCTTTGGGCCAGAACAAGGCATGGAGTTTGAATGCGGTGGAAGTCAAGTATGTACCCAAGCCCTTAAGGCGCTGAAGTTGTCCCTGCATGTTGGTGAAGCTGTCCTCAATTGAGGCCTTGGTATCCATCGGCAGCCCTTTCTCGACTCGAACTTCTTGGGCCTTAGACAGAGCAGGTTTGCAGGCCGAGCAGAGGTCAGGGAAAATTTCTGAAAATGCTATCGGAAAAGATTAGAAACAGAGGTAGAGAGAAGACGCAAATCAGACAGCGGAGAAGAAGAAGGAAACAGCGAGGCGCAGAGAAGCAAAAACTTACTGTTCAGGTCGCAGAGTAGCGACTGCGGCTTCCGCTTCCACGACTCCTCATCAGCAGTGTGCCTCTCTTCGACCTTGCGGAGCCCGGCTGGCTGGAGCATGAGATCCGAGTTGCTTTTCTTCAGCATCTCGCACTCATTCTCTAGGGCCTTCTGCTTAGCCGAGTGATGCGTCGTTTAGTACCGAGTGATGCGTCGTTTAGCACCGTTATGGTATGCTCCTGGAAGTAGTGTTTGAGCTTTCGAGCTGTGAGGACGACTCCGTATGCAAGCTTCTGGTAGTGGGGATATTGATGTTTGCACGGCGAAAGGACCTCAGTAATATAGTAAATCGGCCTTTGAACTCCATATGCCTTGCCTTCCTCCGGTCTTTCGATGGCCGTGCAGATGACCTGGTTTGTTGCGGCTAGGTATAGGTATAACGGTTCTCTTTCGTGTGGTGTAGCCAGGATACGCCTGCTCTGTAGCGTTTGCTTCAGATCTGCGAATGCCTGCTTTGCTTCGGGCGTCCACTCGAATTTATCCGTCTTCTTCAACAGCTTGTAGAAGGGTAACGCCTGCTCGCCCAATCGCGCGATGAATCTGCTCAAGGAGGCTAGTCGCCCTGCGAGTTGTTGGACTCCGCGTAGATTGGTGGGCTCCTTCATTGTCAAGATTGCTTGTATTTTCTCCGGGTTGGCTTCGATTCCTCTGGCGGATACCAGGTAACCGAGAATTTGTCCTGCTGGGACGCCGAAGACGCATTTTGTCGGGTTGAGCTTAATCCTGTATGCGTTTAGAGCGTCAAACGTTTCTCTGATGTCCTCGAGGAGCGTATCCTCCACTCGAGTCTTGATGACGATGTCGTCAACGTTCACTTGTATGTTCTTGCCAATGAGCTTGGCGAGGCATTTTTGCATGCAACGCTGATATGTTGCGCCTGCGTTCTTGAGCCGGAAGGGCATTGTCGTGTAGCAGTATACACCTTGAGGTGTGATGAATGCTGTATTTTCCTCGTCTTCCTGTTTCATCCTGATCTGGTTGTACCCTGAGTATGCGTCTAGGAAGGAGAGACGTTGGCAGCCTGCAGTGGAATCCACGATCTGGTCGATTCGCGGGAGGGGAAATTTATCCTTGGGGCAGTGCTTATTCAGCGACGTGTAGTCGATGCACACGCGAAGGATGTTGGTGTTTTTCTTTGGGACCAGCACTGGGTTTGCTAACCAAGTGGATATTTTTATCTCTCTGATGAATTTTGCTGGCAGCAATCTGTTTACTTCTTCTCCAAGCGCTTTTGCTTTGTGTCTTTGTAGACTTCGAGTGAGTGCTCGGCGAACTCCCTGGGTATTCCTGGCATATCTGAGGGCTGCCAGGCAAAAATTTCCTAGTACTCACGGAGGAGTTCGACGAGCGCGCTTTCCTATGCTGGCAAGAGGGTAGTGGAGACCATCGCTGTTTTCACAGAATCTGTCGGGTGCACTTGATGTTTGCGAGTGTCGTTGTTGGCACTGAATTCCAGTTCTGGTGCGTTTTTTTTTGTGAGGGGCATCACGGAGTGGTCCGTGGTTTTTGCTATCTCCTCTAGTTCTTCTTGCATCCCGAAAGATTTTGCGATCTCGTTGAACTCGATGTCGCACTTGTTGGATTTTTGGAAATCTCCGTCGATGGTGATTGTGCCATATTCCCCAGGTAGCTTGAGCTTCAGGTATGCGTAATGTGGTACTGCCATGAATCTTGCGAATGTTGTTCGATCAAGTATGGCGTGGTACTGCGAGAGCCAATCGACTACTTCAAAGTCGAGGAACTCTCTCCTGTAATTGCGTCGATTGCCCAACACCACCTCTAGATTGATTGTTCCGAGTGGACGGATCTCCATTCCTTGAACTATCCCGTGGAAGGATGTTTCTGATTCTGCGAGTACCTCCAGGTTCCTGTTGATCCAACGGAGCGTATCCACGTAGATGATGTTGATGCCGCTGCCCCCGTCCATGAATACACGAGCCAATTCGTAGTTTCCAATTTGTGCTTGGATAACTAGGGCAGCGTGTCCTGGTCGATAGACTCGCGGGGCGTGGTCTTCTTTGGAGAAGGTGATTTGCTGGTCCGCCATCTTCAGGTACTCGGGTCTTGCTGGTGGCGTTTGCACATCCATGCACAGTTGTCGTGTGTTTGTCTTCTGAGCTCTGCGGGATGGGCAGACCTTCTGTATCATCCACAACAGTCCAACCGGGTTCGGATAGCGTTGGCTGTGGCGTTTGCGACGGGTAGCGCAGGTAGTGCGGCTAGCACCGTGTTCTGATTTCCTGGTGGAGGTAGGGTTGTGGCGGTTGGAACCCTTGGTGTCCTCCTCCTGGAAGTTACGGGTAGCTTTGACTACCTGCTGATCTACTTTTCTTTGAGAAGGCCTCGTGGATTTCAATGAATTTTCGGCAATCCTTGAGAAGGTGTGTTGCCTTTGTTTTGCCCGTGCGCTTATCTGTAAATAGATGTAGCGAGCAGTATCCGTCGAGGTCCTCCTCGTGAGTTTTATCCTCAGTTTTTGGTTTCCATTCGCGACTTCCACAGCGTCCACTATCGTGATTTCGCGTGAATTCTGCTGCTACCAGTTCTTCTCGGTCGTCGTGATCGTAGTACTTCCTTCTTTTCTTTCGACCGTGGCGGTCGTCCTCGGGTGCGAGTGAAGATGCCCACTCGTTGCGCACTGAGTCCTCTCCATTAGCCCATCTATCGGCTATGATCATCAGTTCTCCAACAGTCTTGGGTGCGGCTCGTCCCAGTTCTTCTCTGAAAGCAGTTCGTCGAGCACCTTTTGCGAAGGCCTCAACCGCTATTTCCTCTGGTATGTTTCCTGCGGTGTTCCTGAGCGTGGTCCATCGCTGGATGTATTCGCGAGTGGACTCGCCACTCTTTTGTTTGCAGGCTCGCAGTTCCTCGATGGTCGCTGGTCTTTTGTAGGTGGCTTGGATTTTTTTGCAAAAAGCAAAGTGTAGATCGTCCCATGATGCGTAGCTGGACTTTGGTCTCGCTTCCAGCCAGCTACGCGCCTCTCCTACCAAGTGTAAGTTGAGGTACTGCATAGCCGTGTTCTTGTTCCCACGTTGGCATTTTACTGCCGTGAGGTAGTCGTTTAGCCATGACGAAAGTTCGAGTGAACCATCATACTTTGTTACTGCTGTGCTGAGCTTGAATCTCTTGGGTAGGGGTGCTTCGCGGATGCTGCGAGCGAAACACAGTGCGCCGCATGTCTCGTCATCAGAAGAACCAGATGAAGAGCGCACGCGGTTCCTTGCTGCTCTTGCCCTGTCCACTCTGTTTAGCGCGATATCCGATCGCGCGTTATAACCGGGTTGATCGCGATCGGCTTCTTTCCTTGGTTCCTTGCTGCATTTCCGCGAGCGGCTGCTGTGATGTCGCGAGCCGAGATCTTTATTCCTTGGGCTACCTTCGCTGCTGCTTCGGCTGTCGTCACGTCGACGGGCTTCTTTTCCTCGACCACGACGAGGCGATTTTTCTCTCCTGGGCAAGGCACTCATGCGCCTACGCGACGCTTCCTTCTCCTTCTCCTTATGTGCGGCCGTTTTCCTTCGATCATAGGAGGCAATATTTGAGGTCGCCATGCCTAATCCTTTCCGAACCTTCTTGTGTTGCTCCGCTCGGGGATCGTTTTCCCCTGGTTGATTCATCTGCATGTAGGTTGCCGTGGCTAAGACTGCGGCAGCGGGAGTTTGCAGATAGACGTTTCCTTCCTCGTCAACCCGCATGAGGGAAGGTCCGAGTGATCTGCTGATCCCCCTATGGATTCGTCGTCCATGGATGCGGTTCTCGATGTGTATCCCTTCCTTGCGGGCCAGGTTCTGACAGAAGGTGTTAGGGATAGCTCGGCCCGACGTTGACTTGATTCATCCGCTAATTTTTTCCGATGGGCCAGATCTATCCGAGCTTCTTTGATCGCGGTGGCCTCTCTCACTAGATGGTAGTGGTAGGCGACCATGTCTTCGTGTGGGGCTCCAGCTGCAGGTGGTTTGCTCGTGCAGATGGCCTCCTTTGCTCGATCCCAAGTGTCTCGTGAGACGCTGATCTCAGCGCGTTCCCTTGCGCTGTGCTCCGTTTCTGGGGGTGGTTGTTCCGATCCTTCCATGCAGACCTGAGCCAGTCGTGGCCCGTGAGTCCTAGGCGTAACTCAAAAAGCTTTCTTAACTCGAGAGGGTTCCTCTTTAGAGAGGGTATGGAAGTTGCTGGTGTTGAAGCCGATGGACTCGCCGCTTTTCTCCAGGTAGGGCCGCGAGTCGACGGCTCCTGACTCAGATCCTGATTCCTCAGGGAAGTGGAGGATCCCGTCTTTGTTGGTGTAGAACTTGAAGGTTCCAAATGTCAAGGTGACGCTCTTCTCCAGATCGCCGAATACCGGGCGTGATTCCGGCGAGTGAGGGGTGACCACGACAGATCCGATCCGAATAGGGTTGGTCGGAGTCGAGGTCGAAGGTTTCCCACGTGAGTTGGTTGATGAAGCCGAAGATGCCGGAGATCCAGTGCCTGCCGTTCCCACAGACGGCGCCAATTGTCGATCTTCATCTCAACAAGTCCCTCGGGTGAACCCATAGGGTTTCGAATAGGAGAACCTATAGGCGCTGGTGACGATCGTCGGCTAGACAGGAGGCACGATTTACCCAGGTCGGGGCCCTCGTAGAGGTAAAACCCTTACTCCTGCCTCTGTCGATCTGTATTATCGAATAGATCGGATACAATGGGGGATTGCTCAAGTCAAGAGTATGATCTCGATCTCAAGGCTTGGTGGTGCGGTATTGCTTGGTCCTCTTCCGGTGGTTCTCCTGGCCTTATATAGGTGGCCAGGTCTCAAACCGTACCCGGGGAGGACTCGAACTCTAACCCTATGTCGGTTACAAGTTTCCTATCTTAACTCGCAAGGCATTGAGGGTGTGCTTCAACTGGGCCTTCTGTAAGAGTCCAAAGTCTTCCCTTCTTGGGCTTCAGTCTTGGGCCTAGGACCGGGCGTCCTTATTCGCCGGGTCCAAGGTTCATCCCTTCGTCAGTATGATTGAAGGCCATGAGCAACTAAAATCCTATACCACGAATTATTATAAGAATCAATTTCGTGCGCCTTACGAGGGTAATTTCACATTAGACAAAATGCGAACAGTTGATATCCCACATGTTTCCGATGAGGAGAACGCCCATCTCACTGCGCCTTATTCCGAGGACGAGGTGGAGAATGTGGTCATTGAAATGGAACACAAAATAGCACCGGGTCCAGATGGTTTCGTAGTAGAGTTTTTTTCCAAACCTTCTGGGAAATAATCAAGTTGGATCTGCTAGAGTTATTCTATGATTTACATGATGGAAAACTTGAGCTATTTCGCCTAAATTTATGGGAAATATTTTTTTTCCAAAAGTTAGTGAAGCAAAAAGGATCCAACAATACGAACGTATCTGCCTTCTAAATGCGTGCTTCACGATATTCAAAAAAGCCGCGACTATAAGGCTTAATACGGTGGCAGATAAAGTTGTGCGTCTGACTCAGACATCTTTTATGTAAGGTCGCCATATCCTTGGTGGAGTTGTGATTTTACATGAGACTTTGCATGAGATGCATCGGAAAAAGTTGAATGAAGTAATTTTAAAAATACACTTTTAGAAGGGTTATGATAAAGCAAATGGTCATTTCTTCAGCAAACTCTCAAAATGAAAGGCTTTTCTGAGAAATGGAGAGCGTTTGTTCATCATTTTATTTCTGGTGGAAGTGTTGGGATAAAAGTAAACGATGATGTTCGTGCATACTTTGAAACGAAAAAAGGATTGCGACAAGGCGATCCATCATTACCTGTATTATTTAATATAGTTGCTGATATGGTATCCATAATCATTAAGAGAGCAAAACTTGATGGTCAAATTGAAGGAGTAGTACCACATCTAGTGGATGGGTGTCGCACTCGGACTTCTAGAGGATACTCACCGTACGAACTGAACAGTATTCTGATGGGATTACGGGGCTTACCGGCACCCGCGTCCTCTTACGAGTAGGCCAACACTTATGTGTGACAACCCATCGCTACTGTTCACCGTCGATGTAAACTATCCCGTAGAAATCAGGACACTACCATTGACGTACTTCATACCATACACACATGGTACGTCAACGGCTTGAACAAACTGATAGCACAACATATCTCTAAGACACAAAAGATTGAAATAAGTTGCAACTGGCCCTCACTAGGGCAGAGAATAGCAAATACAATCATCCAGAGGACACATGTCCCAACATAACATCATTACAACTCAGCGGAAGCATTCAAAGGGGTCTGAGTACAGACAAATCCAAATAGGCTTAAGAAGCCGGGAATGAAAAGAAAACGGAGCCCATCCACGATGTCTCGGATCCTGCCCGGGTCCGCTAACTACTCGTCAGCAGCCTCGTCAAACTCCACGTAGTAGCCGTCACCTGGATCCTCGTAAGCGTAGTCTGCGGAAAACACAGCCCCAAAGGGGTCAGTACATAAACGTACTGGCAAGCAAGACTCACAGTTCACCAAAGTGTAACCCGTCAACACCAAGCACAGATGCCTTGGGTTCAACGGAAGAAAGGGGTATAAAAGATGTTGTTACTGGCTGCACTAACCAACTACAGAATATACTACAACTTCCGGTCTAACAGAAAGAGATAAGATAGCGTATCGTAACCACCTATAGCTAACCACCAAACAAACCCATCCTGGATCTCGCTCCTTATCCAAAGAAGCAATCCGAGGATAACTCACCCAGTTGGATTAATGATGGATCAAATTGTTGTGTCAATAAGCCTATTACTAGTCAAGTTATCATTAGTTAGGTGTAAGTTGTTCTGAGTACTTGTTAGCCAGTACTTTCACCAAGTCAACCATAACCGCGGAAAACACGGCTTCTCGAGAAGATTTATCCCTGCAGGGGTGCACCAATTTGGCCGTACACGTAAGAATAACCCGCCAGATGGGAAGGCCTTTCCCACCAAGCGGGGCACTCAACACAACTCAACTCTTCTTCGCATCAAGCCCAAAGCACCACGTGTTGTGCGTGCGCGGCTAATCGAGCCCCACGAAGAAAAGGGGACCCTCATAGCACTGGAAGACCACGCCGCCCTAAATGCCGACTACAAAAGTTCCACCCTGGCCTCGGGTTCGTACCTGCATATGCGTGCATCAAATGGAAAGCCCGAACTAAGTGTGGTGATTTGGACGAGATGCGAATCGAATCAAATTGAGGGGGGCGCCCATACACGCTTCCCACATGCGGATAGTGCGCTCATCATTGATCAGTAGACAAGACCCTTTTCCTATTAGGGTCGACACTAGCAGACCTCAAAACCACGCCGGGCCTCCTGCCGGTGCCTTATCAGCAAATTATTATTACCTCAAATTAACAGGTTGTTGTTTAACATCGAGCCCCAGAGTATAAGCAGATATGATAACAGAAAGTAACGGGTAACAGACTCGAGCAAAACCAACCCTAAGCATGCTAGTAAGACACGGGCCCAAGCAACGGGGTTTTAGGACTGGAGGTGAGGCAGTATCGGGGTTCAGGGTATCATGTGATAGGTTCGTAACAGAAGCAACGATACATATGGCTAGCAAGAATAGACAACGGAAAGTATCGGTAACCAATGTTGAAAGGAACACAATGGTTCATGTGAGTGATAACTTGCCTGCAAACCCAGTAGCCGGGTACTGAGCTAGATCCTCAGAAGGGGTGTCGTAAAGATCGTCGGTCTCAACGTCGTCGTCTATCCGAGAAGAAGCAAACAAACTGTCGAAGCTCTGGCTCCGCAAATCCCTCAGGTGACCCTATCGGGTTTTTACTAGGAGATGTCATAGGCGCTGGTGAAATCGTCGGCTTGACAGGGAGGCAAGATTTACCCAGGTTCGGGGCCCTCGAAGAGGTAAAACCCTTACTCCTGCCTTCTGCTGATCTGTATTAGACGATTAGATCGATTACAGGGTGCTCGAATCGAGAGTAGATCTCGAGTTTCAAGGCTTTTGTGGTCGTGCGGTAATACTTGGTCCTCTCCTTGGGGGCTCTCCTGGCTTTATATAGATAGCCAGGTCTCGAGTCCAACCCGGAGAGGATACAAACCCTAGCTTGAGTCGGTTACAATCCCTAACTTAACCCGCAAGTTGACGCGGGTGGGCTTTTCATGGGCCTTCTAGAGTACTCCAAGGGCGCTTCCTGTCGGGCCTTGATCAGAAGGCTTGAGAGGGGGTGTCCTTACTCGCAGGGCCTAGGATCCATGCCTTCGTCAGTAGCCCCCGAGCGTGTGCTCGACTGGGATTTATTTCCAGTCGGGTAGACGGTCAGACCTTTTTTTGGTCTCCTCCTGGGAGTTCAGCTCGACAGTTGTTGTCTACGAAGGGTGTGTTCCCTGTTTCGCGAATTAAAATACTCGAGTATCGAGCAGCATAAGTGCCAGTTTTTACGGCTATATTAGCAGAAGGATGTGGCACAGTAGCTTGGCTCTCCCGAGAGATCAGGGCCAATTAATTGCGACTAGGGCAAAAACACTCCTGGCCTACACAGATTCGAGACCTCCGACTCGAACCCGATGAGGTGATCGTCACGACTGGGCCGTTGTGGACTTATCGAGTCGAACTTAACCTAAGAGGGTACCCTGCGCGTCCGCTAGGATTTTTCTTCGTGTTGTTGACACGGAACTATGCCGGAGGACGCAGCTTTCGAGTGCGATTCCAGGCCCAAAAGAAAGATCTTTTTGGGTCTTACCTTCATATTCGAAGAATATGGCATCCGGATGTGCCTAGTCGGCTGTACAATCCAGGTTCTTGTGATGTATAATTATCACGCATAAGGTAGGTTCCGTCTACCCGATTAGATTGGTATGAGTTCCGTACGAAAAAGTTTCGTGTAGGAAATGTTAGTTCCGTATGAAAGAGTTTTCATGTTGTGGAAAATTGTGCCCGTACGAAAGAGTTTTCGTGTATAATTTCGCGTTTGAACTTCCATTCGCAAAAGATTTCCCTTTTGAATGACGAACGCCATGACGTCAAGGCGTGCTCCTCTTCTCCCGATGGGACGTGACGGAGTGGCAGCAGAAGTTGGCCCACCTTGTCAGCTTTTTGACCGGGAAACGAGACGTCGCTCCCGTTTTCTACGCGAAACGCGCAGTAAATGCGCACGATCTTTTGTTAAGATCATGGCACGAAACAGCGTATGCCGCCGCTTCGTTTTATCCTTACGCGTGGAAGCCGCGATAGGTGCCACGTTGCGTATCGTACGGCTGAGATTGCTTTACCCCGTGTATAAATAGGGGTGTTAGCGCCGTAGTGAAATTTTCCCCGCTCTTTGTCTTCGTCTTCTTCCTTGCGCCCATCTTCATCTTCCTTGCGCTCAAGCTCTCGCTGCGAACAATGGCTGGCGGAAGGAAACGCGGCGCTGGTACTCTGGCGTCTGGCGAGCCTTCTGCGCGAACCGCTCCTCGCGCCGGCGACTGGCGCTCCCCCAACACCACCGCAAAAAGCATCAAAGAGATGCAGCGGGAGGGATTGCTACCGGCGGAGGCGGAGAAGCGCGTCCGCCTCGGGAAAAGAGAAGAGGTACCCAACCCTCAGTCGAATGAGCGCGTGGTCTTCGTGGACCACGTGACTCGAGGTCTTTCTTTTCCCCTTCACCCTTTCTTCATCGGGTTGCTGTGTGCCTACGGCATACAGCTCCACGACCTTCCTCCGAACGCGATGCAGCACATTTCGTGCTTCATCGTGCTTTGCGAGTGCTACCTCGGCATTCGCCCGCACTGGGCGCTCTGGAAGGCGCTGTTCAAGATCCGGATCTTCCGCGAGAGGCCGCGGGTGGAGTCCGAGCCTGGCGAGCCACTCCGCACGGGTGGATTCGGGATCCAGGCGCGCCAGGAGAACGCGTACTTCAACATGCACTTCATCGACTCCGCCCAAGGCTGGCGGAAGAAGTGGTTCTACGTCGTCGACAATAGCTCGGGTGGGCTCGTAGAGTTTCACCCATTCGCAGTTCTGTCGAGGCGCAAGTCTTGGAGCCACAAGATGTCAGCCGAGGAAGTCCAGACGGTCACGCCCCTACTCGCAAGAGTAGCCGCTCTTCGAGACCAAACTTCGGGAGTCGTGCTCAACGGGCTCCATCTGGCGAGCCTCTTCTTGAAGCGCAGGATCCAGCCTCTTCAGCAGAGACCTTCCCCCATGTGGGAGTACCAGGGCTCAGAGGACCCCAGTCGAGTGAGCCGCGAAGAACTTTCGAATGTGGAGTTCGAGAAGAAGATAGCTGCAATCACTCGACTGAAGGTAGGGGAAGAATTCCCCGACTGCTCGGTTGCAGCTTTCTCCGCTTCGAACCCTCCTCCAGCTGAGGTTAGTTTCTTGTCTTTGAGTTATCTTCATCTTCTAAATTTTTAGTCGATAACATCTTTCTTGTCTTCTTGCCTTCGTAGAGTCTAGCCGTGGCGGATTGCTACCCGCCAGCTACGGGGGGAGCTGCTTCGGAGCAAGTGTCCAGCCATCAGGACGGCGCGGTTGACACCAGTGTCGCCAATGCTTCCTCGAGCTCGGAGGACGATTCCTCGGACGAAGTCGAAGACTCGAATGGCGCCCTCCCGAAACGTCGTCGGGTAGATGAAGACGAAGCTACTTCAAAGGACAAATCCTTGGAAGCATCGCCTAGTCAAGCTCCTATCCATGTCACTCCACTCCAATCTCTTCCTCCTTCGGCTTCGTTTCCAGTGATAGCAACCGCCTGGAATGCGGATGCTCTGGATGATGATGAAGATGATGAGTAAGTGTTTTCTTCCTTGTTTTTGTAATGCCAGTCGATCAACTTCTAGATTTCGATATTGATGTTTTTCTGATTTTGCACTGCAGTCTGCAAGCGATCAGCCCGCGTCAGTTTGCTGCTAACGTTCCTCCCGAAAAGAGGAACAAAGCAAAAGACGCGGGTGAAACCCCTACTGCAGGAACCGTCCAGAACTCTCCCAGGGCAGCGCCTGATGCTGCGACTGTGGATATAGAAATCCCCAGCTCCGCCGCTAGGACTTCGGTCTCGAAGGAGGCGACAGACAGTTCTGCGGATCCTCTCTCGCGCGCTACCGGACAGGTAAAACTTCTATCTCTTGGCTTTCAAGAATTTTTTATCGGGTGCACGGCAGTGCTCCCGATGGGAGTAGCCCCCGAGGCTGTAGTCGATCGCGTGCGATCGGCTGCAGGCTCAAAGTTCTGTTTCATCCTTTCTTCATGATTTTGCTTTTCTCGGGTGCACGGCAGTGCTCCCGATGGGAGTAGCCCCCGAGGCTGTAGTCGATTGTAAATAATCGGGTACAGGCTCCAATGTAATCCTTCTAATTCTTCTATCTTCGTGCTTTGCAGTCACTCGTTGACTCTCTTGCGGCGATTGGTCGCCGCGTCATTCTCGCTGAATCGGATTGCAAGTCTCTTCGAGCAGACTGCAACCGACTGCAGACTGAAAACGATCTTCTCAAGGGTGAGCTCTATCGTTCCCCTGTCTTTCACACTTCATCCGTTCTAGAGGTTTTGACAAGCGCCTCTTTGCAGCTCGACTTGAATTCGCGGAATCCGAAAAGGTCAAATTTTCGGAGCAGGTAACTGCACGAGAAGCTGACTTGACGGCCATTCGACAAGAGCTGGAGACTTCCCGCATGCAGTCGGAAGACTTCAGTCGACAGCTTGCGGAAGCGCGGAAGTCCCTGAAGGAGTTAGAGAAAACCGGCAGTAAGGCTGACAGCGAGCTTGTCGGGTTCCTCCGTCCCCTTGCGGAGCGCTTCGCGGGTAAGCTTGATGAAATTTCGCGATTCTGATTCTTCACTTGGCTGTAGTTTGTTGAGTATTATTTTTTTTTTCTTCGCAGGTATCCTGGATGTTCCTCTAGAAATCCCTGGACTCTAGCGGGTGGATGTGGTAACCGATACGCTTGCCCAGCTTAAAAGGCACGCTGATGGAGTTTCTTCCATTGTCAGTGATGCTACCCAAGTGCTGGGGCAACCGTATGGTCGCCTCCTCGCCAAGGCCACTCCTGCACCTGCGCTCGACGATATGTTGAAGGTCTTCTCAGAAGGAAAGCTTCTGGATGCCTTTGCAGTCGCTCAATCGGAGGCTGGCGCGAAGACTGCGATTCAATTTGCTTTGGCGCACGGAGTCGAAGGACTGGAGGAGGCTTACTCGTCCATTCCAGTCGATCCTTCCACGGGCAAAAAGGTACGGCTCTCTCGTTTTGGCGAGCAAGCCGCCATTCTTGCTCGGAAGCTTTCTGAGATTTTTGCTCGGAAGAAGGGAGGGTCGGCTGCTGCTAGTGGGAGTACCAATGTAGCCTCGTAGCTTTTTTTCTCTTTCCTTCAATGTAATGAATCTTGGGATGTATTCCCGTACTTTTGTTGGTCTTAATCGAAGCATTGTGCCTTTGGAATTTAATCCTTTTGTTTGTACTTTTGCCTCCCGATGGGAGTAGCCCCCGAGCGATTAGTCAGATGTGCGACTAGAGACAACTCGAGTTGGGCGTCTCACTTCTTTCCTTGTACTTCTTCCAGGCGATTGCGTCTGCCGCTGAATCTTCGAGTGGACGTGGTAATCCAGTGAGTCCACTTGTGGCTGCCGTGGGCACTATTGCTGGCCTTCGTGATAAGGTTCAGGAGGGTGAGCGTAGGCTGAAAGCGCTGCGCGGAGTAGCTGACGTGGCGATATCCAAGCAGAAATTGGCGGCTGAGCGCGAGCAATTTCTAATTGGTGAACTGTCTTCAATTGCAAGGGAGTTACTATGTGAGTAGTGTAGCCCCCATGCTATTTCCTCCTCTGTGTTTCTTAGCTTACTAAGTGCGTTTGCTTCTTAGTTGTGAAACCAGATGACAGGGAAGAAAAGCAGTGGGTGGAAAACCACATTCATCAAGAAGCTAACATCACAAAGCCTCATGCGAGTAATTTCTGGTCTGATCGCAGTCGAGGTTTTGTGATGGCTACCTTGAAGTTTCGAGTCCGCCAGGCGAAAATTCTCGTGAGTTCTTTCCACGAGGTCCTGGTTGCGGTGAATGCTGCTTTTTATCCACTTGAGAGGGGCCCCGAAGACTGGAGTTATCTTCTCAGGTTATTCGGACGAGAAGGAGAGTTTCGCGCGTGCGTTCGCAATCAGATGACATGCGGCGCGGTTGTTGCTCTCTCGTTTGTCCGAATATGGCATCCTGAGATAGACTTGAACTCCGTAGCTCGGCGTCCGGATTATGCAATCGAAGATATTGCGCCGTACTATGATGCTGTTCGTCCTGCAGCCGAGAAGATTATCCGAATGACCTCTGAAGAGGTAGATAGGGTCTTAGCGGCTAAAAATGCTCAGCGTTTCGACTGACTTTATCGGATGTGAATATCCTGTAAGTTTATCTGTAGTTTGTAAAAACTGTAGTAAGGTGTGCAACCTTGTACTCGATAATTCTTTTCTGTGATGCTTAGTTTTAGGTGTAGCCCCCGTGTATTTTAAGGGGTGTGTACCTGTAACCTTTTAGCATGTAGTAAACTTGAAAGCTGTCGAGTAAATATGATGAGAGAATCATGTCTTTATTTCTATGACTGAGAAGTCATGTGTTCGAGCTTCAAGATTGGCTAGTATAGCCTCATTGTTGCAAAATAAATAAACCTAGGGGTAGAATTTGCGCAGTTGCGCGATATTCCATGGATTGGAATAGATGCCTCCAGTCTCTGGATTCTTCAGTCGATAGGCTCCTCCTGGGATCACTTCGTGTACGATGAAAGGTCCTTCCCAAGGTGGTTCGAGCTTGTGTCCTTCTTTTTGCTTCAGCCGCAACACCAAGTCGCCAACCACGAATGATCTGTGGCGTATGCGGCGACTGTGATAATTGCGTAGTGATTGTTGGTAGACTGCAGATCTTGCGAGTGCAATGTCCCGAGTTTCGTCGAGTGCGTCCATATCTTCTGCAAGTGCTTTGTTGGAGGTTTCTTCGCTGTAGGCTACAACTCGTGGGGCGCTGAATCGAACCTCTTCGGGGAGGACGGCTTCTGCCCCGTATACCATGAAAAATGGTGTGTATTGCGTTGATCGATTGGGGGTTGTGCGGAGGCTCCAAAGTACGGAGGGTAACTCCTCTGCCCAATGTCCTGCAGCGGGATGTAGCCGATCGAGCAACCTTTTTTTGATGCCAGCCGAAACTAAGCCGTTGGATCTTTCGACTTGGCCGTTTGTTTGCGGGTGGGCGACCGAAGCAAACTTCAGATTAATTCCTTTCTCCTCGCAGAACTGTTGTGTCTCCTTTGCAGTGAAGTTCGTACCATTGTCTGTAATGATGTCGTGTGGTACCCCGAATCTGCATACTATGGAGTCGAGGAACTTGATTGCGCATTGGGCGCTACCCGAGGTCACTGGCATAGCTTCGATCCATTTGGTAAATTTGTCAACTGCAACCAGCAAATGTGTGTACCCTCCTGGAGTGGATTTGCGCAGTGGGCCAACCATGTCAAGCCCCCATTGTGCAAAGGGCCAGGCGATGGGTATCATGTGCAACTCTGTGGCGGGCGCGTGCGGCTTGGGTGAGAATCGCTGGCAAGCGGCGCATCTATCGACCAGGTTTTTTGCATCGTTGGCTGCTGTTAGCCAGTAGAATCCTGCTCGAAAGGCTTTTCCCAATATTGCTCTCCAGCTAGCATGATGTCCGCAATCACCCTGGTGTATATCCCGGAGTAACTCTTTGCCGTCTTCGGGTGCGATGCACCGCTGAAGGATGCCCGAGATGCTTTGCTTGTATAACTCTCCGTTGATTAACCGAAAGGATTTGCTACGCCTGATTAGCTGTCGAGCCTCGCGTGGATCGGCCGGGAGCTGTTTATTGAGCAGGTAGTCGAGATATTTCTGCGTCCAGACTGGCTCGACCAGAAAGACCTGTCGTGATATATTATGAATAAGCTCGATAAGCGCGACCTGCGGGCTGACCTCTGTTTCTGGCGCTGCCGGTGTTTCTGCAGCTTTCTTCAATTTGACCGATCGCTTGACCATCCGTTCGAAGTATATTCCTGGCGGTATGGGTGTATTCGTGGAACCCATGTTTGCCAGTCTATCCGCCTCTTCGTTGCTGGATCTTGCAATATGCTTCAACTCGCATCCTTTGAAGCTTCCTTCGAGTATATTATACATGTCGCGGTACGCGATCATGTTTTCAGCAATGGCATCGCATTCTTTCATTGTTTGTTGCACTATGAGGTTGTAATCGCCATAAATCATCAACCGGGTAGCTCCACAAGCAATCGCCATCTTCATCCCGTGCAACAGTGCTTCATATTCTGCGTCGTTGTTCGATGCTGGATCATCTGGTGGAAAGTCTAGTCGCAGGACGTATTGCAGTTTGTCTCCACGAGGTGAGATAAGAACGATTCCAGCTCCTGCCCCTTCGTTTCTTTTGGACCCGTCAAAGTACATGATCCAATTGCTTGTATACTCGGGTGGCCCGGGTGTTTGTAGCTCTGTCCATTCGCTGATGAATTCCACGAGAACTTGGGATTTGACTGCATTGCGTCCTGCATAGGTTATATCCCAAGCGCCCAACTCGATGCTCCATTTCGCGATTCTTCCGGATGCCATAGGGTTGTTCATGATTGTCCCGAGTGACGGATCATTAACCACTGTAATGGCGTGTTCCTGGAAGTAATGTTTGAGTTTTCGGGCTGTGAGGACAACTCCATACGCAAGCTTCTGGTAATGAGGATATCGCTGCTTGCATGGCGAGAGTACTTCGCTGATGTAATATATTGGGCGCTGGACTCCGTATGCCTTGCCATCTTCAGGTCGTTCGACTACGATTGCAGTGCTGATGACCTGGTTTGTGGCGGCTAAATAGAGAAGAAGTGGCTCCCTTTCTTGTGGTGTTGCGAGAATGCGCCTGCTTTGCAGCGACCGTTTCAAGTCTGCGAATGCTTGTTTGGCTTCGGGGGTCCATTCGAATTTGTCCGTCTTCTTCGGTAGCTTATAGAAGGGTAACGCCTGCTCTCCCAATTGTGCGATGAACCTGCTTAGGGCGGCCAATCGCCCTGCGAGCTGCTGGACTCCGCGTAGATTGGTAGGCTCCTTCATGGTGAGGATGGCTTGTATTTTCTCCGGATTGGCCTCAATGCCTCTGGCGGACACCAGGTATCCTAGGAGTTTTCCTGCGGGGACGCCAAAAACGCATTTTGTCGGATTGAGCTTGATCCGATATGCATTAAGGGCGTCGAATGTTTCTTTAATATCTTCGAGGAGTGTGTCCTCTACTCGAGTTTTGATGACGATGTCGTCGACATATACTTGTACGTTCTTGCCAATGAGATTGGCAAGGCACCTCTGCATGCAACGTTGATATGTTGCGCCTGCGTTCTTCAGCCCGAAGGGCATTGTCGTGTAGCAGTATACACCGTGTGGTGTGATGAATGCCGTCTTCTCTTCGTCTTCCTTTTTCATTCGGATCTGGTTGTATCCCGAGTAGGCGTCCAGGAAAGAGAGACGTTGGCAACCTGCTGTGGAATCCACGATCTGGTCGATTCGTGGTAGAGGAAAGTTGTCCTTGGGGCAGTGCTTGTTCAGTGACGTGTAGTCGATGCACACCCGAAGGATATCCGTGTTCTTCTTGGGGACCAGCACCGGATTTGCTAACCAGGTGGATATCTTGATCTCCCTAATGAAATTTGCGGCTAGCAGCCTATTTACTTCTTCTCCCAGCGCCTTTTGCTTGGGTTCTGAAAATCGTCGAGTCGTCTGTTTGATGGGCTTTGCGTTAGGAAAGACTTCGAGTGAGTGCTCGGCAAACTCCCTGGGTATACCTGGCATATCTGAGGGCTGCCAGGCGAAAATCTCCCAGTACTCACGGAGGATTTTGACGAGCGCGCTTTCCTATGCTGGCGAGAGGGTTGTGGAAACCATCGCGGTTTTGGCGGAATCCGTCGGGTGCACTTGGTGCTTGCGAGTGTCGCTGTTGGCGCTGAATTCCAGTTCAGGCGCGTTTTTCTTCGTGAGGGGCATGACGGAGTGATCCGTGGTTTTTGCCAGCTCTTGTAGTTCTTCTTGCATCCCGAAAGATTTCGCGATCTCATTGAATTCTATGTCGCACTTATCCGATTTCTGGAAATCTCCGTCAATGGTGATCACACTGTATTCGCCGGGTAGCTTGAGCTTCAAGTATGCGTAATGTGGTACGGCCATGAATCTGGCGAACGCTGTTCGACCAAGAATGGCGTGGTACTGTGAGGGCCAGTCGACGACTTCAAAGTCCAGGAATTCCCTTCTGTAGTTGTGTGGGGAGCCCAGTACTACTTCAAGGTTGATTGTTCCGAGTGGACGTATTGCCTTGCCCGGAACTATCCCGTGGAAGGATGTTTCTGATTCCGTTAGGCCGTCCAGGTTTTTGTTCATTCGACGGAGTGTATCCGCGTAGATGATGTTGATGCCGCTGTCGCCGTCCATGAATACGCGGGCCAGGTCATAGTTGCCAATTTGAGCTTGAATGACAAGGGCGGCGTGTCCTGGTCGATAGACTCGTGGCGGGTGGTCTTCCTTCGAGAACGTGATTGGCTGCTCGGCCATCTTCAGGTACTCGGGCTTCGTTGGTGGCGTCTGCACTGCCATGCATATTTGTCTTGAGTTAGTTTTTTGAGCTCTGCGAGAGGGGCATACCTTCTGTATCATCCCGAGGAGTTGTCCGTGCGGAGTCGGGTATGTATTTGCTCCCGTGTTTTGTTGTTGTGGTGCTGGCAATGCGGCGAGTGCCATGTTTGGGTTGGCTGGTGGAGGTGGTGGCGGTGGTAGCTGGAATTGTTGTCCGCCTCCTGGTAGCGGTGGATAGTTTTGGGTGGAAGCGAATCTTTTCTTGGCGAGCGCGTCCGAGATTTCGATGAACTTTCGGCAATCCTTGAGAAGGTGTGTTGCCTTAGTCTTGCCCGTGCGCTTGTCTGTGAACAGATGTAGCGAGCAGTACGCATCGAGGTCTTCCTCGGGTGATTTTTCTTCTACCTTTGGTCTCCATTCGCGACTTCCACGACGACCGGAGTCGCGACTTCGCGTGAATTCTGCTGCCACTAGTTCTTCTCTATCCTCGTGGTCGTAATATTTTCTTCTCTTTCTTCGCCCATGACGGTCTTCGTCGTGTGTGGGCGATGATGTTCTTTCATTGCGTACCGCGTCTTCTCCATTGGCCCATTTTTCGGCTATGACCATGAGCTCCCCTATGGTTTTGGGCGCAGCTCTGCCGAGTTCTTCTCGAAACGCGGTTCTTCTTGCTCCTTTGGCGAAGGCCTCAATCGCCACTTCTTCAGAGATTGTCCCTGCGGTGTTCCTGAGTGTGTTCCACCGCTGGATGTATTCTCGCGTGGATTCGCCACTTTTCTGTTTGCAAGCCCGTAGTTCTTCGATTGTAGCTGGCCTTTTGTAGGTCGACTGGAAGTTTTTGCAGAAATCGCAATGCAGGTCGTCCCACGATGCGTAGCAAGATCGTGGTCTCCTCTCCAGCCAGCTGCGGGCCGCTCCGGCTAGGTGCAAATTGAGGTATTGCATGGCCGTGTTTTTGTTACCACGTTGGCATTTTACTGCCGTGAGGTAGTCGCTTAACCACTGGGAGGGCTCGAGTGAGCCATCGTATTTTGTCACCTCCGAGCTGAGCTTGAATCTCTTGGGTAGAGGTGCTTCGCGAATACTGCGAGCAAAGCAAAGTGCTCCGCAGGTTTCGTCGTCCGAAGACCCGGATGAGGAGCGTTCGCGGTATCGTGAAGCCCTTGCTTTATCCACCTTCTTCTGGGCGAGATCGGATCGCGCGTCGTACCCGGACCGGTCGCGGTTGCTATCTTTTCTTGGTTCTTTACTTCGTTTTCTCGAGCGGCTGCTGTGGTGCCGCGAATCTTTGTCTCTCGGGCTGTCGTCGCTGCTGCTTCGACTGTCGCCGCGGCGTCGAGCCTCTTTTCCTCGGCCGCGACGCGGCGATTTATCCTTTCTCGGAGAGGAGCTCCTGTGCCTGCGGGGTGTGTCCTTGTCTTTGTCCTTCTCCTGTCGCGCCTTCTCCAGTTGTTCCTTGCGATCGTGGGAGGCGAGTTTTGCGGCTGCCCGCCCTAGACCCTTGCGGATATGCTTGTATTGTTCCACCCGAGGATCGCTGTCCGTCGGCTGGTTCATCTGCATGTAGGTTGCCGCGGCTAGAATTGCGGCGGCTGGAGTTTGCGGGTAGACGTTGCCATCGTCGTCAACCCTCATGAAAGAAGATGTGGTAGACCTGTTGGTCCCAGCCATGGATTCGTGGTCCCTCGTCGACGCTGCGGGTCCTTTTCCCCCGGGTTGGGTACCGACCGAAGGTGCAAGGGACAGCTCGGCTCGACGTAGGCTTGACTCATCCGCCGCTCTCCTGCGACGGGCTAGATCTGCTCGGGCATCCTTGATGTTTGAGGCCGCTCTCACTAGGTGATAGTGGTAGGCGGTTAGGTCTTCCTGTGTGGCACCTGCTGCGGGTGGCTGACTCTTTCGCATGGATTCTTTGGCTCTTTTCCAGGCTTCCCGCGAGACGCCGATTAGATCGCGCTCGGTTGCGCTATATTCAGTTTCCGAGGGCTGTTCCGATCCTGCCATGCAGACTTGGGCCAGTCGTGGCCCGTGTGTCCTAGGCGCAGATCGGGAGGTTCTTCGCACCCGAGAGGGTTCCTCTGTCGAGAGTGCGTGGTAGTCGATCGTGTTGAAGCGGATGGACTCGCCGCTTTTCTCCATAGGGAAGCGCGAGTTGACGGCTCCAGGTTCGGGTTCAGATTCATCCGAGAAGTGGAGGATTCCGTCTCTGTTCGCCATGAAGTTGAAGCTTCCGAACGTCAGGGTGACGCTCTTCTCCAGATCCTCGAATACCGGGCGTGATTCCGGCGAGTGAGGTGTGACTATGACGGATCCGATCCGTACAGGATTGTTCGGAGCCGTAGTCGATGGTTTCCAACGGGAGTTGGATGTAGATGAAGCCGAAGATGCCGGTGATCCAGCGCCTGCGATCCCCACGGTCGGCGCCAATTGTCGAAGCTCTGGCTCCGCAAATCCCTCAGGTGACCCTATCGGGTTTCGACTAGGAGATGTCATAGGCGCTCGTGAAATCGTCGGCTTGACAGGGAGGCAAGATTTACCCAGGTTCGGGGCCCTCGAAGAGGTAAAACCCTTACTCCTGCCTTCTGCTGATCTGTATTAGACGATTAGATCGATTACAGGGTGCTCGAATCGAGAGTAGATCTCGAGTTTCAAGGCTTTTGTGGTCGTGCGGTAATACTTGGTCCTCTCCTTGGGGGCTCTCCTGGCTTTATATAGATAGCCAGGTCTCGAGTCCAACCCGGAGAGGATACAAACCCTAGCTTGAGTCGGTTACAATCCCTAACTTAACCCGCAAGTTGACGCGGGTGGGCTTTTCATGGGCCTTCTAGAGTACTCCAAGGGCGCTTCCTGTCGGGCCTTGATCAGAAGGCTTGAGAGGGGGTGTCCTTACTCGCAGGGCCCAGGATCCATGCCTTCGTCACAAACAATACAGGAAAATAAACAATCAATATCATGGCATAGTGCACAATCATGGGATGATGCATGTCAAGTTAATAGATGCATCAAAATAACCTAATTGACATGGTAACACAATTTAAATGGACACATATGCAATTTTGAGTTGCATATGAAAAGCCCATGGATTTTGGTTAGATTATTTGTTTTCCAACTAATCAACAGGTGCTAGTGGTTTAGTATGATGCATGCATGAGGAAAACAACAAAATAACAACATTAGAACCAATTTAAAATAGGGTTTACCAATTAAGAATTTTATTTATTAATTTAGGGAATTATTGGTGCCTTAAAGGTGACACACAAGTATTTGTTGTTTTCACCAAGATAAATTGTGCAAAATGAATAACAAAATTCATATTCGAAAAGATCATGAAATTTTGGGTGGATTACACGTTTCAAATATTGAAAAAGGCATTAGGATGAATTTATTATGACTTAAGCAAAGTTAAACAAGTTTTAAATGAGTTTAAAACAAGCATGAGTTTTATTTGAATTTTATTTGCTCAAAACATAATTTCAAATTCACATTTGAAAATTTTATGCTTTGGTGGTTTGAAAACATATTTTGCATGTTCAAAAATAATTCAAATTGAGCAAGTTATGATTTTAGCAATTTTAAATGATTTAAATAAGATTTAAATTATTTAAGCAATTTAAATTATTCAAACCATGAAACAAAATTTATATTTGAAAAGGTTATTTGAAATAGCATTGAAAACATATTTTATTTGCATGATTTGGATTTATTATGAATTAGTTATGGAATTTAGAAATTTGCATTTGAATTATTTGAATTCAAATTTGAATTGCATTTTGAAAATTCAAAACAGTACACAAATGGCATAGTTGGATAGACAATTTAATTTAGCACAAAAAACATGTTTAGATTTTATTATTTAGAGTTATAGATTAAAAGTTATTAACAAATTAAAATTGAGGACCAAACTGTAATTAAAAAGGTTCTATTTTGAAACAGAAATGTGGTTAAACTTTTGTTACAGCGCTACCAGCTAGCCACAGCCACTGCAGGGTGGGCCACGGGCCAGCGTGGCGCTGCGCGCGCTTGCGTGGCCACCAGGGTCACTGCCTGGTGGACCCTGTCTGTCAGTGGCGCGGAGGAAAAAGTGTGGATTTTATTCGAGCCGCGAGGGATTCGATCCCTGCACCTCGCGGGCGCGCACACGGCACTGAACCACTGCGTTGTCTTCGCTTCGTTGTCAGTAACAGCGACGCGGGGAGGATAACGATTCAGATCTGCGTTAACTGAAGTTAACTGAAGCGCAGCTGAACCTGAACGCTGACAGGGAACGAAGTTCGCCGGCGGGGAGCTGTGGTGGTGCGCGTGGATGCTGCTGTGGTGCAGTGGGGGTGATGGATGCGGTGGACGTGCACGGTACCGTGGTGGGTGCAACAGAGGGAGAGAGGGGGTGAGACAACACGGGCTCACCGGGAGATGGTCGAGGTGGCAGTACTCGGGCAGAACGGCGGCGACGTGGACGAGGACGGCGGGGAAGATCCAGGGGGTCACCGGGGTGGCTCTGGTGTCTAAACGGACGAGGAGAAGGTGGAGGTTCGATTCCCGGGGGCTAAGTGGGTAGATGGAGTGCGGAGGCGGCGGTGCTCATCGGGGTTCAGAGAGGTGGTCGCCGGAGGGAGCTTCAGAGAGGGGAGCTCGAGCAGAGAGAGGGTGAGCGGCGGCGGCAACAAGGGGAAACGACGACCTAGGGCTAGGGTTAGGTGCTGCGGGGTCCGTAGGGGCTAAATAGGCGCGGTCGTCGATGCGTGGCCGTCGGTGGCGAGCTCCTGCCGCTGTGGCACGCTCCGATGGCCGCCGTACACGGGGGAGAAAAGGGAATAGATCCCCGAACCGGTACGCGGGCCAGCGGGCTGCGTTGCGCGCGGGTAGAGGAAGATGGGTGGGCTGGGAGCAGCCCATCTCCCCTTGGCGCCAAAAATTGGTTTTTAAAATTTTATTTCTTCCTCTTTTTTTTTTGCTGAATTAGGATTTGGAAGAAAAAGATGGGTTTTAGGTTAGTACAAATTTTGGAAAAATTAGGGGGAGTTCCTTAGGCCATTTGCAAACAGATGCTAAGTTTTATTTTTCAAAAAGTTTGAAACTTGCTTGCTGTTTGAATTTAAACAAATTTGGGGGAAATTTGATATTACATGATCATTAATAAAAACCAATTTTTAAATAGGGTAACCCCTATGTTAAATATAACCCACTGATTAAATTTGTTTTATAATTTGCATGAATTCAAATTGGTTGCTGTTTGATGCTTGATTTGAATTTTAAATATGATTGGAAATTAAATGATTGATTAAAACCATCTATTTAATAAGTGATCACTATGGGATAAAATGAAACAATTTGGTTGTTTTTATTCTAGATTTTTATTTGAAATGTTGTAACAGAGCAAGTATGAAACAATCATTTGAATAAGGTTTGAATTTGAATTGGGAAAACAGGGAAAAACAGATGCATCAAATAAGAAACAAATGCAAACAGAAATGAAACAAATGCAACAACATGATGATATGATGCAATACTTTAATAAAATTTGCGGCTAGCAGCCTATTTACTTCTTCTCCCAGCGCCTTTTGCTTGGGTTCTGAAAATCGTCGAGTCGTCTGTTTGATGGGCTTTGCGTTAGGAAAGACTTCGAGTGAGTGCTCGGCAAACTCCCTGGGTATACCTGGCATATCTGAGGGCTGCCAGGCGAAAATCTCCCAGTACTCACGGAGGATTTTGACGAGCGCGCTTTCCTATGCTGGCGAGAGGGTTGTGGAAACCATCGCGGTTTTGGCGGAATCCGTCGGGTGCACTTGGTGCTTGCGAGTGTCGCTGTTGGCGCTGAATTCCAGTTCAGGCGCGTTTTTCTTCGTGAGGGGCATGACGGAGTGATCCGTGGTTTTTGCCAGCTCTTGTAGTTCTTCTTGCATCCCGAAAGATTTCGCGATCTCATTGAATTCTATGTCGCACTTATCCGATTTCTGGAAATCTCCGTCAATGGTGATCACACTGTATTCGCCGGGTAGCTTGAGCTTCAAGTATGCGTAATGTGGTACGGCCATGAATCTGGCGAACGCTGTTCGACCAAGAATGGCGTGGTACTGTGAGGGCCAGTCGACGACTTCAAAGTCCAGGAATTCCCTTCTGTAGTTGTGTGGGGAGCCCAGTACTACTTCAAGGTTGATTGTTCCGAGTGGACGTATTGCCTTGCCCGGAACTATCCCGTGGAAGGATGTTTCTGATTCCGTTAGGCCGTCCAGGTTTTTGTTCATTCGACGGAGTGTATCCGCGTAGATGATGTTGATGCCGCTGTCGCCGTCCATGAATACGCGGGCCAGGTCATAGTTGCCAATTTGAGCTTGAATGACAAGGGCGGCGTGTCCTGGTCGATAGACTCGTGGCGGGTGGTCTTCCTTCGAGAACGTGATTGGCTGCTCGGCCATCTTCAGGTACTCGGGCTTCGTTGGTGGCGTCTGCACTGCCATGCATATTTGTCTTGAGTTAGTTTTTTGAGCTCTGCGAGAGGGGCATACCTTCTGTATCATCCCGAGGAGTTGTCCGTGCGGAGTCGGGTATGTATTTGCTCCCGTGTTTTGTTGTTGTGGTGCTGGCAATGCGGCGAGTGCCATGTTTGGGTTGGCTGGTGGAGGTGGTGGCGGTGGTAGCTGGAATTGTTGTCCGCCTCCTGGTAGCGGTGGATAGTTTTGGGTGGAAGCGAATCTTTTCTTGGCGAGCGCGTCCGAGATTTCGATGAACTTTCGGCAATCCTTGAGAAGGTGTGTTGCCTTAGTCTTGCCCGTGCGCTTGTCTGTGAACAGATGTAGCGAGCAGTACGCATCGAGGTCTTCCTCGGGTGATTTTTCTTCTACCTTTGGTCTCCATTCGCGACTTCCACGACGACCGGAGTCGCGACTTCGCGTGAATTCTGCTGCCACTAGTTCTTCTCTATCCTCGTGGTCGTAATATTTTCTTCTCTTTCTTCGCCCATGACGGTCTTCGTCGTGTGTGGGCGATGATGTTCTTTCATTGCGTACCGCGTCTTCTCCATTGGCCCATTTTTCGGCTATGACCATGAGCTCCCCTATGGTTTTGGGCGCAGCTCTGCCGAGTTCTTCTCGAAACGCGGTTCTTCTTGCTCCTTTGGCGAAGGCCTCAATCGCCACTTCTTCAGAGATTGTCCCTGCGGTGTTCCTGAGTGTGTTCCACCGCTGGATGTATTCTCGCGTGGATTCGCCACTTTTCTGTTTGCAAGCCCGTAGTTCTTCGATTGTAGCTGGCCTTTTGTAGGTCGACTGGAAGTTTTTGCAGAAATCGCAATGCAGGTCGTCCCACGATGCGTAGCAAGATCGTGGTCTCCTCTCCAGCCAGCTGCGGGCCGCTCCGGCTAGGTGCAAATTGAGGTATTGCATGGCCGTGTTTTTGTTACCACGTTGGCATTTTACTGCCGTGAGGTAGTCGCTTAACCACTGGGAGGGCTCGAGTGAGCCATCGTATTTTGTCACCTCCGAGCTGAGCTTGAATCTCTTGGGTAGAGGTGCTTCGCGAATACTGCGAGCAAAGCAAAGTGCTCCGCAGGTTTCGTCGTCCGAAGACCCGGATGAGGAGCGTTCGCGGTATCGTGAAGCCCTGGCTTTATCCACCTTCTTCTGGGCGAGATCGGATCGCGCGTCGTACCCGGACCGGTCGCGGTTGCTATCTTTTCTTGGTTCTTTACTTCGTTTTCTCGAGCGGCTGCTGTGGTGCCGCGAATCTTTGTCTCTCGGGCTGTCGTCGCTGCTGCTTCGACTGTCGCCGCGGCGTCGAGCCTCTTTTCCTCGGCCGCGACGCGGCGATTTATCCTTTCTCGGAGAGGAGCTCCTGTGCCTGCGGGGTGTGTCCTTGTATTTGTCCTTCTCCTGTCGCGCCTTCTCCAGTTGTTCCTTGCGATCGTGGGAGGCGAGTTTTGCGGCTGCCAGCCCTAGACCCTTGCGGATATGCTTGTATTGTTCCACCCGAGGATCGCTGTCCGTCGGCTGGTTCATCTGCATGTAGGTTGCCGCGGCTAGAATTGCGGCGGCTGGAGTTTGCGAGTAGACGTTGCCATCGTCGTCAACCCTCATGAAAGAAGATGTGGTAGACCTGTTGGTCCCAGCCATGGATTCGTGGTCCCTCGTCGACGCTGCGGGTCCTTTTCCCCCGGGTTGGGTACCGACCGAAGGTGCAAGGGACAGCTCGGCTCGACGTAGGCTTGACTCATCCGCCGCTCTCCTGCGACGGGCTAGATCTGCTCGGGCATCCTTGATGTTTGAGGCCGCTCTCACTAGGTGATAGTGGTAGGCGGTTAGGTCTTCCTGTGTGGCACCTGCTGCGGGTGGCTGACTCTTTCGCATGGATTCTTTGGCTCTTTTCCAGGCTTCCCGCGAGACGCCGATTAGATCGCGCTCGGTTGCGCTATATTCAGTTTCCGAGGGCTGTTCCGATCCTGCCATGCAGACTTGGGCCAGTCGTGGCCCGTGTGTCCTAGGCGCAGATCGGGAGGTTCTTCGCACCCGAGAGGGTTCCTCTGTCGAGAGTGCGTGGTAGTCGATCGTGTTGAAGCGGATGGACTCGCCGCTTTTCTCCATAGGGAAGCGCGAGTTGACGGCTCCAGGTTCGGGTTCAGATTCATCCGAGAAGTGGAGGATTCCGTCTCTGTTCGCCATGAAGTTGAAGCTTCCGAACGTCAGGGTGACGCTCTTCTCCAGATCCTCGAATACCGGGCGTGATTCCGGCGAGTGAGGTGTGACTATGACGGATCCGATCCGTACAGGATTGTTCGGAGCCGTAGTCGATGGTTTCCAACGGGAGTTGGATGTCGATGAAGCCGAAGATGCCGGTGATCCAGCGCCTGCGATCCCCACGGTCGGCGCCAATTGTCGAAGCTCTGGCTCCGCAAATCCCTCAGGTGACCCTATCGGGTTTCGACTAGGAGATGTCATAGGCGCTGGTGAAATCGTCGGCTTGACAGGGAGGCAAGATTTACCCAGGTTCGGGGCCCTCGAAGAGGTAAAACCCTTACTCCTGCCTTCTGCTGATCTGTATTAGACGATTAGATCGATTACAGGGTGCTCGAATCGAGAGTAGATCTCGAGTTTCAAGGCTTTTGTGGTCGTGCGGTAATACTTGGTCCTCTCCTTGGGGGCTCTCCTGGCTTTATATAGATAGCCAGGTCTCGAGTCCAACCCGGAGAGGATACAAACCCTAGCTTGAGTCGGTTACAATCCCTAACTTAACCCGCAAGTTGACGCGGGTGGGCTTTTCATGGGCCTTCTAGAGTACTCCAAGGGCGCTTCCTGTCGGGCCTTGATCAGAAGGCTTGAGAGGGGGTGTCCTTACTCGCAGGGCCCAGGATCCATGCCTTCGTCACAAACAATACAGGAAAATAAACAATCAATATCATGGCATAGTGCACAATCATGGGATGATGCATGTCAAGTTAATAGATGCATCAAAATAACCTAATTGACATGGTAACACAATTTAAATGGACACATATGCAATTTTGAGTTGCATATGAAAAGCCCATGGATTTTGGTTAGATTATTTGTTTTCCAACTAATCAACAGGTGCTAGTGGTTTAGTATGATGCATGCATGAGGAAAACAACAAAATAACAACATTAGAACCAATTTAAAATAGGGTTTACCAATTAAGAATTTTATTTATTAATTTAGGGAATTATTGGTGCCTTAAAGGTGACACACAAGTATTTGTTGTTTTCACCAAGATAAATTGTGCAAAATGAATAACAAAATTCATATTCGAAAAGATCATGAAATTTTGGGTGGATTACACGTTTCAAATATTGAAAAAGGCATTAGGATGAATTTATTATGACTTAAGCAAAGTTAAACAAGTTTTAAATGAGTTTAAAACAAGCATGAGTTTTATTTGAATTTTATTTGCTCAAAACATAATTTCAAATTCACATTTGAAAATTTTATGCTTTGGTGGTTTGAAAACATATTTTGCATGTTCAAAAATAATTCAAATTGAGCAAGTTATGATTTTAGCAATTTTAAATGATTTAAATAAGATTTAAATTATTTAAGCAATTTAAATTATTCAAACCATGAAACAAAATTTATATTTGAAAAGGTTATTTGAAATAGCATTGAAAACATATTTTATTTGCATGATTTGGATTTATTATGAATTAGTTATGGAATTTAGAAATTTGCATTTGAATTATTTGAATTCAAATTTGAATTGCATTTTGAAAATTCAAAACAGTACACAAATGGCATAGTTGGATAGACAATTTAATTTAGCACAAAAAACATGTTTAGATTTTATTATTTAGAGTTATAGATTAAAAGTTATTAACAAATTAAAATTGAGGACCAAACTGTAATTAAAAAGGTTCTATTTTGAAACAGAAATGTGGTTAAACTTTTGTTACAGCGCTACCAGCTAGCCACAGCCACTGCAGGGTGGGCCACGGGCCAGCGTGGCGCTGCGCGCGCTTGCGTGGCCACCAGGGTCACTGCCTGGTGGACCCTGTCTGTCAGTGGCGCGGAGGAAAAAGTGTGGATTTTATTCGAGCCGCGAGGGATTCGATCCCTGCACCTCGCGGGCGCGCACACGGCACTGAACCACTGCGTTGTCTTCGCTTCGTTGTCAGTAACAGCGACGCGGGGAGGATAACGATTCAGATCTGCGTTAACTGAAGTTAACTGAAGCGCAGCTGAACCTGAACGCTGACAGGGAACGAAGTTCGCCGGCGGGGAGCTGTGGTGGTGCGCGTGGATGCTGCTGTGGTGCAGTGGGGGTGATGGATGCGGTGGACGTGCACGGTACCGTGGTGGGTGCAACAGAGGGAGAGAGGGGGTGAGACAACACGGGCTCACCGGGAGATGGTCGAGGTGGCAGTACTCGGGCAGAACGGCGGCGACGTGGACGAGGACGGCGGGGAAGATCCAGGGGGTCACCGGGGTGGCTCTGGTGTCTAAACGGACGAGGAGAAGGTGGAGGTTCGATTCCCGGGGGCTAAGTGGGTAGATGGAGTGCGGAGGCGGCGGTGCTCATCGGGGTTCAGAGAGGTGGTCGCCGGAGGGAGCTTCAGAGAGGGGAGCTCGAGCAGAGAGAGGGTGAGCGGCGGCGGCAACGAGGGGAAACGACGACCTAGGGCTAGGGTTAGGTGCTGCGGGGTCCGTAGGGGCTAAATAGGCGCGGTCGTCGATGCGTGGCCGTCGGTGGCGAGCTCCTGCCGCTGTGGCACGCTCCGATGGCCGCCGTACACGGGGGAGAAAAGGGAATAGATCCCCGAACCGGTACGCGGGCCAGCGGGCTGCGTTGCGCGCGGGTAGAGGAAGATGGGTGGGCTGGGAGCAGCCCATCTCCCCTTGGCGCCAAAAATTGGTTTTTAAAATTTTATTTCTTCCTCTTTTTTTTTTGCTGAATTAGGATTTGGAAGAAAAAGATGGGTTTTAGGTTAGTACAAATTTTGGAAAAATTAGGGGGAGTTCCTTAGGCCATTTGCAAACAGATGCTAAGTTTTATTTTTCAAAAAGTTTGAAACTTGCTTGCTGTTTGAATTTAAACAAATTTGGGGGAAATTTGATATTACATGATCATTAATAAAAACCAATTTTTAAATAGGGTAACCCCTATGTTAAATATAACCCACTGATTAAATTTGTTTTATAATTTGCATGAATTCAAATTGGTTGCTGTTTGATGCTTGATTTGAATTTTAAATATGATTGGAAATTAAATGATTGATTAAAACCATCTATTTAATAAGTGATCACTATGGGATAAAATGAAACAATTTGGTTGTTTTTATTCTAGATTTTTATTTGAAATGTTGTAACAGAGCAAGTATGAAACAATCATTTGAATAAGGTTTGAATTTGAATTGGGAAAACAGGGAAAAACAGATGCATCAAATAAGAAACAAATGCAAACAGAAATGAAACAAATGCAACAACATGATGATATGATGCAATACTTTAATAAACATGCAACAAACATTCTAAGGGGATGGTTTTCATACTTGGGATGTTACAATGGGGGTTTGTCTATTCTTCAATATGCCGACGATACAATTCTCTTTATGGAGCATAACATGGAAAAGGCACGAAACCTGAAATTAATATTATCAACATTCGAGCAACTTTGTGGTCTAAAGATAAATTTCCATAAGAGGGAATTTTTTAGTTTCGGTGAGGCTCTGAATGATGCAGACCAATATGCTGAAATTTTTGGCCGTGGTCTAGGTCATTTTCCTATAAGTTATCTAGGCATCCCGATTCACTTTAGGAGGCTGTCGATAGCCCAGTGGAATAAAGTTGAGGAAAGACTTAAGAAACGCCTAAGTAGTTGGAAAGGAAAATTGCTATCCCTAGGAGGGTGGTTGGTTCTCATTAATTTAGTACTTAGTAATATGGTACTGCACATGATTTTTTTTTTCCAAATACCAAAGGGAGTGTTGCAATCCATTGGATTACTTTCAATCAGGATTCTTTTGGCAAGGGGATAGTTCAAAAAAGAAATATAGACCGCCTAATTGAGTGTTTTGTGTAGACCCAAAGATCAAGGAGGGCTTGCAATTCATGACTTAGAAGTCAAGAATAGGGCTCTCCTAGGGAAGTGGATGTTCAAGATTCTTACGAAGATGGGGTCTGGCAATCTATTCTAAGGAGGAAGTATGTTGGTTCAAAGGCATTGTCACGGGTTTCTTGGAAACCAGGTGACTCACATTTTTTGGGCCGGATTAATGCGTGCGAAGAAATTCTTCTTCCCATATGGTTCCTTCTCTATTAAAGATGGATCAGAGATAAGGTTCTGAGAGGATAAGTGGTTAGGTAATGCCATACTCTGAGAACCATATCCGGCCTTGTATATCATAGTCCTTGGACCTCAAAAAAGTGATAGGCTCGAGCAGGTCATGGAAAATAATCCACCTACGGTGTCGATCAGAAGGGACCTTTTTGGACCTCGGTGGCATCTTGGAATGAGTTGCTTGGGAGATTGGGGTCAATCCATCTGTCCCAAGGGAAGGATGATTTTCATTTGAATTAGAAGGGTCCATTGCATAAAAACAAAAAAAAAATTACTACGCGCGATAAACCCGAAGGGCCAAGATTTAATCTATAACGAGATGAAAGGTAACGGTCATCGAGAGCTAGAGTCTTAAGGAGAACATATCCTCAAAGACACAAAGAATTACGAGATCAAATCTTGTTGGTGATGTAGTCGTACTCACATCGATCTCAAGATCACGAAGATGAGCGATGCCGGATTGCAGCGCTTCTGCACTCGGTCACACGTACAGCTCCATGACGACCATCGTTCCCTTGATTCAGCGGGGCAGCGGAAGTAAAGAATCCCTCGGAAACCAGCAGCATGAAGGCGTGGTGTGGTGGAGAAAACTTCGTTCAGGGCTTCGTCAAGGGCATGAGCATGGGGTGGATCAGCGGGAGGATGGAGATGGAGATGACACCAAGTTGTGTGGGGAGAGAGAGGTCCAACCCCTCTTTATATAGAAGGGGGAGGCAGCCACGAAATTTTTGTGCCTCGACCTCTCCCCTCATCATGTGGGTGGAGTCTCCACTCAACCCACTCATTCTCTCATCAATTCCCACTCAAAATTCCAAGAGTTTTCTTTAACAAATAAATAAAATTATTTTATTTCTTTATTTTAGTGTTTGTTAATCCTATTAACAAACATTAAAACTTACCCCCTTGAACTTATTTGTTAATAAAACATTAACATATATCACCTTGAACTATTTCAATATTCCCCGGAACTATTCCGGTGACTATTTCAATATGCCCCGAAACAATTTTGGTGTTGTCCAAAATTTTCTTCGATATTTCGTATCCACTCAATCGCGTCATTGAACCTTAAGTGTGTCACCCTATGGTCCGTGAATAATGTATACATGATCGAGACACCTCTCCGATCAATAATCAACAACGGGACCTAGATATCCGTAATGACTCCTACACATTCAACGATGAATCTAGTGATCGTGCGAACCATAAACGTCGTAACCAATTCCCTTCGTCTCGCGATATTATACTTGTCCGAGATCCGATCATTGGTATCAACCATACCTAGTTCAATCTCATTACCGACAAGTACTCTTGTACTCGTTCCGTGATATGACATCCTTGTGACCTTGTCACGTGCTTACAATCGGTGTCGATGTGATATCACCGAGAGGGCCCAGAGTATATCTCTCTGTCAATCGGTATCGATGTCATCGAGCTGGACTTCATCGGGATCATCATCGTCATCATCATCTCCACCATCGTCACCCTCAGCTCCACCCCGTTCCGCTATAACTTCTATGGTTGCATCTTGTCTATTTCATAGGGGGGGGGCTTTCTCTGTGTTGATTACTACTTGTAATTGATGCTATTGAGTGAAACCATTGGATTAGGTTTATGTCCAGATTGTTAATTACCATTATATCACCTCTTATCATTATCCATACGATGTCTTGTGAGTAATTCGTGTTGTTCTTGAGGACATGGGAGAAGTCAAGTTGTTAATAGTGAAGTAATGTTGAGTAATATTTATTGGTTTGATATTTAAGTTGTGGTGTTATTCTTCTAGTGGTGTCATGTGAACGTCGACTACATGATACTTCACCATTTATGGGCGTAGTGGAATGCATCGTGTATTTGGCTACTAATTATGGGGTTGCCGGATTGACAGAAACCTAAACCCCCGTTAGGAAACCATTGCACGAGGGAGCGTAGGATCCCGGAGTTTAAAGCTGTGGTTAGATTTATTTCTTAATTACTTTCTTGTAGTTGCGGATGATTTCAAGGGGTATAATCACAAGTATGTAATAGTCTTGGATGGGACGGTATATTAGCATAGGTTCACCCACACAACACTTATCAAAACACTAAAGATTATTCAGCGGCATGAAACAAAAGCACTTGACAGAAACCTCCCGTGTGTCCTTGAGAACATTTGTTAATCATAAGTAAACCCACTGGCTTGTCCTTTGCTGAAGAAAGGATTGGGCCACTTCCTGCAATTATTATTACTGCATTTTATTTACTCCCACTTTATTTATCTGCAATATCAAAAACCCCTATAAATTTATGTTTCAGTATTTACAATTATTCCTTCATCGAAACTTCTTGTCAACACCTTCTGCTCCTCGTTGGGTTCGACACTCTCATTTATCGAAAGTACTACGATACACCCCCTATACTTGTGGGTCATCAGCTGGCAGGACCACCTTGAAACCATTCATGATTCTTGTTGTCTCGTCCTTTCGTGTGTTGCTGGTCCTGTCGTGCTTCAGATGTATCTTTTGACTTCCCATACAAGTCAAAGAAGCCTAGCAGATTCACGCAGAGATTCTTCGTCAGGTGCATCACGTCGATCGCAGAGGGACATCTAGGATTTTCCAATAGGGTAGATCCCAAAATATAGATTTCTTTTTCTACATGGGTGCGTGTCCGTCAGCGTCATTCGGAACAGGTTGTTTGCCAGGACCCTTTCCACAGATTACTTTCAAATCCTTCACTATATCAAATACATAATCACCAGATCGGAGGATTTGAAATGCTTGCCTGCTTTTCTTACGGGATGCTTGCGTGGAAGAAAACAACGATACCCGAGGTACACAACCTTCTTATATTTATCTAGATATATACTTTTGGTGTCATCTAAACAATGTATGCATGCATTGTATCCCTTGTTTGCATGTCCAGAAATGTTACTAAGAGCAGGCCAATCGTTGATGGTTACGAACAACAGCGCTCGTAGGTTAAATTCTTCTTGTTTGTGCTCGTCCCACACAGGTACACCTTCTTCACGCAACAACTGTAAAAGTTCATCGACTAATGGCCTTAGGTACACATCAATGTCGTTGCCCGGTTGCCTCGGGTCCTTGGATCAGCACTGGCATCATAATAAATATCCTCGTCATGCACAACCAAGGAGAAAGATTATAGATACATAGAGTCACATGGCAGGGGCTATGGCTGCAGCTCTGCTCACTAAATGGATTCATGCCATCTGTACTTAGACCAAACCATAAGTTCCTTGCATCACCTATAAGCGCGGGAACTTTCTCTCGATTTTTCTCTACTTCGACCCATCAGCGGGGTGTCTCAACATCTCGTCTTTCTTATGATCTTCCATGTGCCATCGCAAAAGTTTGGCATGCTCTTTGTTTCTGGAAAAAGGTTTCAACAATGGTATTATAGGAGCATACCACATCACCTTCGCAGGAACGCTCTTCCTGGGGCGCTCACCCTCAACATCGCCAGGGTCGTTTGGTCTGATCTTATACCGCAATGTAGTGCATACCGGGCACTGTTCCAAATTCTCGTACTTCTCACCGCGGAAGAGGATGTAGTCATTAATGCAGGCATGTATCTTTTCCACTTGTAATCCTAGGGGGAAGACAAGCTTCTTTGCTTGATATGTATTGTCGCGCAATTCATTGTTTCTAGTGAGCTGCTTCTTCACTATTTGCAGCAACTTTTTAAACCGTTGTCAGTCACACCGTTCTCGGCCTTTCATTGCAGCAATTCCAGTGCTGCCCAGATTTTTCTGCCTATCTTTGCAATTTGGATACAACAATGTTTTGTGATCCTTTAACATCTGGTCGAATTTCACCCTCACCTTTTCAATCTCGCTTTATCTCTTTGCATCCGTAATGTCCTGGCCAAGATCATCGATGGGCTCAACTGTTGCCCGGTCTTCTGTTTCTACTTCATCGGTATCTTCCATTCCAGTACCGGCACCGTATTCAGGGAACATATCATGATAGTTGTCATCATTATCTTCTTCTTCGTTGTCTTCCATCATAACCCCTCTTTCTACGTGGTTGGTCCAACAATTATAGCCGGGCATGAAACCGGACTGAAACAGCTGGAAGTGGATGAGCCTGTGCGAAGAGTGTTTCTTCTGATTCCGACATACATCACATGGAAAACACATAAAATTATTCCGCTTGTTTGCCTGGGCCACCTAGATGAAATAATCCAAGCCTTCCATGAACGCGGCAGAGCGTCGGTCAGTGTACATTCATTGCATGTTCATCTGCATTATATGATTATTAATTAAGAACTGTTACAGAACACCGTGAATAGAGAAATGACCACTGTTACATCGACAGATGAAAGGATAAAGTTGGTACCTTCACCGAGGAGGAAAGAAGGAGGAGAAAGCTTATTTAATTAAGTGTGGCTCGGACAAATTAAATCATGTTTTTTTTCTACAAGCTGAGATGGCGTTATGCTCCCGGGCATTTCATCGAACATCTCTTGTGCATATGAGGGAAAAATAAATGAACACACACCACACAGTTAGAATATGCCTCCAAATTGAGTGGCATGAGGAGAGAAGAGGGCTGGCAGGGTTTATATAGTGTCAGGGGGGTGGTGGGGACTTTTGCCCCGGTTGGAGCCACCAACCGGGGTAAAAGGCGCAACACTTTTTTCCCCGGTTGGTTGCTCCAACCGGGGAAAAAGACCCCCCCAACCCCCCACCACCACGACGCGCCCTGCTCGCCCTAGCCCCACCTCTGCACCCTTTTACACCAGGTGAAGGCCGAGCCAGAATGAAATGGGTGCTCACCACCGAGCAAAAGCCCTGTTCTCCACTAGTGAAAGGAAGCAATTTCTCTGGCTGACAGAAACAAAATAAAAGTATGCCAAGCTAACATGAGTCACATTGGAAACCAAACGTGTTATACTTTTGCGGATGAATTACTAAATCGAACACCAGCTCACATTTACTGGTAAAGATAAATATGTTTGGTTTCCAAGAATGATCTACACAACTTGTGATTTAAAAAACAATAATGTGTGTGCCCTTCCACTCTTGCACATGCGTGTAGTTGAATGCATATTTAACTATCACTGGTAGAAAATAGGCCTTCCATACGCCCCCATTAGTCCCCAAAATAATCGACCCGCGACCATAGGGTTCTTTAGTCGCGGTTTGGGAGGAGACCCGCGACCAACAGTCTGGGCCGAGCACGCTCGGTCCACAGCTGGCGGACGGGAGGGGCTTTAGTCCCGGTTGGCCAGGCCAACCGGGACTAATAGGTCCTCAGGCTGGCCCGAAGGCCTTTAGTCGCGGTTGTCCAGGTGAACCGGGACTAAAAGCCCATCCCTATATAGGACTCAGCTCGCTGCACTTTGCCATATTTGGTGTCACTTCTACTCACTATATTCACAAGGGGTGGTGGGTTTGCTTTTGGTTCCTACTATGCACACAAGGTGTTCGATGAAATGCCCGAGAGCATGAAACACACATGATATGAAGTGTCCGAGCCGCACTTGAGCTTTTTCATTTATTTTACCTCCACGATCGCGGTTAGCAACTTGAACCTTTCATGATTTGTATTATTTCTAGCTAGTTAGTTCAACAAATGCATGATGAATAATTATATACTTTATATAATAATAATGCAGATGAATCGGCAATGGATGTACGGTAACCGACTCTCCGGCGAGTTCACTACGGGTTTGAAAGATTTCCTCGTAGTGGCAAATGCGAACAAGCAGCGAGGTTTTATTATCTGTCCATGTGCTGAATGTAAGAATCAGAAGGGTCACTCCTCCTCAAAAGTCGTTCACATGCACCTGCTTCGGCACGGTTTCATGCCAAGCTATAATTGTTGGACCAAGCATGGAGAAAGAGGGGTTAGAATGGAAGAAGATGAAGAAGAGGATGATATCGATTTCAACTACCATGAGGCTTTCAGTGATACTTTCATGGAGGATGATGTTGAAGGTGGGGAAGGGTTTGGTCTTTGGTGAAGGTGAAGAAGAGGCACATGATGAGCCCGCTGATGATCTTGGTCGGACCATTGCTGATGCACGGAGACGCTGCGAAACTGACAAGGAGAGGGAGAATTTGGATCGCATGTTAGGGGATCACACGAAGTCGTTGTACCCATGATGCGACAATAGTCTGAAAAAGCTGGGCTGCACACTGGATTTGCTGAAATGGAAGGCACGGGAAGGTGTAGCTGACTCATCATTTGAAAATTTGCTGAAAATGTTGAAGAATATGTTTCCGAAGAATAACGAGTTGCCCGCCAGTACGTACGAAGCAAACAAGGTTGTCTGCCCTCTAGGTTTAGAGGTTCTGAAGATACATGCATGCATTAACGACTGCATCCTCTACCGCGGTGCATACGAGAATTTGAATGAATGCCCTGTATGCACTGCATTGCATTATAAGATCAGAGGCGATGACCCTGGTGACGATGTTGAGGGCGAGAAACCCAGGAAGAGGGTTCCCGCCAAGGTGATGTGGTATGCTCCTATAATACCTCGGTTGAAACGTCTGTTCAGGAACAAAGAGCATGCCAAGTTGTTGCGATGGCACAAAGAGGACCGTAAGTCCGACGGGGAGTTGAGACACCCCGCTGATGGAACGCAATGGAGAAAGATCGACAGAGAGTTCAAAGATTTTGCAGCTGACGCAAGGAACATAAGATTTGGTCTAAGTACTGATGGCATGAATCCTTTTGGCGAGCAGACCTCAAGCCATAGCACCTGGCCCGTGACTCTATGCATCTACAACCTTCCTCCTTGGTTGTGCATGAAGCGGAAGTTCATTATGATGCCAGTGCTCATCCAAGGTCCGAAGAAACCCGGCAACGACATCGATGTGTACCTAAGACCATTAGTTGATGAACTTCTACAGTTGTGGGGCAGACCTAGTGTACCTGTGTGGGATGAGCACAAAGAAGAGGAATTTGACCTACGAGCGTTGCTTTTTGTAACCATCAAGATTGGCCTGCTCTCAGTAACCTTTCGGGACAGTAAAATAAGGGATACAAAGCATGCACGCACTGCTTACATGAGACTGAAAGTGTATTTTTGGATAATTGTAGGAAGAACGTGTACCTGGGTCATCGTCGATTTCTTCCGCGAAATCATAACGTAAGAAAGAAAGGCAAGCATTTCAACGGCAAGGCAGATCACCGGCCGAAGCCTGCAGAACGTATTGGAGCTGAGATATTTGATATGGTCAAGGATTTGAAAGTCATCTTTGGAAAGGGTCCTGGCGGACAATCAGTTCCGCTGGGAGTTGACGGGCACGTACCCATGTGGAAAAAGAAATCGATATTTTGGGAGCTACAGTATTGGAAAGTCCTAGATGTCCTCTCTGCAATCCACATGATGCATGTTACGAAGAATATTTGTGTGAACCTGCTAAGCTTCTTGGGCGTGTATGGGAAGACAAATGATACAAAGGAAGCACGGCAGGACCAGCAACTTTTAAAAGACCCAGATGACCGGCATCCGGAATGGTTTCAAGGTCGTGCCAGCTACGCTCTTACCAAAGAAGAGAAGGTCATTTTTTTAATGCCTGAGCAGTATGAAGGTCCCGTCTGGCTTCTCGTCAAATATAAAGGGAATAATAAACATGGCGGACAAAAAGTTCCAAAACCTAAAGTCTCACGACTGCCACGTGATTATGACGCAATTGCTTCCGATTGTTTTGAGGGGGCTCCTACCGGAAAATGTTCGAGTAGCCATTGTGAAGCTATGTGCATTCCTCAATGCAATCTCTCAGAAGATAATCAGTACAGAAGATCTACCACGGTTACAGAACGATGTGGTCCAATGTCTTGTCAGTTTCGAGTTGTGTTTTCACCATCCTTCTTCAATATTAGGAGGCACCTCCTGGTCCACCTAGTCGAATAGATTTCCATTATCGGTCCTGTATTTCTACACAATATGTTCCCCTTTGAGATTTTTATGGGAGTATTAAAGAAATATGTTCGTAACCGTGCTAGGCCAGAAGGAAGCATCGTAAAGGGCTATGGAAATGAAAAGGTAATTGAGTTCTGTATTGACTATGTTCCTGACCTTAAGCCGATTGGTATTCCTCAATCGCGGCACGAGGGGAGACTAAGTGGAAAAGGCACGATCGGAAGGAAATCAACGATATGTATGGACAGTCATTCTATGAATGAAGCACACCACACAGTTCTGCAAAATTCGAGCTTGGTGGCTCCGTACTTCAAGCAACAAAAGAATATTTTACACTCGGACAACCCGGGGAAGCCTGAATCATGGATTAGAAAGGCCCACATGGAGACTTTCGGCAGTTGGTTGCGTAAACATTTAATGAATGACAATGATGTTGGAGATCAGCTGTACATGTTGGCCAAGACACCATCTTCGACTATAACGACTTTCCAAGGGTAGGAGATTAATGGGAATACATTTTACACGATTTCCTAAGATAAAAAGAGCACCAACCAAAATAGTGGTGTCCGCTTTGATGCAGCAACCGAGATTGGGCAAAAGGTCACATATTATGGTTACATAGAGGAGATATGGGAACTTGACTATGGAGCCTCCTTTAAGGTCCCTTTGTTCCGGTGCAAATGGTTCAAGCTAACAGGAGGTGGGGTAAAGGTGGACGAGCAATACGGAATGACAATGGTGGATTTCAACAATCTTGGTTACCTTGACGAACCATTCGTCCTAGCCAAAGATGTCGCTCAGGTTTTCTATTTGAAGGACATGAGTAGCAAACCGAGGAAACGGAAAGATAAGAAAACGATCAGTACATCATGCGATGATCCAAAGCGCCACATTGTTCTTTCAGGGAAAAGAAACATCGTGGGAGTGGAGGACAAGACAGACATGTCAGAAGATTATAATATGTTTGGTGAAATTCCGCCCTTCAAAGTGAACACTGACCCAAGCATTAAGTTAAATGATGAGGATGCTCCATGGATACGGCCAAATCGTAAGAAAGCGGGGACACAAGGGAAGAATTGATGTGTAATAATTTATTGTACCAAACTTTGTTGAATGGATCATGTGAATTATATTATCTCTGATGTGTTTAAGACTAACTCCTTTGCAAAATATTTGAGAAAACGAGTGGAAAAAATGGAAAACAGAAGGTTACTTAAATGTCTCAAAACCTTGTGAGATAAAATATCTAATTTCATAACTTTTATTAGAAACGGAAAACAGAGGCGCTAGCGCGCCGCAGTGTCGCCGGAATACAAATTCTTTTATTAAAAAAGAGAAAACAGACGAACACTACTCCTCGTCGTCGTCGTCGGGGAACTCGTCGGTGACCTCCTCCGGGTCATCATCGTCGTCGAACTCGTCGGTGACCTCCTCGTCGTCGTCGGAGGTGCATGACGGTATGTCCGAGATAGGCCCCCACCTCGGATCGTCGGAGGCCTAGACTTCGCCTGCGTGGTCGGCCCGACGAAGCTCTTGCAGCGCCTTCGTCCTCGCCTCCCGAGCGGCATCTAACGCGAGGTGGCGTTCGAGGCAGCGCTCCGCCCGCTGAGCCGCGCGCGTCTGCCAGAGCTCCTCGTCGGCGCTCTCCTCCCCCGTGTTGTTCCGGTTATACTCGCGGATGACGCGGTCTTCCCTGGCATCGACTAGGCCCTGAAACGTGCGGTGGCGGAGGTGGAGGTGGTCGGCGGCAGTGATGATCTGCGGCTTCGGCGCCCTGGCCTCCGCTTCCTAGACGGTTTGGCAGTCGTTGAAGTTCATCAGCGACCGCAGGCGGTTGAGGCGCCAGGCCGCCGCATCCCAGGTGCGGGCGGCCTCCGCCGCCGTCGCAAAGGAGCCGAGGGGGATGCGGTCGTCCCCCCAGCGTATATCTGCGCTGAACATTTCGTTCTGCCGTGCTCGGACTCCGCGGAAGCCGGTTGTGTTGTTCCTCCTCGGAGGCATGGTGGAAGCGCGACGGTGCGTGGAGAGGAGAAGACGCGCTCGAGGCGCAACAGTTTATACCGCGCCCTCCTGGCCACGCGTCACAACTCCCGCGCCACGCGTCACAACTCCCGCGCCACGCGTCACAACTCCCGTGCCACGCGCCACCCTAACACAACCAAGCAAGTAGTTGCACATTACTACGCGAGCTCAAAGTGAACACTGACCATAAACACATACAAACTCACCACTCTCTCATGGCTTGTACCGTACCCATTCTAACATTCATCCAGGCGGAGGCACTTTCCGCCTCGAACTACCCCTGCCCGTGCGGCTACAACGTTCCCGCTGGTTGGATGCTGAGCGCCGGAGGAGTGCCGGTCCCTCCTCTTCCTCAAGGTGTGGCGCGTCGGGCGGCCATCACGAACCACTACTACCACGAGCTCACGCCGGAACAGCGGAGGAATCCCAGTTGGCATCCCGATAACCAGCATACTTGGGATGTCTTCTTCATCAATCGGCGTGAGAGGGCGCTCGCCAGGTATGAGGAGGACGGTCTACCTCCTGGGAACTTTCACGAGGCCGGTCGTCGGCTATGGTGGTCCGACCGGACTCTACAGAGCGTCATGGACTACATCAGGGCCGACGATATCCCCCGCCTGCGCTACCCTCAAGCCCAGTCCTGGAGTCGTGATCCTCCGAGGGAGTGCAGAGCACCGTCAGATGATAGTGACGACGACGGCGGCGACTACGACGACTACGAGTCGGAGTACTATAGGCCTAGGCAGGAGTATGACTAGCAGATGTCAGATCCACGGTGTCTTGTCATTATGTAGATCGATCATGCATCTATGCTCTCCGTTTAGGTTTAGATCCACTCTTGCCATTATGTACTGCCTTTTTTATCGATATATATATTCAAGATGTGTGTGAATCTTTCTGATCGGATGGAATAAAACCCTAACCATTTCGTCTCGGTTGGTAAAACATGCCGAGACTAAAGGGGTTTTATTTTTCTGAATTTTCTGATATATTATTTGTATTTTTAAGATTTTAAAATGAAGTAGTTTTATTTTTCTGAATTTTCTATATATTATTTGTGTTAGTTTCATTTTTCTAAATTTTCTGATATATTATTTGTATTTTTAAGATTTTAAAAAGAATTATTTTTATTTTTCTGAATTTTCTGATATATTATTTGTATTTTTTAGATTTTAAAATGAAGTAGTTTTATTTTTCTGAATTTTCTGATATATTATTTGTATTTGTAAGATTTTAAAATGAATTAGTTTCATTTTTCTAAATTTTCTGATATATTATTTGTATTTTTAAGATTTTAAAAAGAATTAGTTTTATTTTTCTGAATTTTCTGATATATTATTTGTATTTTTAAGATTTTAAAAAGAATTAGTTTTATTTTTCTGAATTTTCTGATATATTATGTGTATTTTTAAGATTAGAAAAAGGAAAAGTATTTGAAAAACCACCTTTAGTCGCGGTTCGTGTCACGAACCCTGACTAATGGCTCTTTCCGCGCGGGAACGAAAACGCCGTGAAAAAAATACCCCTTTAGTCCCGGTTGGGGACACCAACCGGGACTAAAGGTCCGCGGAGGGTACCCGGGGGGACCTTTAGTCGCGGTTGGTGTCTCCAACCGGGATTAAAGGCTGCCCTTATATATTCTCTGTCCCCAAAAATTTCTAAGTCCCAAACACATCTCGTCTTCTCCGTGCCGCCCTCACCGATTCCGTCTCCGGTTGCTGGCCGCCGCCCTCGCCGATTCCGTCTCCGGTTGCTGCCCGCCGCCCTCGCTGATTCTGTCTCCGGTAGGTGCCCGCGCGTGCGTGCTTGAGGATCTGTGGAGGACCGTGCACGACGATCGGAAACGACGACGACGGCCGTGGCCCTCGCCGGAGGATCTGTTTAGGGTTTAGGTGCCCGTGCGTGTGTGCGTGCTTGGCCTTGCCCGCGCCGTGGCCGTGGCCGTGCTCGCTGGGGAGAGAGGGGAGTGGCCGTGGCCCTCGCCGGAGGAAGACGAAATAGAGACGGGGGCTCGCGTCACGCTGACGTCACGGCATGCGGGGGAGAAAAAAAACGCTGAGTTGGGCTGCACTCGGATTCTCAAAAAAAAAAAAGTTGGGCTGCACTCTTTTTTTGCAAAGTTAAAATAAATCCTAAGTCAAAAAAAATCCTAAGTAAAAAAATTTCCTACTAACCCTAAGTCTACTAAGCCTAAAAATATATTTGTACTGATATTTTCTAAGTCTACTAACCCTAAATATTCCTAAGTCAAAGAAAAGCTAAAAAAATCCCTAAGTCTACTAACCCTAAATATTCCTAAGTCAAAAAAATAATGAAAATAAGTTTTAATTCAATAAATTCAGAATATTAAGTGTAATATACCAAAATGACCAGGAAAGCGAATGCAACCTAGCTATGGGGTTCTCCAAGTCATTTGAGCAACCAATCTTGGACACACCTCTAAAGTATGGTTTTCCCCCTCTGGTGGTCATCGTTCTTCCACCCAAAACCCTAGAAACTTGTTTTCCCTTCTTCTACGACAATATTTGCTAAGTCTCCTATATACTTAATTAATTTTTACTACATGCATGTCTGCAGGCGTGACATATGACGGACAACAGAGCCTTGCCGCTTACGGATCAGGAGGCTGAAGGTATTATATACGGCATGATAGCCAACGAGATCCCTTATGTGCCGGGCCCAGAAGATGAGCAAGAAGAGGATGTAGTCTCTTCTTATCTGAACCTTGATGATCAAGAAGGTGAAGGAACGGACATTGTCGATGATCAAGAAGGTGAAGGAATGGACATTGTCGACGGAGGTCAACCGTCGACAAACGACGATCTCCAATTGCAAAGACCAACCACCTCCGGCGAGGTATATATATATATATATACATTGAGCCTCTCGTGATACAAACTTACTGAAATGTGAATACATATGCATTAACGCGCGCGACTCTCTTTCTTATTTTAGCCGTCGGCCGGATCGAGTACGACAAAGTGTGGCAAATCCAGGGCGATGAAAGAAGGAGAAACATATACCATCGAATCAGTCGGTGAAACCGGCAAGCCTCTACAGCACACCACAAAGTTTATCAACCAATGCGGAGTCATTGTTAGAGACAACGTCCCGATCACCGTCCAGGAATGGAAGGAGCCAAAGAAAGCACGTCTTGGTTTCAGTTATGTCGACAAGAGAACGAAAAAGGATCTGTGGAGAAAGCTTATGGTACATTTCATTCTACCTCCGGAATACAACAAATCCGATGAATTCGGTAACGATGTTCCGGGTGGACGTGAGAGGAGGAGGCTAGTCAAAGAGTTCGCTCTTCAGAAGATGTCCGAAGCATTCCGGAACTTCAAGAAAAAATTATTCCGTGAATATGTCAACAAGGGCAAGACTCCGATTTTCACTGCACAACATGAGAAACTAAGAGCTGATTGGCCAGAATTTGTGACGCAGAAGAAATCGGAGCATCTCAAGGAAATATCAAAAAAAAAAAGTTAATGCGGATAAGAAACAATACCATCATGTTATGGGGCCAGGAGGATACCGCGTTTCGGCGCCTAAGTGGCAGGCGATGGAGGACGTCCTGACGGCGCGAGGAATCCGTCTAGGTACAGAGGGATGGGACGAAAGAGCCAAAATGTGGTGGTACGGGCATGGGGGATCGCTAGACCCGGAGACAGGGGCGTGTGTTCATCGGCAGAAAACGTTTGCTCCCACAAAAGCCCTTATTGACGCAATGGCCAAAGCTCAACAGGGCTTGATCACGTTCAACAGAGAGAAAGACGCACGGACTTATGCCCTCGGGAATCCTGAACACGGAGGACATATACGAGGCAAAGGCAGATTGCCGTGGAAAGTAGAGTTTTCCCAGGAAAATGACCCGTACTGTTACAGAAGTCGTAAGAGAAATACGGACCGGGCTGCAGATCTTCTGGCAAAGCTTGCATCGGAAGTTAGTGAGTTGAAGCAGACCGTCCAGTGAATACTTGTGAAAGAAACATCGGCGGCTGCAGGGCCGCATGCAGATCATGTAGCGGATCTCGGAAGCCAGCATCAGCGGAGAAGCAGCGTGGCTTCCACGGAGGCCCCGCCTGCAGGTGCTAATGCACCGATGATCGAGAGTCGTGCACCGGAGCCTCACTACCCCCTGGATGATGTAAAGGAGATGAAAGAATGTGATCTGCATTATCCCGTGGGGAACATTTCCACGAAGGTAGCTACCGGCAGTTCTTTACCCTGTACACCTAGAGCACTCCACCACAATAACCCCATACCATATGGCTATGCTCGTGTCACGGTGGAAGACATAGTCCAAGTGTTTGAGGACCTGGAGATTGACATAGCTACACCGGAAGGGGAGAGAAGACTTGGAGATGTCAAGCGCCAGTTCATTCTATGGAAAAAGAAGTACATATTGTTTCCAGGCGAGATGCCAAGGCTAACAAGTCCACCCCCCTCCGATGGTGCGGGTGGTGGTGGTGCTGGTTCACCTACGCCTCCTTCACGCCATTCGACGCCGTCCCCCCATCCACAATCTCCGACGGGTAAGAAGGCATCGCCCACCAATCCTCCTCCGGCGGGTAAGCAACCGTCGCCCCCCATTCCTCCTCCGGCGGATAAGAAGTCGTCGCCCCCCATTCCTCCTCCGGCGGATAACCAGCCGTCGCCCCCCATTCCTCCTCCGGCGGATAAGCAGTCGTCGCCCCCCATTGCTCCTCCGGCGAAGAAACAGAAGCAGGCGGACAGCAAGGAAACCCCTCTTGGACTATTAACCCGGAGCCTTATGTACCTAAGACCACACGGGTACCGGAGCCATCACTGAAGCCTATTCCCCCAAGGGCTTGGGAACTTAGTGATGCTGAAACCAAATTGGCCGCGAAGGCTGACTATGAGAAATCGAAGGCCGATAAGAAGGCGCTAAGGGAGCCTAAGCCCAAGGAAGTATACCCTCCGTCGGTACAGAAGTGGGCTACGGGTTTTTGTTTTCGACACCGTCCCAAGCCGAGAAGAATTTTCCTAAAGACTATGAAAGTGAACTTCGTAGGCAAGCACAAACATTGAAGGAGGAGAGAGAAGAAAGGAAAAAAAGCGGGAAACAAGTTGACCAGCTCGGGATGCAGAGTAAACAATCGATCCCCCCGCTCATAGTGAAAGCCGGTCCGGAACAGGACCCCGAGGTCAGAGCAGCTGCGGAAGCAATCGGATTGACTATAGCTACTGCCATGAAAAATGCGTCTGAGATGGGTTTGTCTCTTCGTGCCTCGTTAGGCCTGGACGATGCGCCAATGGGTGAGGTAGCATTACAATATGTGAAGAAAGGGCCTCTCGTCGAGCCTACGCAGGAAAAGAATCTACCACCACTAATGCGAAAACTGCTACGTTGGTACAACAATTTCATATCATGGTCCGACAAAGAATTTGTTTATGTGGATGTTACAGAGGAGCATCACACCCAAAAAGTAATCTGTAACAGTTGAGATGAGTGATATGTTCCAGCTGTTCAATCTGCGCGAGCTCGACAAATCTATCCTGAGTTGCTACGTTCTGTAAGTGATTTATTTCTACCTCATCTCGTTCTTCATTGCCTGCACTATATATATATATATATATATATATATATATTGTCCTAACTATATTGTTGCGTACGCTATTATGTAGATTGAAGATTTGGGAATGCAAAATAAGACACATCCATGATGTTGGGTTCATTGATCCACAAATCATTAATGGTACTATGTTAGAACGTCACCCCCTAGACGTGGAGAAAGACTTGTACAATTTTCTTAAAAAGCATGAACTCAAAAGTCATATTATATTTCCTTACCATTTTGTGTGACTGTTTCTCTCTTGTGTCCATTCTCTTTTGTTTACTCCATGCATGGTATGTCTAATCGATAATTTACGCATGACTGTGCATGTAACGTGTCCGCAAGTTCCACTGGATGCTGCTAAAAATTGAACTTCACACCTCCACAGTTTTTATCATTAACTCTATGGATTCAGATCCAAAGCTTTGGATCGACATGAGAAAAATGTTGCAAAGGTAATTATTTTCAATCATTTGCGCTCTATATCGATCGGTCTCTTTTGTTCATTTCCTAATATGAAGTAGCTAATAACTCCCTTGTTCATTTAATTTTCTTTGCACCGTAGAGTTTGGAGACGGTTCTCAAAAGAAATTGTCGGTGAATTCAAACATCAGCTAGAATTTAAAAATATGCTTCTTGTGGATAAGCAACCACCGGGGACCAATCTATGTGGATACTATGTTTGTGAGAACATACGGAAAGAAACCTCTGATAAGAAGAAGTCGGAGAGCACGCGGAAGAGTCTCAATAACTTGCGGAGGACGCTTACTCCAGAAGCTCGCTTCCGACTAATTCAAGAGGAAATAGCAGGATTTTTCCTTAGGCATGTCATCGATCCTAAAGGAGAACACTATGCGTCCAACGACGATGAAAATTATATGCATCTCCGAGATTGAAACTTGTTCGAAATTGTGTATATCCATCGTAATTGTGTATATGGAAACTTGTTCGAAGTTGTATATGGTCACCCGAGATTGAATATATATTATATATTCCTATCGAATTCTTCTTGTTTGAAATTTCATATATGCATGTATATAGTAGCGTACAATATATATGTGTATTGAAACTTCATCAAAATTAAAATAAAACACAAAATAAAATATAAAAAAATAAAACAAAACAAATTAAAAAGAAACCAGGTTTAGGGGGACTAAAACCCTAAACTTGCGGTGGAGGCCTTCAGTCCCGGTTAGCCACAAGAACCGGGACTAAAGGTCCTCCGCCCCGTCGGACTCCTGGCGCCCACGTGGACGGGCCTTTAGTCCCGGTCCGTAAGTGGCGCGACTATAGGGAGGGTCTTTAGTCGCGCATATCTAGTCCCACAAAACATAAGGAATAGTGGAGAAGGCATCCAGCATCCTCTTCAGATCAATATGTCCTTTAGCTGGCCACCGTAGTTCCTGAAGGATCCATTTGTTTCCGGCACATAGCTGCCGGATAACGCTCTTCATAGTTTTCAGCTTGGCAATGTCATCCTCATCCGGCATGGCTTCGTCCGGACCTGAAAAAATGGAAACATAAGTCGCGAAAACTCTTGCTATTTATCAAAAGGATAAACCCGGAGGAGGAAACGTACCAAGTAAAGCACGATATGTGTCAGATATTTGGACAGAAAGGCTTGTTAGATCATCTTCTGCTTTGTGAGCCCTTTTCCTATATTTCCTCATTATCAGCCTATTCCTCCTGGCCTCAGCCTCGGCTGCTTCACGCAAAGCTACCTCCTTTTCGATGAGCTTGGTGGCGTCTGCCAATTTCTCCTCAGATTGAGTCACGAAAGACTGCATGGATGCAAACAAGGATTAGTCGGGTAGAGGGGCAAGTTATCAGTCGCTTGTATAATAAAGTCCCAAGCAAATTATGAATCAATTCACTCGGAACTTGGGGACTGGATAAGGGCACAAGCAACATCAGTCGGATTTACCTCGTGTTTGGCAATTAAAGCCCCCAAGATGTTTTCTTCATTAGCCCTTAAAGTGCGCAGGGTTTCCAGCATCTGAGCAAACGTCAATTCCTCGGGTCGAGTACCGGAAGAGCCGGCAGCCTGATCGCCTGGTGGGGGAGCTCTCCCCGCCCTTGGGGTCGAGACCCGGACAGTTTGAGTACCCGGGTTGGGAGAACCCATCCTTGTATCTAGAACCTCGATCTCCTCGTCCACTGGTTCCGATGAGGAAGGAGATCCGGCGGCTCGGGGAAGCGGATTGTTCAGAGGGCCTTGTTCCTGGTTATTCGCCGTATCACCGCCAGTTGCGGCGTCTACGTTCTCGGTCGGCTTATCTGCCCGATGGTTATCCGTCTCTACATTTTCCGGGTCACTGACGGTGACTTGAGTGCTGAAAGAAAGATGAGAAAAGGCAGTTATTAGTGGTGACGGTGGCTTGAGTGGAAATTTGGCAGACGTCAAAGGAAATCATGTAGCAAGAACTTACCCGGCATTCACGGTTTAGTCCGGCGGGAGCTCACCGCTGGAAGCAGATGAGGTCGTCACAGGGACCACTAACGGAACCCGGAATTGCCCGGCACGTGGATGGTTAGGAGAAGGGTGGCGTTGAGGAGAGTCGGAAGGACGGGACGAAGGAGCACTGGCACGATGGATCGAGGGGGTAGAGATGCCCGGGTTAAGGGGATCCTCACCCGGGGAGCTCCGAGTTACTCTGCGCTTGGCTGGGAGAGAATCCTTCAAGCACGACGAATTTGATAATTGATGGTTAAGTCGTCGCATGGCGTCAAAGGAGTAAGGTTCAGAGGATAACGAGGAAAAAGGAACCTTGGACACTGCCCCTCTGGCCTTCCTCTTGGCTCCAACTGTTGCTTCTTGATCAGACTCGGTTGCCTCCGGGTCATCCTCGTTGGTATCACCTTCGTCCTCCAGCCCTGCGAACCGGGTGTGTGTTCGTGGAAAAAAGGTAAACGGGAGGAAAATGATACGAGTAAAGATTATACAAGTTCTGTGCGAATACCTTCACTATCATCAGCCGGCTCGTCCTCTTCTTCCGGGTCTCTGGAAGGGGGGGAGGGTTCAACTCTCCAGAAAGGGTCATCAGCCTAAGACAAAAGAATGAGACTAAGGGTTAGAAGCTGTATCAAGTAAAAATGTGGAAATAAGTTATGAATATCGGATATTACCGCTGGAGCTGGGTTTTCCCGAGTAAATGGGGGTAACCCGGTAATGCCCTTTATCACCTCTAGCTTCTCTGTCAAGAAGCCCTTGATGGTCTTGTTGGTATCGCCGGTCGCAAAGCTCTTGGTGGAGTATCGGAGTGCATCTGTGGTGTGCCCCGAATACTCGCACATCAATTTGGTGCGGATGGAGTTGGGTTGGATCCGAAAATCAACCCATGTTTTTACTAAATTTAGCCCGAGGAGGCCTTGGGCTGAGAGGATGGCTATCTTGGCTAATGAGGGAAGGATCACCTCCCTGTCTGAGTCTGGTGCGAAGGCATTGAAAGACTCGGAAGGTTCGAGGAGGCTTTCCGAGTAACCCGGCAGTTTCTTTTCGCCGTCTGGGGAGGTATCGTGGCAATAAAAGAAAGACAGCTGCCAATGTTTGACGTGGGAGTTTAAATTGAGGGTTGGCATCGGTGAATTCTTGTGGCGTTGGATGGATACCCCGCCGCAAGTAAGAAGTGCTCCGTCACCACTTTCGCGGCACGGCTTACACTGGAATAATTCGATGAAGAGAGTCAAACTTGGCGGTATGCACAAGTACGACTCGGATAGAACGATGAAGTGGGTAATATTCAACATAGAGTTAGGCCCTATGTCGAATACCCGGAGGCCATAATGGCTTAAGACCTCCCTGAAGAAAGGGTGACCCGGAGGACGGAATCCCCGGGTCACGTGCTCTACGAAGCAGATTACCTCGTTATCGGCGGGCGTGGGCCGGGTCTCGTTGCCCGGCGCCCTCCAGTGAATGTCCTTTTGAGAAGGGAGAATTCCTAATTCGGATAGCTCGTCTAACTTGGCCTTTGTAGCTGTGGAACGCCCCCAGTTGGCGGATATGGTTTGGGTAGTCCTTGCCTGAGTCGGTTGTTTTCCTTGCCGTTTGGGAGCCATGGGATCAACCTGCAAAGCACGAGAAAAAGAGGCATAAGAAATGAGACCCGGAAGTGTTGGATTATCCGAGTATAAGGTATCAAGAAAGTATGAAGCTAAGAATTATCCGGGTATCACACTATGAGGTGGAGATTACAAGGTATCCGGGTGTTAAGTACAATTGTGGAAATTAGTGGTCACTTACGTATGGAAAAGCATTTGGGGAAGATGGATGGTTGCCCATGTGTCTACTGCAAGCAAAATAGCTGGAAAAGGAGGATTTTCCGGGTGTTAATGCAATGGGCGGAAAATCGAGGAGGAATGGATCTAGGTGGGAAAGTTTGCGAGCGATTTTACGGGAGATTTGGTGATTAGTAAGGATAGGAGGATGAGTTGTAACTATCTAGCAGGTGGTTAAAGGAGTTGGCGAACATCAAATCGATCTAATTTGATGCAATCGGAAGAAAGGCTCACGGGTTGACCTAGATCCAATCATGGATGGATTGAAAAATTGCGGGGCTAAATTAAACGAGTGCAAAGGGCTTACCGGAGGTATTGGAGTCTAGCGCGACGGCGGCGAGCGGCGTGGCTCGAATGCCCCTTTGCGACTCTTGGCGAGTGGAACGAAGGCGCGGCGGTGAAGCTTGGCGACGGCGCGAGATGGCTCGAGGACGAATACGGCCGGCGGCAGCTTTGCTTCGATGGCGAGCACGAACTTCTTGCGGTGGTGCTGCAAGGGCGTAAGGAGAAAGGAAGGAAAGGGGGAATTGAAGTGGAGCGATGGGTTTTAGGTTACCCTCGGAGCACTATTTATAAGGTGGGGGTGAGTCTATCCCAACGGCCGGAAGTCGGAGATTGTGGGGTAATGGTTATCTGCGCGGATTCTGCGAGATATGCGCCTAGAACTGAGCAAAGTACCTGGACAAAAAAGAGAAGGAGATCTACCCCATGGTATCAGGGTCAGTTATCGAGTACGGAATCTTGACATTTTTATTAGGGTTTAGACCTGGAAAGTTAAATCAAAGTATTTGGGGGAAAAGCCGGGTTACTATATGGCCACCATGGAGTAAGGCCTAGCTGTCTATCAAAGCATCTTAACCCAGCCTCCATATGCCTGTGTGATTGATATCTTTGCAGGGAATAGCGAGCGCTTCAAGGAGGATCCGTGAAGCCCAAGCTATTCTGGGGACTACTGATGGGGGGATAATAACCCGGTAGGCCAATTCCAAGGCGTAACCCGGCCCAAGGAACACGGTGCGCAGTCTGGTTAAGGATAATGAGGCTTCTGGAAGGCCCAAAGTTTGTAGGCCTCGTAACCCGGATTGTGGGTTACGGTAAGGAAAGTTAGGGTTTATAAGCGGTGTCCGGATAGGATTCAAGCTGTGCCTTGGAGAATAGGGCCGAGGGGGTACGGGCGCTTTATAAACCGACCCCTAGGTCTAGTTTAGACAGAGATCTAAGAACCCTAGCAATATCGCTTGGTATCGAGCATCTACTGTAATCCCAGAGTCGAGTTATTATATCGAGATCGGAGACTCGGCGACTTTGATTGCCGGCTACCAGATCGAGTTGCATCATGTTTTCCTCTGAGCTAAACCCTCTCCCAAACGCCTGTGTCGTCTTGCCCCAAGATCAGTTACCCCCGGTAACATCTGCCGTGATTATCCCACGACACGTGTCAATGTCAAGTATAGAGGCTATGTACAAATCCTTGCCAAATGCAAGAGCTGAAGTAATTTGGGTGCAAACATTGTTAAAGAAAATTGGTGTTAAACATTCTAAGGCTGCATCATTATGGTGTGATAATCTTGGTGCTACCTATTTATCAGCTAATCCTGTTTTTCATGCTAGGACTAAGGATATTGAAGTGGACTATCATTTTGTTCGAGAAAGAGTTGAGAGCAAACTTCTGGATATTAGATTTATTCCAACAGGAGATCAAGTGGTGGATGGATTTACAAAACCTCTCTCTGTCAAGAAAATGGAGGCTTTTCTGTACAATCTCAGTTTGGACAAGTTGTGATTAAGAGGGGATATTGAAATAGTTGTATGTTGTCACGTGTAACATAAACATGTGACATTACTTGTGCATATTCATGAATTGTAGAGGTCTCGTAGGACGGTTAGGATGCTAACCATCGTAGCTCTTTTCTTCATTCTCAAGTCCATTCGGTTGTAACTACTTGTGTAAATCCTTGACCAGGTTTAGCTCCTATATTAACACACAGGCTCCCCGAGTCCAAGGGTACGCTTCAAACCAGTTTTATCATAGCATGCACACACGACTCAGCACCCGCGGCCACTCCTCAAAGGCCACACGATCAGGCCAAATATGCCCGCATGCCCTACCATCTAATGCTAACAAACTAAATCAGACCATTAGCTTATCTACACACATGATCATAACTCTTTGTGTGTGGACCATCGCAGCTTCTAGCTGGTGACTTGATTAGACGAAAAATAAACATGAAGAAAACACCTAACTTGCAAAATTTGTTCCAACAGCATCAAACCATTTCCTCTCCTTGCCCCCGAAGGCCATCCCACCATGCCTGCAACGTGCAAGCATGCGTTGGCAAGTTGCGCTCGAGTCACTCATCTCAACCAGGAGTTTATCAGCCATATGCAAGTCACAACTACATCCCTCGAGAGAGTGAACTGATTGTAGTGGGATTGATTAGAACGGTTCCGTGAATACGTATGGAAGATGACACTATATGTAGATTGATTCTTTCAAAAACACCGATGCTTCCAAATCCTAAGATGCACTGAATTTTAAAATGGCATCGCAAAAGAAATTCCAAAACTCTGTGTTCATGGTGTATGTGATGTGTTCTGATATGAAATGGCTAAGCTCTATGGTTTCTTGCTCAACATCTGTTACACATGATGGTTTTCTTTTGAGTTATTATCCTATTCCATCTGTGTCTGCATGCTTAAATAGGAACAATGTTACATTGACACGTCAATACCATGTGGTGCAACAACCATGTGTTGGATGCTTTCATGTAGCTTGAAACTCTGATATGGAGCATGTGGACATCAATGTACTGCTGGGAGCATTCACTCTCTCGTGAGTGAAGTAGCCACCGGTTGTTGTGTGGATCGTATCTATTAAATTTCATCGTGTAGTTTTTCTTAGATGACCACATTTTGAAGAAAAAAACATTGTCTTAAGTCACAACATCACTAATGAAAAGAAATGAGTCTAAGGAACTCTAATCATCACATATACGATCATTTATTTATGCCCTATATGAAGCCTACCCACAATAAAAATGATGTTGATATTGCTATTTTATGGTGATCCAAATTCATATTCGTATATACTGATATGGTACGGTACGAGTTGTTACCGAGTCGGAGTTGGATTACCTGTTACCGACCTAGTTAGGTCAGGACCGCCTTTATATAGCTCTTGTAAGCCGCCGCACGGGATAAGCCATACATTGTAAATCCCGGCGCGATTGTAACCTCACCCGAAATAGTGAAGTATTGCTGGCTGGCGCCCGTGGTTTTTTCTATTCCTCATTGAAAGAGTTTTCCACGTTAAAATCCCGTGTCCCCGTTGGTTCGATCTTGCTTAATTTCATCGTTGTTTTGCTATTGCGTGTAACAGAGATGAAATTCTATGTGACAGACATGAGATGAGAGATTCGTTGGCTCTTTAGCCGATAGAATCAGCAAAGCCAAATCCGCTCAAACACACGGAATTTGGGCGAATCGGCTGAACCGGTGACGGACGTAAGGACAGATGTGACGAGCAGGGTGAAGCGCAGGTGGAAGGCTTGGCTGATGACGTTCTGGGCCTGGTCGGTGGAGATGACGAGCACGGACGGGGTATGACAGCCCATGGGCCTTTTGCCCCCACCGGTCTTTCACTCTCTAAGTCGCTGGTGCTGCGCCGTGTGCGAGCAGGACTCGATATTTAGTCCCACATCGGCGCTTTATCAAAGATCCACCAGCTTATATAGCGCCCCGCTGCTGAAGCTATCAGTTAGCTCGTGTTTGGAGCTGTAATGGAATTGGTTGATCGGTGTAGCGCGGCCGAATATCTAGTCATACCAAGCATGTCTATCGTGGGGCACCCGTAGAACGGGTGAGCTGTTGGCGCGCGGGCAGCTATATGATATATTAGAACCCAAGCACGTCTATCGTGGGGGCAGCCGTTCCATTACCTTTTTTAAAATCCATTTCAAATTTCACCAAAAATAATAATGGCTATAAGGACTCGCTGCGCGCGGATGGATGGGCCGGCTTAACGGATTCCCTCCCTTTACTTGCTTTAGAAAAAATAAACGATTTCAAACAAATATGAACTATTTTTAATTTTAAACAAATTTATAGTTTGAACAATTTTAGAAAAAATAAACGATTTCAAACATGAAAAATTCTCAAATTTGAACGCGCGCGGGTTGCTACGGGCTTTATCAATTTCCAAAAAAATTATAATAAACCCCAAAAAAATAAAAAATAAAACCCTTGGTTTATTGAGCTAATTTTTTGCAGCCCTGGGAAGAAATGCATCTTCAAGAGAAGAGATTGCTGATTGTAAAGAAATGCACATAATAATGAGATGTGAAGCACCCATGCATCAATAAAAGAGATTGTGCAAAAAAATGAACTCCTAGCTCGTTTTTTTTTTTTGCCAAAGGAGTCCTAACTTGTTGGTAAATATTATGACGTACCAAATCGTAGATGAACACATAAATCTGAACAACAAATCATTGGTCCTAAGTTCTTGCTAATAAATATATTTTTGGATGTGATCTCATCTGGTGCAATTTAACGCAAAAGTTAGAGATTGATACTCTGAACATATAGGACCAAAGCTTTCTGAAAATATGTCCATGTCCAATCGTTACAGTGTTGTCCGTGCACAAATAAATAATGCAATATGTATCAACTGATGTACGACTATTAATTAGTTGCTAATAGTACCCAACTGATGCATGTAGTGTGACTAAATAGGTACTCTACATACCTATGCATCTGAACTCACTATATCAATTCACCTACCCTCGCAATTCAGCAGAATTATCCATAAGCGTAAAGAATTGCATACTGCCAACAGTTACACCATCTTAATATAGTTTTTGCCTTTCTGATATTGTCCTACGGTATTGTCCAAGATAGTCGTTCCCTAAAAACATTTTGATAAGAACAATTTATCGCCTCCTAAGTCCTAATTAAATCTTCTGAACAAGGAAACCAAGTGGACAAATGTCAAGCAATTAATCGGTCACGGACTCACGGTACTAAAACGATGAATAACTCATGTTGTTAGGCATCAACATGTTGAAGCTACCAGGACACGCCATCCCTTCCCTCCTGGCACGATGTCATACGCCATCAGCTCCAGGGATTTGGTTGGCCCGGCTACGACCACCCTCGGTCCCATCAGCTTCATCAGCTCGAATAGTGACGATTTCCGGTGCCACGTCGACACTGTGTCGAGGATGCTGTCCATCGTGTCGACGGCCGCTTGCAAGTTGCATCTGCTCCGGGCCCCGGCTGACCAGGAACTCGTCCGCGCCGAGCCGCTCCAACGCCTCCCCACTGTTGCTCGGCGACGTGCTGACAAGTGTGACCTTCATGACGAACGCCTTGCCGAACTTGACGGCGACGTGGTTGAGGCCGACGACGCCCAGGTGCTTCCCCGGCGCGTTAACTTAAAGCCAAAGGGCATCATGGGGGAAAATAGGCATTTGAACTGGGGTGTATATGCTCCTGTTCGAAAAAACACTTTCTGAATGTTTAAAAATCCAGAAAAAAATGGGGCGGATACATTTACAGGTACTATGTGTTTGTACAAAGTTTGGTGGAAAACCCATTTTTTATCCGTCCCGTGTAAAAAACACTAAAATATGTCACATGATTACTGCTATATGGTACCCATATTTTTTCCCGGAACCGAAGTAATTACGATTCCGCATGAAAGTCATGTGTTGGCACTTGGTTTATATTACCTATGCGTTTGATTTTATTTAGATTTTTTTACATTAAAAAAGGTCTATACTGCGCATTTAAAATAGGCGGGAGCATATGTATGCGCTCCCGTTGGAAACAACGTCTCGTGCCCCTTTGTGAATTGAAATCAGATATTATCATGTTCAACACATATTTATGGAATTAGAGCAATTGTTTGATACTATAATTTTTCCTATTCCGTGGCAACGCGCACGCACTTTGCGGATGCATGCTTTTTATCCTCGTTGTACACTATGGATCACAACCAAATGGTTTCCTAGATTAGTACGAGTTCTCATGTTGTTGTTTTTTCCATTTAGAAAGGTAAGAAAGTCAAATTTTCATTGATCATTTGTTTTTGATAAAACAAAATCCTATTGAAGAAGACACCTTATTAAAGTTCCTATGCATACCCTGAATGCTTAGCCCCGCCACCGTCGACATCCTGCACATCATGTCGGAGTTCCGGTCGGCCGACTCCAGATCGGTGTAGGGTTTGCCACGCACCTCGGAGATGGCGGGGCGGCACTTGCTTTGCGACAAGAGTCTAAGGGTGTAGCAATTATCCACTTGGGGTAAACCGGTTCCTGTACCTCGATACTAAGCACTTTGTGTGGTCTAAATATGTATGGTTGTTCACCGTGTCGGCACCCGAACGCCGGGTCGCACCGCCCAAGGGGAAGAATGAGACGGCCGCCGAGTGGGAAAGCTAAACCGACGAGATAACGGTGTCATACCTACCGCCTGATTCGACAACTCTTTAATTAGGATTTTGAGCTTGCCGCGATGCACTTGATGGCGTTCTTTATCATTTCTCCGTAGCAACGCACGGGTATTGTGCTAGTATATATATATTGTCCTAACTATATTGTTGCGTACGCTATTATGTAGATTGAAGATTTGGGAATGCAAAATAAGACACATCCATGATGTTGGGTTCATTGATCCACAAATCATTAATGATACTATGTTAGAACGTCACCCCCTAGACGTGGAGAAAGACTTGTACAATTTTCTTAAAAAGCATGAACTCAAAAGTCATATTATATTTCCTTACCATTTTGTGTGACTGTTTCTCTCTTGTGTCCATTCTCTTTTGTTTACTCCATGCATGGTATGTCTAATCGATAAGTTATGCATGACTGTGCATGTAACGTGTCCGCAGGTTCCACTGGATGTTGCTAAAAATTGAACTTCACACCTCCACAGTTTTTATCATTAACTCTATGGATTCAGATCCAAAGCTTTGGATCGACATGAGAAAAATGTTGCAAAGGTAATTATTTTCAATCATTTGCGCTCTATATCGATCGGTCTCTTTTGTTCATTTCCTAATATGAAGTAGCTAATAACTCCCTTGTTCATTTAATTTTCTTTGCACCATAGAGTTTGGAGACGGTTCTCAAAAGAAATTGTCGGTGAATTCAAACATCAGGTAGAATTTAAAAATATGCTTCTTGTGGATAAGCAACCACCGGGGACCAATCTATGTGGATACTATGTTTGTGAGAACATACGGAAAGAAACCTCTGATAAGAAGAAGTCGGAGAGCACGCGGAAGAGTCTCAATAACTTGCGGAGGACGCTTACTCCAGAAGCTCGCTTCCGACTAATTCAAGAGGAAATAGCAGGATTTTTCCTTAGGCATGTCATCGATCCTAAAGGAGAACACTATGCGTCCAACGACGATGAAAATTATATGCATCTCCGAGATTGAAACTTGTTCGAAATTGTGTATATCCATCGTAATTGTGTATATGGAAACTTGTTCGAAGTTGTATATGGTCACCCGAGATTGAATATATATTATATATTCCTATCGAATTCTTCTTGTTTGAAATTTCATATATGCATAATAAAATAAAATAAAACACAAAATAAATATGTGTATTGAAACTTCATCAAAATTAAAATAAAACACAAAATAAAATATAAAAAAATAAAACAAAACAAATTAAAAAGAAACCAGGTTTAGGGAGACTAAAACCCTAAACCTGCGGTGGAGGCCTTCAGTCCCGGTTAGCCACAAGAACCGGGACTAAAGGTCCTCCGCCCCGTCGGACTCCTGGCGCCCACGTGGACGGGCCTTTAGTCCCGGTCCGTAAGTGGCGCGACTATAGGGAGGGTCTTTAGTCGCGCATATCTAGTCCCGGTTACGCGGCCGGGACTAATGGCCTTTGCGAACCGAGACTGAAGGCCTATTTTTTACCGGTGTATTGTATAGTACTAACTATGAGCCTCTCGCCAATTCAAAAGAGCTGACGGTTAATTTTTCGATAAAGGGAGTTTTTATTACTTAAAGTTTAAGCGTTATACCCGGCCTCTGCATAACAAAGATGCACACAGCCAAGACCAGTCCAACAAAAATAATAAAAGGAAAAAGGCGCAATACATATCAACATGAGAAATTGTAGAGACGCCTAAGTCGGAGGAGGGCCGAGACGTAAATTATGCTGCCATCCATGTTGGGATAAAAATTCCTTCGACGTGTCTTCTAGTCTGATACACACCTCCGCAAAGAGGTTGCGATGCCCCGCCCGTTGCAATGGCAACCAAGAACGGAGTGTAGCCGTGCTCCTATAGATGACCTGCATAAGAGAAGAATTTTTATCATCAAAAACCTTGTCATTTCTACATAGCCACAACGACCATATAATAGCCAGCGCTCCCACCCGAATAAGTCGCTTAAACCTACGATCCACACCATTCAGCCAGTTGCCAAAAATATTGGCGACACCTGTTGGTGGGAATAAGGTAGACCCTATTTGGATGATTGACCATATAGAACTAGCAAATGTACACTCGAAGAATAAGTGTTTAATTGTCTCATCTTTATGACAAAACACACACTTCTTACTAGCTGACGGTTAATGCTTAGTTGAAACCATGTTCGCTGCAAAACCAGCCGGCTACTAGTCCATACACGTACACGGATCAAGATGCAGATGGACATGGCTTTGGCCGATTGTTTAAGTTCTCTTGACACCGTAAGACGTGGCCAAGTTCCATTTCCTACCGCCAAGGTAAATTCACGTAAATAGATCTACACAGAATCTAGTTAGATCTGACACACATCTTGTACTCTCTCCATCTCAAATTAGGTGTCACAAAGATCAAAAAAATTAGATGTATCTAATACTAAATTATATCTAGATACATCTATTTTTGTCCAACTATATGACACTTAATTTGAGGGAGTACAACTGAGAAAATCTTCTGGTCTGCACTAGCCTACAAGTTGGCGCAGATCTTGAGGAGCTAATTAACTACCTGTGTTCTTGGGAGCAGCTCTTCTCCACTTCCTCACAAACGCCGCTGACAGACTTTGCTAGTACTACCCTATTATAGTAATATTTCGCACACATATGGAGGAAACTAAAAATATAATTCTACGCGGATCAAAGTAATAATGCTTACCACGACTATACATAGTTGCAAGCGACGACTATACAGCTTGGGAAAGATGCTTCAAGGCCAATATAGTCTATACATAGTTGCAAGCGACGACTATACAGCCACAACTAGCAAGAAACAGCTTCGTTAAACAGATACAAACAGAGAGAGACGGAGAAAAGGAAGAAAAACAAGAGCCATCAATCCAGAAAGTGTGAGAGGGAGAGGGTGAGAGTCAAGCATGCAGCTCGCCACGGGGGCGATGAGCTCCCTCCTCCCCAAGCTGGGGGAGCTGCTTCTTAAGGAGTACGACCTACAGAAGGGCTTGAAGAAGGGGATCAAGGACCTCAGAGACGAGCTCTTGATCATTGAAGCTGCACTTGTGAAGGTGTCAGATGTGCCGCTGGACCAGCTTGATCCGGTGGTCAAGATTTGGGCGAACGACGTCAGGGAGCTGTCCTATGCTATCGAGGACAGCCTTGACTCCTTCATGGTGCGTGTCGAGTGTGCTGAACCAGAGAAGCAACACACCTTCTTTGGGTTCATCAAGAGTACTTACAAGAAGGTCAGCAAACTCAAGACTCGTCGTGAAATAGCCAGCGACATCAAAGACGTAAAGATCCAAGTTAAAGAGGTGAAGGAACGGTACGACCGGTACAAAGATGTTATCAACAATTCTAGTGCCGCAACAAAAGTTGACCCCCGTCTCCTAACTCTGTACAACAAAGTATCTAACCTTGTTGGCATTAGTGAGGCAATGTATGAGGTAAAGAAGATGTTGACCGAGAGCCATGATGTGTACCAGAAAAATCCCATGATTATCTCTGTCGTTGGGTTTGGAGGATTGGGCAAGACAACTCTTGCTAAAGCAGTATATGACGATCTTCACACAAAATTTGATTGTGGAAATTTTGTTCCCGTGGGTCAGAATCCAGATATGAGAAAAGTTCTTAGGGACATCCTCCTTGAACTTGACATGGAGTTGTACAGAGATGCCGCAACAATGGATGAAAGGCAGTTGATCAACCAGCTACAAAAGTTCCTTGCAGGCAAGAGGTATGCATTGACCTCACCCTAGTATAGTAAAAAAGTTATGTGTGCCATCTATTCCCACCTAAATTTTTTGAACAATATATTTTATTGTTCAAGCGATCATTGTTAACTTCATTTTTCGATTTAAATTGACTAGGACACTTGATTATATTTTCATGTGATGTGAGTATGCACTCCAAATCCTCATATACCACTTAATGATTAGACTATGCCACTTGATTATATTGGCATGTAATTTGATTATGCACTCTAAATCCTCATATACCACTTAATTATTAATGCCCAACCATGTATATGCATTTGAAACATGATGATTGTAGACTAAGTAATGCAACAATAACTTTTAGAGTTTAAGATGTACTTTACATGTGATTGCTAATTTTTTTTCATGGTGTGTTCATGTGTTTCTTGTTCTAGTGGGTAGTTGCGTCAACTAACTTTTCCTAACTGAAGTTTTTGCCTTCCCATGTAAATAGGTACTTTATAGTTATTGATGACATATGGGACATATCATCATGGGAAACAATTAAGTGTGCTTTCATGGATAGTCATCCGGAAAGTAGGATAATCATAACTACTCGTATTGTTGATGTTGCCACAAAAGCTGGTAGTATTTACCGTATGAAACCGCTTTCGAGTGATAACTCCAGAATGCTATTCCATACAAGAACATGTGGTGGTGAAGGTGTAAGTCAAGAGAACCAACCCGATGAAGTTGTTGACAAGATTTTAAAGAAATGTGGTGGTGTGCCATTAGCCATCATTACAATAGCTAGTTTGCTTGTCGATAAACCAAGGGCAGATTGGTTCAAGGTGTATGATGCAATTGGTTTTCAGAATCAAGGCAATGATGATGTTCTCAACACAAGAAAGATATTATCATTTAGCTATTATGATTTACGACCCTATCTGAAGACATGTTTACTATACCTAGGCATGTATCCCGAAGATAGATTTATTGAGAAAAAAACATTGATATGGAGGTGGATTTCCGAGGGATTTGTACCGGATAACCAAGGCACAGGGGCATTTATGCTAGGCGAGAGCTATTACAATCAGCTAATCAACAAAAGCATGATTCGTGAGATGGATTCCATTGGTAAAGATGGTTGTCATGTTCATGATTTGGTTCTAGATTTGATCCACACCATGTCAATGGAAGTAAACTTTGCTACGGTACAAGATGCAGGAAAGAAAAAAGTCACATCTTCACCAAACGGACGAAGCAACAAAGTTCATAGATTAGCTCTGCACGGAGCGAAGTTCGAGCACACCACTAGCATTCGAATGGAACATGTGAGATCGTTTAATGCTATCACGTGTAGTAATAGTGGGATTCCCCCACTTTCGATCTTTAAGGTGTTACGTGTACTGGTTATAGAGGAATGTCATTTTCTTGAAGGCCACAATCTTGAGCATGTTGGAAAGTTGGTCCAACTAAGGTATCTAGGACTAGTGAAGACGAGGGTAAAGCTCCCGGAAGGAATAGGACATGATCTTAAGTTTCTTGAGATTTTGGATGTAAGGGGAGGTTTGATTCCCGAGCTGCCACCATCCGTAGGTGAACTAAATAATTTGAGGTGTTTGTGGGCTGATGAAGGGACAATAATGAAGGGCAAGATAGGAAAGCTGACGAGCCTTGAAGAGCTGGAGATATATTCTGTGGAGGGGTGCCCAAACTTCTTTACTGAGTTCGCTAATCTGACGAACTTGAGGGGCCTCAGAATCTTAGAATTCGATGAATTGGACGAGACCACATGCAAGGCTCTGGCAGAGTCTTTGTTCCACCTGCACATGATCCAATATTTGGAAGTCCTGAGTACCAATTTACGTAAAGTTACTAATATTTATAAACGAGAATATCATGTCCGTGTCGGCAGCTTGCAAGAGGTGGCGCCGAGTTCAAGTCTCTGTAGCTTTTTAGTGCAGGGCCTAATTATACCCAGGTTACCTTCATGGATAAATTCTTTGTGTGTTCCGCTCCTCTCTCATCTGTGGTTGTATATGGAGGTGGTTCAAGCTCAGGATCTACAAACCCTGGGAAGGTTGCCCTCACTATTTGCCCTTTATCTTTTTAGTGAGGAGGAAAATCTCATGTCATATACTTTTGGCAGTGATGATTTTCGGAAGTTGGAAATATTGATGACGAACATAGAGATCACTCTTGGAGAAGGAGCATTGCCGATGCTTGCAGAACTGACATACACTGTCACCGCTGGAAGAAAGGACAGCTTAGTGCCGTGGAATAAAACATGTCCTTTACTTGTTGATGTCACATGTCTGCTTGACTGCAGTAACAGCGGCTGGAAGGAGGTGAAGGCAGCAGAGGCAGTACTGATGAAAGCGGAGAGAACCCATCCCAATCTCTACCTCGTAATGAAATTAGCGAACTACGACCGGAAGGCAGCTCGACTCATTGATGCACTCGGGTCGATCATACATGGTCTGGACAGACTAGATGGGGAGGAAATAACTGCAGATCAACATGATATACGCTGCATGATCAAATCACTGGAGACCTTGTTACGTGATGATGATGAGCCTCGAGTCGGGATGTATGACGAACAAGAGCTACGAGGCATAGTCACCAGATTGAAGAGTTTGTTACATGATAATGCAGGTACCGACCAAGAAGAAGAGGTACGCACATGCTCCTCTTATCAATATCCCTAACAGGAAATCATTTATACCGTGTAACTCATGGCCTGCCTGCGGGTTTATACATGTCTTATCTCTAGGCGGACGAAAGTGATGCTTCATATAGCTGGGGCAGCGAAAGCGGCAGCGAAGACTACGACGATGATGAGGAGGATGTGGACAACGACAATACCATAGAAGAATGGGTAAAGTCGTGATTGTTACTTTGTTGTGTCCGTCATGTGCTATATGAAAGTTTACTAATATGCATGGCGCTGATGCCGGTTAAATTATGTCTATTTAACCTCCAGGCATACTTTCTGTCATACTGGTATAATGCGGGACTCTCTGTCTCAGAAAGCCAGCCCTGAGTCGCAGAATTTTTGTTCGTTCATACTGGTATAGTGCCGGACTCTCTGTCTCTTTTTGTCCCTTTTATTATGTATATCTACATGCATGCCACTTCACATATGTCCACTCATTTATGTAAACATTAGGCGGAGTTGCACTTGGTTACTATTCTTATTTCAAACTTTACACAAATAACTGAATTCGACCAATTTGCTATCACCATTACATGTTTTTGTAAGGTTGCCTCTCTAATTACAGCACAGCCCATACATTTGACTGTTTCAGGAGGATGGAATCTTGAAGTCGTCTACAATCTTGCGGTCACCCCTTGCCAGACCAATTGATTATTCAGAATCTGTTGAGCTAATTCCTCCATTGGTGACAAGAAAATTGGTGTCTCCATCAAAATTAGACTATTTTGCAACAAGAAAACCCCAAAAAAAATATAAATCCAAAAATTAAAAAATATATTTATTTTCTTTAGCAGTAGAGTCGTTTTGGGAAAAAATGCAAGGAAAAAAAAGCTTTATTTGCTTTCGAATTAGAGACGACCTTTTTTTTAAGAACTAAACAATCATAAAAGAAAAGTTTATTTGTCAGGTTGTTAAAGTAGGTTTTAGTAAGAAAAACTCTAAAATGTATTTAAAAATTATGTTTTAATTTTGTTCTCTTAACTATTAGATAAATACCAAAAAAAATGTATATCCTTTTCTTTTTTAAGGGGTGTTTTCCGCATTTTTTTCTTTTTCTTTTTTCTTTTTTGGTAGAGTAGGTAGGGAACTCCGCCTATGCCATTTTAAGGTAACACTTATAATTGCGTAGCCGGTCTCAAGCCCGGAAAAAGGAGGAGAGACTACCCAATTTCTCATAGACTATAATATACGTTCTACAGGGAAAATACAGAAAAAAAACTTTTATGGCAAACTAGTTTCAGAAACAATATGTGTTCATATTTTTAGATGATGGAATAGCTTCTGTTCTATCAAAGGCCTCATGTTCAGGCCGAACCTCTAAACAGTGAGTAGAGCTACTCTACGTTAGAATCGATACTCATACAGAAGCTCTTATCTCTTATACACATATGATTCATCCTTCCATTTAGTGGTTACACACATCATTTGAGAATTGTTGTCCTCTTCAGAAGAAATTGATGTTCTCCGACCTTTTTTTTCCAAAATTTAGATGTCACTTGCTTGAATCCTTGATGTGCATAATCTAAAATGTCGACTTGTTTTGTCTCATTCCCCAGTTCCTAGTATGGTGTCTGGTTAGCCATTATGAATCCTGATCGCTTTTCATCTGAACTAACAACTTCTCTTAGAAGCTATGATTTTACTTGAATGATGCTACATGGAATTTATTTCCTAATGGTGACAATTATGAGCTGGTTACAGGAGATAGCAATGGTGTTGGTTCACAGTGGTACCCATGTGATCCCTCGTCTCGAATGCATTTCCGAAAAAGAGGAGAAATTGGAGATTGAGGTCCTCTCTGAAGAATCTTTAACGATATCTTACCTTGCTTGCAGGTAAAGATGGACAACACCTGGGAGGCTGGGACTCTGCTACGAACTATACTGACTCCCTGGAGCATGAGAGGCCCTCTTCGTCAGGGCGATCTTGTGTGTCTTCTAGCTAAGAGGATAACCCTCCTTGCAAACTTCACCGACTGGATCTTGATATGCATAATTAACCAATACCAGTGGTAAGTGGTAAGTGTCAGTAGAACACATTGCAGTGGAAACATGCAGATTTATCCAGAGAAGCAGGCTCAATTTCAATTTACTTCTATTGAGTTAATTTGCAACCCAATTGCGAGCTACCTACGAACATAAACTTTTTTTTCACCCCCAATTTGCACATCAATTCTTGACAAACTTGATAGCAGAATATTCCAATGGAAATAGTACATAGGTGGCAGTTGAGTAAAGGACATTTTTCAGTATGTCTGTGCATGAAAAGAACTGGGCTTGGGATGGCTGAAGCAACAACTTTGACAAAGGAACGAATCCCTGTAAGCAGACAAGCGCAAGTGCTTCAAATACAGAATAACACTGATATATGTTGTGTCGCTAAGTTTGGTTACACAATCGTTGTTGTATCTAAATTTGAAAATATCCGGAGGATGCGAGTGTAGAGTACATAATCTGCTAGTAAAATTCATGTGATGAGCTTCACCAGGCCTACATAAAGATTTAATCTCATCAAGTGAAGTTTTAGTATGAGAAACAGAGATGCAAGGACTCTTACCCGGTTAACACATTCCATCTGAAGGTATGATTTCACTTGATTTATCATGTCACTGATCTAATTATTCAAGTTCTGACATGCCAGGCTTGTAGTGATATACAACTATATAGCTACTCACGGTACTCAGCTTCTCCCAGCGGCGAACCTCTGCTTTTTCAGATGTTGAGATCTCGTTGAATTCACCTGCAAACTGCGACTATGGGGATAAAGCGCAGGAATAAAGGGAGAAGTGCTGGTTCAGTACCTGATGAGGGAGAATTTGGACTCCAAGGAGCATGATACTGGTGTTCATTCTAAGGCAGGTAGTTCGGTCCTAATTCCACTAATAGGATTTTAATCTGCATAATTAGCAAAGAACAAATGCATTTTGTTCAGTAAAATCAGTGCTGATTGTCAGTTTATCAGATTGCATTGAAGGCACTAGCAGATAAAATCCAGATACAGTCTTATGTTCAATATAAAGAGCTTTGTTATTCAATTAATTTGGAGACCAGTTGTGAGCTACCTAGAAACATCATCCCAATGGAGACAATATACATGTAGCAGTGAACTAAAGGATATTTCAGAAAGTTTGTTCATGAAGATAATATCATCCTGCAACTATATGACTAACAAACGTACATGTTGTATGTTTTTCTCAAACACGAACAAATAGGCAATAACTGGGAGCACCTGATTCAGTTACATAACAACCTAATCAAATACAACTTTCGGTTCACTCAAAACAGAACTAGCTAGTTCATAACATGCATCCATGATGTATCAGGAGAAAACAAAGATGGATATGTACTCAACTGGTTAATTCCAAGGCAGTGTAGGTGTCTGATCGTACAAGGTTCATGAAGGAACCACCGAGAGAATTAGGGGTGCTGGACTGGCCGGATTGTTGTCAGATGTCATTGCTGCAACAATAGTGGCTGCACTGTGTAGGTCCTTCCGTCCCCCTGAAACAAACGAACCATTTATCCTTCCTCCCCCTAAAATCTCGGACCTGAGATCAAACCCTATCACTATGATTCTTCCGCGAGTAGTATCTGCAGATAATGTTCGTTCTTGACTCCCTAATACAGTTTCCAGGAGGAAGGTTACTGAGCAATAACAACAATTTTCTAAAGCATCACCTGAAATTAAATGTGGAAGGGGAACCGAGGGAGATGAGTATTGGGACTGGAACATGATCTTAACGAGAAGAGATCTCACATCAAACCGGGAGAGGGAGACGCCGGGGACGTGCTGAGGTCGCCGCCGAACTCGCGGCGGCGCTGCTTTCCTCTTCCTGTCAGGCGATGCGAGGAAGCTGAGCGAAGTGAAGCGCAGGTCAACGATGCCTGGATTGGACTAGCCTGAGTCCTAGACAATGGAGGCCCACTCTGAACGTTCCATCAGCCCATAAAGCCCATTATATCTTCAAGCATAGATCATTACGCTCACATTTCAAGTCCTAAAAAAAAATCACGTTCACAATTTAGTGTAGCCTTCCACCGTGTTGTGTTTTCTTCCTATAGGCGGAGTATAAAATTCAGTATGGACATATAAAACCACTCTCACAGGTTTCGGATGCATGTGTGCGCTATACTAGTGTGCAAATTGATTGAAATCAAAAAGACTCGATGACAGAGGAGTTAACCTCTAGGGTGGCCCGATCTCACGAATTGACCAATAAAACCATGAACACGAAGAACGGAAAGAACGCAAAGAGGGGGTAATCGAACAAGAGATAACTAGTGTGAACTGGAGGATTCGACTTCCCGTCAACTAAGCCGCAACGGCCGCCTACGGAACAATCAATCAAACCGAACTCACAGTATCGAAAATCAATTCAACACCCGTTGACGGTCCACCACGCAAATAGAACCTTAAGGGTCAGTTGAGATAGATTTAATAGACTACAACTAATTCCCAAGAGGAAAAGACGGATATCCCGGTGTAGCCTTGATACGATCCAAATAAATGGTATTGGGGTATCGTCGTTTTCTTCCGCGCAAGCACCCCTTAAGAAAAAAGGGCAAGAATTTCAACGGTGAGGCAGATACCCGGGAGACGACTATCCTCCGACATGGGGATGGTGTATTTGATATGGTGAAGGATTTGAAAGTAATCTTTAGAAAGGGTCCTGGCAAACAACCTGTTCTGAATGACGCTGACGGACACACGCCAATATGGAAGAAGAAATCCATATTTTGAGATCTACCCTATTGGAAAGTACTAGATGTACGCTATGCGGTCGACGTGATGCACCTGACGAAGAATATATGCGTGAATCTGCTTGGCTTCTTTGGCTTGTATGAGATGTCAAAAGATACATCTGAAGCACAGCAGGACCAGCAACACACGAAAGGACGAGACGGCATGAATCCTGAGCGGTTTCAAGGTGGTCCTTCCAGCTACGTTCTTCCCAAAAAAAGAAAGAAGGAAATCTTTTTTGAAGTACTAAGTAGTGTCAAGGTCCCGTCCGGTTTCTCGTCGAATGGAGGACAAGACATACATGTCAGCTGATTATAAAATTCCACCCTTTATAGTGAAAACTAACCCAAGCATCCCGTTAAATAATGAAGATGCTCCTTCGCTACGGCAGAAAATAAAACAATTTAGGCACTAGTTGGAGGCATAATGTATTAAACCTTCATGTTTGATGTAATATTATGAGTCTACTATGTAATAATGTATAAAACCTTCATGGTTCATGTAATGGCGGCCAAGCCTACTCATACGTCTCCATCGTATCTATAGATTCTGATGCTCCATGGTCATATTATGTCAATTGCTACTTGTTTTCTCCCTTATTTTATAGAATTTTTATACGTTTTTCGAGACTAACCTATTAACAAGATGCCAAGTGACAGTTCATGTTTTCTGCTGTTTTTTTTTCCAGAAAAGTTGTTCTGGAAACATTCTCGGAATTGGACCTCACAAAGCCCGAAGTGCCTATTTTCCCCGGAAGCATCCAGAAGACCGAAGGAGAGTCGAAGACGGGCACCAGGGGGGCCCCACCATAGGGTGGCGTGCCCCCTAGCCGCGCTAGCTATGTATGTGGGGCCCCCAGGTTAAAGTGCAAGATGGTCAACTAGAGGGGGGGTGAATAGGTGACCTACAAATTTTACTCCTTTTTCAATTTTAATGGTGGATTAGGAAAAGTAAAAGCTTGGTTATCTAAATGTGCAACTAGGTTAACACCCTAAGTGACACGTAACGAGTAGCAACGGAAGTAAGGTAAACACACAAGATAACCACAAGTGAAAACACGGAGACAAGGATATGTTTCCCGTAGTTCCTTCTTGAAAGAAGTACGTCTACGTTGGAGAGGTGGGGAGCCACCTAGGCGCTCCTCAATAGCACGGATGTGCACACCTTATTCTCCGTGAGCTTCTCCGATGAGGGAGATTCTCGTTTCCACTATGAGGTCGACTTGAAGGCGTTGACCAAACCTTTACAAGAGGTTGAGGCTACTCCACAAGTGAGATGGAGGCTCTCAACAATTGAAGCTTCTTGCTACAAGGTGGAAGCTACAAGCACTAGGGTTTCCCTTGGATGACAAGGCAACCAAGAGATTACAAGATCCCAAGAGTTGTGGTGTGGGAACACACGTTTTGGCTTGGTGGAAAGATAGATTTAGGCCTCCTCCATGAGATCCTTGAAGGGCATCGAGTTTGGTTGGAGGAGGAGGGAGATCGGGACGTTTTGAGCTCTACAACAATGGAGGAGAGAGAGGAATGGACGAGCTACCTATCTAGAGGAAGAAGACAGCTATTTATAGGCTCCTCCAAATTCTGACCGTTGCAGTCCTGCGGGACCGGAAATTTCCGGGGTAAAGGCCGGAATATTCCGGTGTGAGTTGGCCGGATATTTGAAAACTCCGGGGGGCGTATATTTGAAATATCCGGGGGCGGAATTTTCCGCCCCAATACTCCGCCCCCATCTCTGTGCGCAGGCATCAACATGTTGATGAAAAACTGCTAAGGACCAAGGGCCGGAAATTTCCGGGGCAAATTTCCGCCCCACCTTCTGTGCGCGGGCATCAACTTATGATGGAAAAATGGCTAAGGACTTCGATGCCCGGAATATTGAAATATCCGGGGGGCGGATAATTGAAATGTCCGGGCCCGGAATTTTCCGGACTGAATCTCCGCCCCCATCTCTGTGCGCGGGCAACATGAAGTAGTCCAATTTCTGCTAAGTCCTTGAAGGCCGGATTTTTGGCCCGGAAATTTCCGGGGCAAATTTCCGCCCTGGCTTCTGTGCGCGGGCAGACAAACACTTAGTCGTTTTCGTGGAAGCCAGAAAGGAGGCCGGAAATTTCCGGTGAGAGGGCCGGATAATCCGCCCCTTAAGTTCCGGAATTTCCGCCCTTTATACTGAAAAATCCGGTGGTTGTAATTCCACAATAGAGAGCTTCTCTTTGATCTTTTGACAAGGATATAACGATGATCATCTAAGATAATAGCTGCACAGGCTGAACCACATGTTAGATAGGAGATATCCGTGTTATCATCATCACCAAAATCATTAGAGGGATCATGAGCTTTCAATCTCCCCCTTTTTGGTGAATGATGACAACACGGGTATTTGCGGGGAATAAAGCTAACAATGCAGGATATGAAAACATCACAGATAGCATATATAGGAGACATGCCTCCCAATAATAATAGTTCAACATAAATGACGAGTACGGTAGAACGAAGTTCGAAAAAGACGCACGAAAACGGAAATGGCAACAAAGAACGAAAGAAACCATCCCAAGCAAATCCCCACGATCATCTAAATCTTCTCCCCCTTTGTCATCAAGACACCAAAAAGAGAAAAGAGAGAGCTACGTCCCATGGAGCAAACTCTAGGCCTGGGTGTCCTCTTCTTCCTCTTCAGCTTCACTGTCGGTGGCATCCTCCATGTCCTCATCTTCATCAACACCGATATCCCAGTCAACGTCACGGTTGTTCTAGTTCCTGTAAGCAATCCGAGGAGGAGGAAGTGGTGGCACAGTGGGAGTCTTGAGTGCAGTCATGATGTGGTGCTGGTTCTCTAAGATGCTGCGGCGCTCCACATAGGCAGCGTAGTTCTCCTTGTGGATGCAAACATTCAAGCTCAGCACCTTCTCCACAGCACGAGCAAGCCACGAGCGTTTCTTCTTGCCAGGAGGAGGAGGACGCATGCGAGCATCCTTGTGTCCCTGTCCAGATGCACCAACATTGTGAGCGGCCTGCTGAGTGTGGGCGGACTTCTTATAGAGATTAACGTCCTTGTGATCCTCACAGTCTAGCTCCAAGTCTTCTCTGAGTGCTTCAGGATAGCGTGCTTTGATGAGCTTCATGATATAGGGGGCATATGGAGGCACCTTGCGATGGAAGAGAGCATAGTGGATCTCATTGAAAATGAAATCCATCACATCAATCATGTGAGCCTCCATGTCAGTCAGATCAGTCTCAGAGAAGGTCAAGAAGGCGTGGTGCATAAGGTTGACCAAGCCACCACGAATAGCATCATTATTTCCCGCACTTGGAGCAATGGACTCCCTGAGCATGCGCAGGAGGATATCATAGACTGCGAAGAGGCCTTTAGCCGATCCAATTGTACCTCGAGAACCATAGAGCTCAGCAAGCCTGTTCTTCTCATACTCTTCCCCATGGATGTGCATACGGTGGCCCTGAGGAGTGTTGAGGCCAGCAAACGGATAGTCAAGCACAGTGGCAAAGTCATGGAAGTTTGCAGTGAGCAGGTGAGGGCCAGACATCCAAGTCATCCCAATCTCTTCAGAATCATCAATGACAAGAGTAGCATAGAACTGCTGGATGTAGGTGGTGTTGTAGGAGCAACGAGTCTCCATAAGCGGACGCAGACCAAGAACCTCAGCAAGCTGAACAGAGTTGTTGAAGTAATCGGGGTGGGCAGCCAGATGAGCAAAATTGATCACCTTCATGGGGCACACTGGTTTGCTCATTACGGTGTACACCTGCTTGAAGAGTGTCTCTTGCTCAACGTGCCAAAAGCACGAGTCAATAGTGGGGTCCTGAGGACCCTCCGTGTACCAAGCCTTGGCACGCCATGCCTTAAACTCTACAATGGGCATGGTGCCCACGTTGAGAGTGGCCTTGCCTTGCTGCCTACCACCTCTGCGAGCAGCCCGATCAGCATCACGTTGCTGCTCATATGCTCTCTGAGTATCTCTTGCACGCCGGCGAGTTTCATTGTCTTCTACATAGGTCCCCTCCTCATTTTCTGTCAGGTGACGGAGGCGCTTGCGGGAACTGAGCAGCTTGCCAGACCTAGAGGTTGAACCATCTGCGAGGAAAGCAGAGAAAATCCAAAGAAAAACAAACAAGAATCAAAACCGGGGGCTCACGAATTGAGGAATGGAATATCGTGGAGTTCTGTTGGAGATTCAGTATAGGCCGGAAATTCCGGTCATGGACACGGAAATTCCGGAGGACGGAAATTCCGGCCTCAGGGCAAATTTCCGGGGTGCGGAAATTCCGGCCCTGGGCGGAAATTTCCGGCCTTCGGGAATTTTGAATCCAGATCTGAATCTGGGCCTATAACGAATCTAGAACGAGGAATCTAGTACGAGGATGAGTCCTTGAGAATAGATGGTACTTTGTGCGAGCAAAGAACCATGCTAGAACATGAATAACACTAGATATAGGAACAATGCATCTACTCAACCCAAAATTGCGGAGAAAACAAACACGTACCGGGATCCATGAACAGGAAAGGACGTGCGGTCTCTTGATCCGCAAGGGAAGAGGAGAGGATGAGGAGGGGAGGCGAATAGGCCTCCCGGAAGTCTCGGAGGCGGCGGCGGCTGGCTGGGGGCGAGTGGAGAGACGAGGGGAGGGAAGCAAGGTGGAACTGCTCCCTCCCGTCGTCCTTATATAGCCCCAGACCAAGAGCACCGGAAATTTCCGGTATTAATACCGGATATTCCGGGGCCCGGAGATTTGGGCCGGAATATTCCGCCCAAATATCCGGTGTGCCTTCTGCGAGCGGGCACGCTGGATAGTTGGGGGATTATTCGAGTCCAAATCTACCTCCGGAAATTTCCGTGGCTTAAGACACGGAATATTCCGGGTCCCCGGAAATTTGGGCCGGAAATTTCCGCTGAAATTTCCGGTGTGCCTTCTGCGAGCGGGCACAGCGGAAGTTAGCGAAATTTCTGAGACAAACGTCTGAGGGCCGGAATATTCCGGTCCTGAGCCGGAATTTCCGGAGTGCCAATGCCATCCGAGTTTTGTGGAAGATGGATCAAATCGTGAGCCTCCAAAGATGCAAAAAGACACAAACTAACTCACAAACATGAGAAAAACATCAACTAAAAAATTCAAAGAAAAAGTTGGTGGCCGAAGCCACCGTGTTTGAGTGATACCAAGGAGCCGCGAAGATGTATCTTGGACTCAAAAGTATAACTCACGTTTTAAGCACAATAAGTCACATATTGACTAGATATGCTGATATGCATGACGTTTTGATTGTTTTGCGCATGATAGGTGGAGTGTTTGTTCATGAGTTGAACTACGCTCCCCCTATGTCCATGCCTACATCTAGACTAGATAGCACATATAATGAAGGTACTTATGCAAGGGTTCAAGAGAAGTTAGACGCATCGATCACATCTAGTTCATTCCTCAAACCCCAAAATCTTGGTTCGTCAAGGGCCTTCGTGAAGATATCCGCGAGTTGATCTTTGGTTGCCACACATGAGAGGTCAATATCACCTTTCTCAACATGATCCCGAATAAAGTGATGTCGTATTTCAATGTGCTTCGTCTTGGAGTGAAGAACGGGATTGTAGGCAATCTTGATGGCACTCTCATTGTCGCATAGGAGAGGAACTTTGTCGAAGACGATGCCATAATCTCTCAATGTTTGCCGCATCCAATGTAATTGAGCACAACAACTCGCCGCGGATATATATTCGGCCTCGGTGGTAGAGAGAGCGATGCAGTTTTGATTCTTAGATGACCAACACACCAATGAGCGTCCAAGGAATTGACATCCTCCGGATGTGGATTTCCTATCCGTCTTCTCTCCCGCATAGTCCGCATCCAAATAACCAATGATCTGAAAGCTTGAACCCTTGGGATACCAAAGACCGAAATTGGGGGTATGAACTAAATATCGAAAGATGCGCTTAACCGCTTCAAAATGACTTTGCCTCGGAGAGGCTTGAAACCTTGCACATTTACCTACGCTATACATGATGTCGGGTCTAGATGCACAAAGGTAGAGCAAAGAGCCAATCATGGAGCGGTATACCTTTTGATCTACCTCTTTACCATCCGGGTCGGGTTTCAAGTCAATGGTCGTGGACATGGGGGTCTTCATAGGTTTAGCATCATGCATGTTGAATCTCTTGAGCATATCTTGAGTATACTTGGCTTGCTTGATGAAAGTCCCTTCCGGATATTGCTTGATTTCAAAGCCAAGAAAGTATTCCAATTCTCCCATCATAGACATCTCGAACTTGTCCGTCATAAGCTTGCAAAACTCATCATTAAATGCAACGTTAGTTGAACAAAAAATGATATCATCCACATAGAGTTGGCATATGAACAAGTCACCTCCAACCTTTTTGGTGAAAAGGGTGGGATCGATTAAACCAACATTGAACCCACGATCAACCAAAAACTCTTTAAGGTGCTCATACCACGGACGTGGAGCTTGTTTAAGTCCATAGAGCGCCTTATCAAGTTTATAGACATGATCGGGGTGGTTGGGATCCTCGAAACCCGGAGGTTGCTTGACATAGACCAACTCGTGGATGGGACCATTCAAAAATGCACTTTTCACATCCATTTGTTGCAACTTAAAGTTATGATGAGATGCATACGCAAGTAAGATGCAAATGGATTCAAGACGAGCAACGGGAGCGAATGTTTCACCAAAGTCGACACCTTCGACTTGAGAAAAGCCTTGAGCTACCAATCTAGCTTTGTTGCGGATGACGATGCCGTCCTTGTCTTGTTTATTCTTGAAGATCCACTTGGTGCCGATGACGTTCTTGCAATCTTTGGGTCTTGGCACCAACTTCCACACTTTGTTGCGTTCGAAGTTATTGAGTTCATCGTGCATTGCTTCAAGACAATCTTGATCTTCAAGGGCTTCATAGACCTTCTTTGGCTCAATGTGAGAGACAAATGCATGAGCTTTGCTAAAGTCCGCTAGTTGCCTCCTTGTGACGACCCTTCCACGAACTTGACCAAGAATCATGTCCTCCGTGTGACCGGCACGAGTAAGATTATCAAGCCTCCTCTTTGCTCTACGAGCTAGCATCTCCTCCAAAGTTTCCTTGGATAGAACTTGATCATCACCTTCATCATCGGAGATATGTCCACCTTGATCTTGATCATTGACGGGAGATGGATCCCTTAAGTGTCTAGTATCATCACCATGAGTATCTTGTTCTCCATTATGAGCTTGGCCTTGATTATTAGCTTGGCCTTGAGGTGAAGCATGAGGGGTCGGTGCATCTTGTTGGGTAGCTTGGTTATCAATGGATGTAGTCAATGGCTCCACGTGCGTGGAGCATAGTCCTTCTCCCTCCGTCATCCGGTGTCCCTCAATGGGGATTATTTCACCAATCCCCATTCTTCGTATGACGATGGGAGGAATTGCATCTCCTACAAAACCATGATCTATACGGCCGCCTTGGGACCCATTATCCTCATCAAACACCACGTCTATATCTTCTTCAACTTGTCCGGTGGACTTGTTGTAGACCCTATAGGCGTGAGCGTTTGTGGCATAACCAACAAAGATACCCTCATAAGATTTAGTCTCGAACTTTGATAAGCGTTTACCTCTCTTGCGAATGAAGCACTTGCAACCAAAAACCTTGAAGTATGATACATCCGGCTTCTTGCCCGTGAGAATCTCATAAGGGGTCTTGTTCAAGATCTTGCGGAGATATAATCGGTTGCTAGCATGACAAGCGGTGGAGACGGCCTCGGCCCAAAAATTATATGGAGAAGAGAATTCCGCAATCATGGTTCGAGCCGCATCCATAAGAGTCTGATTCTTTCTCTCCGCCACACCATTTTGTTGAGGGGTGTAAGGAGTAGAGTATTGATGAGCAATTCCTTCCTCACTAAGAAATCCCTCCACGGTGTAGTTCTTGAACTCGGAGCCGTTATCACTTCGGATCGCCATGATACTCGTATTATGTTGGCGTTCCACCAAAGTGATGAATTCGATCACCCGCTTTTGAGTCTCACTCTTCCTCTTGAAGAAGTACACCCAACAATATCGTGAATAGTCATCCACAATCACCAAACAATACTTTTTGCCCCCAAGGCTATCATATGATAGGGGACCAAAGAGGTCCAAGTGAATGAGCTCGAGGATCCTTGAGGTGGTGATGTTTGTCTTGGTGGGGTGTGCTTCTCCATGTTGCTTTCCTAAGACGCGAGAGCTACACACACGGTCTTTTGCAAATTTAGCATTTGTTAGTCCAAGAACGTGATTACCACTTTGAAGGTCTTGCAACGTTCTCATATTGGTGTGGGCTAGCCGGCGATGCCATAGCCAACCCACATCAACTTTAGCCAATAGGCATGTGGCGGCACACGTGTCTCCTTTAGAGAAGTCCACTACATACATGCCGTTCTCGACATGCCCAACGAAGGCTACTTTAAGAGTCGTTTCCCAAGTGACAATCACATTCTCCTTATTAAAGAATGAGGTAAAACCACTCTTAGCAAGTTGAAGAACCGAAATGGGATTATAGCCTAGGGACTCAACAAGAAGAACGTTCTCAATTGACAAGTCATTTGAGATTGCTACCTTGCCTCGTCCCAATACCTTTAATTCGGAGTTATCACCAATAGTGACGCAATTGAGGTGATGTAATGGAGGTTGAAGATCACTCATTGCATCATTGCTTCCGGTCATATGTTGGGATGCACCACTATCCACCGTCCATTTGCTCGACCCGGAAGCACTTCCCTACAAGATTAGTTTCTAGATTTAGGGACCCATCTTTGAATGGGTCCTCTCATGTTAGTGACAAGGGTCTTAGGCACCCAAATACTCCAATGATAATCATCACCATAAGAAGTACCAACATATTTAGCATATACATGACCATCTCTAGATTTCATAAGAACATAAGATGGATTGTATTTCCCGGCAAAGTTATTGTGAGTGATGCTCCCCCTAGAGGTATCACCACCCGCAAAGGTGTTGGTCTTCTTGCTTTTTGCCATCTCTCCCTCTTTCACAAATCTTACTTCTTGTGAAGGAGAGGTAGCTTTCTTCTTGTTCTTCTTCTTGTACTTCTTCTTTGACTCGGCAACATAGCCAAGTCCTTCCTTTCCCTTGTTGACTTGTTGAGAAGCATTCTCATGGGGATTCTTCTCACTTCCTACAAGATTAGTAGTACCACAAGAATAGCTAGACAAGACATTTGAGCTAGGAGATGAAGTGGACACAACTTGCTTGTTAGATAGTTGAGCTAGAAGATTGTCACGAGATTTGGTCAACTTGTCATGAATTTCCTTAAGAGACATGAACTCCTTTTCGAGTTTTTCATGACGAGTGACAAGTTCTTCGTGAACAATTCCTAGCTTCAACTCTTCATGTTCTAGAGTTTTAATGATAGCAAGTGATTGAGCATTCTCCTTCCTAAGCATGGAGACACTTATGGCAAAGTTTTCTTCAAGACAAGATAATTTCTCCTCAAGAGAGGCACGAAGGGAACGCTCATTTTCAAGTGCTTTTTCAAGCTCTTGTTCATTGCAAGTGTGGCCTTCGTGGCTTTCCAAAGCCAAGATAATCTCCTCCTTTTCATCTACAAGAATGTTAGCCTCATCAAGTTGCCTTAAAAGGGCATTCACTTTTTCCTTAGTCTCACCTTTAAGGCTTGATAGCCACGTGCCTAACTCATTAGACTCACTATCCTCCTCGTCAACATTTTCAACACAATCCAATAATGAAGGAGGGTTAGTGATAATGGTCTTGGAGTTTGGAGAGCATACCGAATTGGCTTTTGCCATAAGACAAGTAGGTCGGGTAGCAACATTCTCATTGGGGGATTCAAATAGGGAGATCGAGGGAGTTGATGCGGTGGCCATGGCGATGTGAGCGACTCCACCTACTTCATCTTCTCCTTCATCTCCGGAGATGTAAGTCTCAAGTACCGCCCCGTCTTGTACATAGAGGGCCCTTGGCACCCTTCTAGCGAAGTTCTTGTTTTGAGGAGGCTTGGTCTTGTTTTTGCGAACAAGGTTCCCTTCGTTTTCTTCTCTTGGCTCAAAGGGGCACTCCTTGACAAAGTGGTTTGCGCTACCACAATTGTAGCATGTCCTTGGTCGCTCCCCCTTTTTCTTGTAGTTCTTGTTTCGTGGCGGCCTTGGAGATCCGACCTTGTGAGCTTCCCATCTCTTTCAATATCCATGCATCGCAAGAGCGGAATTTGCTTGAATCATTCACGTACATAATTAAAAAAATTGACTTGTCTTGTCTAATGACCCAGTTCCTAGTATGATGTCTGTTAGCCGATGTGAATTGTTACCGGTTCCCATTCCCTGCTCTCTGTCCGAAGAATCTTTAAGCTTGCTCGGAACGATCAGCAAACATCTGGGACTCTGCATCATCTGTTTCCATTCAGCTTCACCTGGGACGGCAACACATACAGGCAGCAACGACCTGGGGATCGCCTCGCATCATGCGATGTTACTTTGTCTACATAGAACATATTTTTGTACTGTACAAAACATTGGCTATCGATTAATATCTGGGACAGTGAATCCCTTCTAATTTTCCGTCCTGTAAAGAGCAAACTACTAGACCATGTACGCTTCCCGCTAGAATTTTACTGCTTAGTACTACTAACTCCTTGCTGAACAGAGAAAACAGAGGAAGGATAAAGATGGGGGTAACCGAGGACTAGCTGGTCAAAATAACAACAAATTTACTGAAAGGGCAAGTAGTGAAATTTGGTCCAGTAATATTGTACAACACTACAGTTTAAATGCCCTCATATTCCAGATGGGCATATATCTGTTCTTGTTAGAATGCCCTAAGGAATCAACCACATACCTAACACCATTCCACTGCTATATAATGCAATGACCAATGCACATTGCACAACTATGAAACAGCAATAAACAAATCATCTGGGCCAAAACGATCTTGCAAGAATCCGGGAACAATAAAAGAACTTCTCACTGGTGATTTGAGTCAAGTGTTTGGTCAAGGCAACAAGCAAACTTTTCTATTAAAACGAACTGTATTTAGTGCGCTTAGGCTCGCGGTTCTCAGATTCTGTCAGCAGTGAGCCTTTGCTGTTGCAGATACTGCAGATTTCCACTGCGAGCAGAAACGGTTGCGGATTCATTTATCCTACATCTCTAATGCGCGCACCGGTCATTTGATCATCAAATCAACATGCGAGCTGGCTAGGAGTGAATGCCATGTACAGATATGGGGAGAACAAATGGAGGAGTGCTGGTACGTATCTAACATAATCTGAAAGGGGAACCGAATGGCCCCTTGCTAACTTCACCAACTGGATCTTCATCGGCATAATTAACCAAGAACAAAATGCCATTATGTTAAGTGAAATCGGGGGTAAGTGTCAGTAGAACACAATTGCAGCACACACTTCGAGGTGAGATTTTATTTATGCAGTTAATTTACAACCCAGTTTTGAGCTACCTAAGAAAATAAACATTTTTTTCTACCCCAAAGTTTCACATCAATCCTTACCAAATTTAACAGCATAGTTTTCCAATGGAGACAGTACATGTTAGCATTAATCTTGCCATATTGATTGTATTTGCAAGGAGCCAGTCATCTAGCCGTGTGTCTGTGTAGCTCCCCTTAGCTAGTGAGTTATCTAGTCAATTGTCGCATGCATAGATTAGTTAGTTGGTTAGCTGGTTTGGCCGGGTCATGTGGTGGTTTGAGAGATTCTAGGAGATGATCAGGTCAGCAGTTAGTGGATTAGTGCGTGAGTGCATGGCTAGCTAGTTGAGTTAGCGGCCGAGGGTAGTGGCTGCTGACAAGTACTTTTGCCAAGGAGAAGCGCCTGTTAGCAAAGCTTTTGCATAATGAAAAGTTGAGCCCATGAGGCACCACCAGAACAATGTATCCAATGCGTTCATGCCAAGGAGAAGCGCCTGTTAGCAAAGCTTTTGTGCTCTACCTTGTTACATGTGTGTTTCTGAGTTGTCCCATGGCGTGTGTTCTTGAGTGAAACCGTGAGATGAGAGAGCTGAGAGGTAGAAGAAGAGGGGCTGCGAGGTGCAGCCCGTACAGTACACACGTAGCAGCTAAGTAAAGGACATTATTCAGGAAGCTTGTTTATGAAGAGAACTGGGCTTGGGATGTGTGAAGCAAGAATTACGAGTCCACTAGTCGACATGAGTAAACAGTATTATGTAGTATGAAATACTAAATTACATAGCTATTAGTAGTATAATACAGCAATCTGGTGTGCAAATAAAATGCTGGAGGAGAAGACCAGCAGCAGCAGCGGCAGGAGAAGACCGTCGGAGGCTTGACTTGTAGTGGTGGCGGTGCCAACAAAGGGAGAGAGAAGCCCACGGCGGCGGCCACGGGAGAGAGCAGGCCATGGCGGCGGCAGACAAGGGAGAGAGCAGCCCGCGGCGGCGGCGGCCAAGGGAGAGAGCAGGCCACGGCAGCGCCGGCCGGCAGACTTGCAGCGGTGGCGGCCAAGGGAGAGGAGCTCCAGGCAGGAGACGCGGGTTTGGTTCTGCATTTCACGGGAAGCGGCCGCTCGATCTAGGTTTGGGGCCGGGTCAAAGCAATATTGGGAATTTTTTTGACATGTGGGACCTTTTTTCCTGGTCGATCGACCCAAAGTTGTGACTAGTCAATATTAGTCGATATCGTCAAAAAAAAACTACTAGTCGATCGACTAGCCCAACGAGCCTTCCAGTCGACCTCCAGGGACCGGTTCGTCGATTAGTCGTCGACTAGTCGTGATTAGTCTCTCGCCCCTTAATCAGAGGTGTGAAGCAGCAGCTCTGACAATGGAACAGATCTAACTGTACTTAGCCAGCATAAACTCTGAATATTCATTCTATCCTACTCAAAATCCATCTGTTACATACACAACAATCTAGTATCTAGGACAATACGATCAGTGTGTTGCAGATTAGAACCCTAACTGAAGAAGAGAGTGATAAATCTACCACCATTGCATGACAGAAAGAAAATGGATTCACGACATTCCTACCACAACACAAGCCATTAATGTTATCTTTCTTTAAGCCTAATATTTATTTCAGATAGTATTATGTGTGTCCAACTGATTCATCTGTCTGTCTACCATGTGCTACAGAAGTTTTTTTTAGATGAAAGGTAACTTTATTACCCGACTTTGAATTAACAAAGCCAACCAGTTCACAAACGAGTACACAACATGCTGGGCCTACAGCTTAGCCGAAAAAACAGGAGAAAATAAAGACGCCAAAGACGACTCTAGGTTCCGGAGGCGGAAGCGAGGGGAGGAGGTGGACGACAGGTAGCATGCACCTCCCGCAGCTTATGGATGATCCACCTAGCGCCTTCCCTGTCCAGTGGTCGCAGAAGAGGTAGCCACGCCTGAAACAAGAGCAGAGTTTTGAAGATGATATCAGCAGGGTGGTTAATACATTTCTTCTCAATAGCAAGTTTATTGCGCACATTCCAAAGCGCCCAAGACTGCGCTAGGAACAAAATCCAAATCAATCTACGGGCCCTCCCGTGAGTTGACGAGAGTAAGGCGAAGAACTGTGGAAAGGTGGAGGGGTTCCAATCCCTCCCGAGGATTTGTCTAAAAACCGCCCAAGCAAACACTGCGACCGAACAGCAGAAAAACATGTGAGAAGCATCCTCAACCTGCCCACATAGTGCACAGTTGCCATCCGAAGGCCCCTGCCTTGTAGCCAACTGTGCACCAGAAGGGAGACGATCCAGAACTAATTGCCAGGAGAAGATTTTAATTTTGAGCGGAACTTTGGCCTTCCAAATGTCCTTGGCAAAGGCAACCGACGCGCCCGCAGACAGCGCATTATACATCGAGTTAACAGAGTAAGAGCCCGACGGGTCAAGGGTCCAGGAGATAGCATCCTGGGAATCCGAAAGCTGAACAGCGGCTAGGATCCGGTCAAGGCGCAACCATTGGAGCGCCCCCTCAGCGTCCAGTGTCCGTCTAAACCTGCAGCCTCCCACCACTGCCGCGGCAAGGGAAATATGAGCATCTTCACAAATACTAAAGAGAAGGGGGAAGGTGTCTTTGAGGGGCCCCTCCTCATGCCAATTGTCTAGCCAGAACTGGGTGCATCTCCCGTTCCCCGGAACGTGTTTCGCCCCAAGTTTGAAGAGGAACTTAATTTTGTGTAGGCTTTTCCAAAACTCCAAGCCACCCCTGGCCGAGGAGGAGAAGATATCCCCTTCCGGAGTATACTTAGCTCTAATGATGGTCGCCCAAATGGAGTTGTCAGCGGTGTAAAGTTTCCAGATCCATTTCAGCATCAGCGCAGTGTTCATGTGTCTAGAGTTAGTAATTCTGAGCCCGCCGCCCTCCCTAGGCCGGCAGACTGAGGGCCAGTTGACCATATGGTACTTGCGCTTAGGGCCAGCTCCTTCCCAAAAGAACTTGGCCCTGTGAGAGTCTAACTGCGCGTGCACTCCTTCCACAAGGAGGAAGAGACCCATCGCATAAGATGGGAGGTTAGCCAGGCAGGAGTTAGAAAGGATAAGTCTACCCCCGGATGAAAGGAACCTACCAATCCAAGGTTCGACACGATCCGCCAACTTCTGCACCAGGAAGGCCCACTGCTCGATGGTTAGCTTTCGGTCCGCAACCGGTAAGCCAAGGTAGAAGAAAGGCAAGGAGCCAAGCTTGCAATTAAGCCGTCTAGCAATGTCCATCTGGATTTCCGGGGGCTGCTCAAACACATAAACCTCGCTTTGGTGAAAATTAATCTTCAGCCCAGACATGTTCTCGAAGCACAAGAGAAGAAATTTCAGGTTAGCGATCCCCAGATCGGTATTTTGAATCATAACAATGGTGTCGTCAGCGTATTGCAGGTGGGAAACGCCCCCTGGCACCAGGTGTGGAACCACTCCACTAATATGGCCCTTCTGGCAGGCCGCCGAGAGAATGGAGGAAAGTCCTTCTGCCACAAAATTAAAGAGCAGTGGGGAGAGTGGGTCCCCTTGACGCACTCCCCGCTTATTACGGAAGAATGGGCCCATCTCCCCATTGATGGAGATGGCCGTCTGGCCCCCAACAACCAGCTGGGAGATCCGATGAACAAAACCCGAGTCGAAGCCTTTCCTACGGAGGACTTCAAGAAGGAAGTCCCAGTTGACCCTGTCATACGCTTTTTCGAAGTCCAATTTAAGAAGAATGCCTCCTAGTTTCTTGCTTTTAATCTCATGCACAATCTCATGAAGGGCTAGGGCTCCATCTAGTATGAAGCGCCCTTTGATAAACGCCGTTTGATTCGGGCTGATGACACGGTTAGCAATCGGATCTAGGCGAGAGGCGAACGCTTTGGAGATGATCTTAAAGATGACATTAATCAGCGCAATCGGACGGAATTGGGTGATCTTATCGGCCCCCGGGACTTTAGGGATTAGCGACAACACCCCAAAGTTGAGTCGCGAAATATCAATCCTTCCCAGGATGAAGTCGTTCAGGATGTGGAGGATGCCGTGCTTCACCAAGGGCCAGAATCTTTTAAAGAAAGGAACCGAGAAACCGTCCGGCCCAGGAGCAGTATCAGACTTCATATCCCAGACTAGCTCTTCTAATTCGGTCTCGGAGAAGGTAAGTGCCAGCGAAGTGTTCTCCTCCGTCGAGACCTGCCCAGAAGGTCCCCACGTATGAGAAGCCAAACCACAGCTCCTCTGAACTGATGACCCCATCAGCTCACGGTAGAAACTATAGATGTGATCCTGAAGCTCGAGTTTTCCCGAAATCACCCCGGTCGCAGACTTAAGGGAATAAATATTACACCTGCGGCGCTTTCCGTTAGCCACCGCATGGAAGTACGCAGTGTTCACATCCCCCTGGAGCGCCCACCGGATGCGCCCACGCTGACGCCAATAATCTTCCTCCATTTTATAGATGTTCAGGAGCTGATCTTCCAGGTGGTACCTGAACGCCCACTCCTCGTCATCCAGGCCTGAAGCGTCAGCCTGAAGGTCCAACTGTTGAATCTGAGCAAGCAGCCCCTCCTTTTTTTGCCTAGTTTCCCTACCAATATTGCGACTCCACCCACGGAGTTTTTGGCGTAATCCGCCGCTCATGAACTGCCACCAGTCCACAATATCACGGCCACGGACCAAGTGGGCAAGCTCCTCCCATTTAAGTTGAACTAGGGCCGGAAACTCCGGGATCTCAAACCAACCGGACTCGAAAAAGAACCTATTACTACGGATAGGGGTGCCCTCACCCGTATCCAAAATAATTGGCGTATGGTCCGAGCCCAGACTGGTCTCAGCCACCACAGTAGTGAGCGGGATCTCCGCGTCCAGCGAGCGCGACATGAACACTCTATCTAACACGCAACGAACCGGGTTCAATCTTTTGTTGGTCCAGGTGTAGCGCGCCCCAGCGCGTGGGATTTCCCTCATGTCCCAATTCGCTATGTGAGCATTGAAAAGATTAATACGGGGCCAAGACACATTGTCGTTATTCTTCTCGTCCGCCCTACGGATCAAGTTGAAATCCCCTCCCATAATAATCGGGAGGGAGCATCTTGCTACCTTAGCCGAGATCTCGTCTAAGAAAATAGTCGAGCGGGCGTGATCCGCCGGGCCGTAAACACCCACTAACTCGAACTTACGGCCAGAGGGTCTATGAAACAAAGCTAGGCTGACGAAAAACTCTCCCGCGTCAAACGCCCCGACATCTAGAAGGCTATCCTTGACCCCAACAAGAATCCCACCCGAGCGCCCATTCGGGGGGAGCCATTTCCAGAAGAACTGCTCGCCACTCTCGAGGCCGCGCAGCTCAAGGTCCGAGAACTCGTGTTTCATCGTCTCAAGCAGACAGACCGCATCAATACGGTGGGTACGGAGGAATTCTTTAAGCAAAGCTCGCCGCCCCCGGACAGCGAACCCGCGGATGTTAAGGAAAAGACACCGCATTAAGACAGGATCGATTTCGCCCGTGCTTGGCGGGTGTAGGGCTTGTTAGAGACCGTAGAGCCCTTGACGGATTCCTTTGCCCGAGCGCCCCTGCGGCGGGTGATAGGACCTGAGCAGGCCGGCCTAGCCGGTGACTGCTGCCTTGCTGGGGAGGGGGTCACCGCTGCCACCCCGGCAGCTTCCCCAGGCCCAGCAACAGAGGTAGATGGGATGACAGCCTCTTCCCTGGCTATTCGATCACGAGCGAGGGCCAGCTCGGCCTGGGCCACCTCGGCCGCACGGAGCGTGGATAGCGTAAGCGCTGGGGGGCCAGCCTCGGGTAGGAACACAACACAGCTATCGCTAGCAACTGCAAGAAGGTGGTCGTCGGATAGGGAGTCCAGGAGAGTAAAAGCGGAGATAGGGGGCGTACCTGAGGGGGTCTTAGAGAGGGAGCCACCCGCTCTGACCTTGGACGCCGGAGAAGAACCCAGAGCGTCTCCCTTAGCCTTCAACGCCATAGCCCTGTTCAGCACGGGCCCCTCCGTCGAGCCTTCACCGCGCGCACTCTTGCGCACAGCAAGGATCGGCACGGCCACGCTGCCAGGCGCGCGCGCCACCGGCGCTAGAAGAGCAGGAACCACTCCAGCTGCAGGAGCCTCCATCGAGTCCGCGGAGAAATCCGGCTGGGGGAAAGGGGCAAACGACTCACCCATCACCCGTGCTGGCCGATCCGCATTCGCTTTGCTTCGCCTTTCTTTCTCACGAGCACGCACACGCTCCGCCTCGCCAGCCCCGGCTTTGGAGGACGGAGTGGGAAGAGGAGTGAGAGTCGAGGACGGTTTGAACCCCGTGTCCAAAGTGAGGGACGGTGAGGAGGGCGGATGGCCGTCCACCGAGATCAAGGAGCCAGCTTCAAGGGTGGGGGCGGCGGGCTGGGAGCCGAGCCCCATGAACGCAGGCACAGTGGTCTTCCGAGGAAGAAAGGAGCCATACTGGTCCAGAGGGGGTGCCGAGCTTGCTTTCGGCCTCGGGGGAGAGGCCATCACTGCAGCCACAGATTTCTTGGATCCATCTCCCCCCTTCCCGCCCTTGGGTGGGGGGGGGGGGTCTTCTTACTCTTCTCAGAGCTTCCTCTGCGCCAGTTTTTATCGTTGTCGGTGTCCTCATCCGAAGACCCATCCCCGAGATGCTCATCTTCGCGGCCCTTGTCCTTGGGTTCGTTGGGGCGGTTGTTGGGCGGCGGAGGGGGAGGGGAGCTGGAGCGAGCATTGGGGTCCTTTTCCACTTCGACACGGATCTTAAAGCCCTGCCCATTCACCGTAAGCAGAAAGTGAGCGAGGACGGTGCGTCCCACCCGGACCCCGATCTTCATGCGAATCGGGCGCGCGTCACCTGCGAGCGAGTCGGAGTCCACCTCGATGGGCCAACCAATTGGACGCGCCCCGACCATCATCCGTGGCACCGAACGGAAGGGAGGGGGGACGTCGAACAGCTTCACCCAGATTTCGGACAGAACCTCGGATGCATTCTCATCAATAGAACCTTCCATGACTAGGGCGCGAGCCTTCGAGATCGGGAGGCGCAGGCCACCCCCCGGATGGCCATGCGAAGGCTTTCTTTAGAAGGAAACACCAAAGAGAAGTCAGATTCAGAGAGCATTTTCACTTGCCAATCCCAATTGTCTTCAACGAGATCCTTGAATTTCCTCTTCAACTTGAGCAGCCGACAGCTCCGCCCCATCAATGAATAGGGTAGCCGAGTTAGGGGGGGGGGGGGTTGTGCCATCTCCGAAGCCGGGACCTCAAGGCACATGAAACCCACCCCGTCACTGCCGAAACCAGCCCAAAACACTTCGTTGCGCGCCACCCCGGCCACGCACATGGCCGAAAGATGACCTGAAGATTTGCATTTCACGCAGAAAGGCTCCCCATCACAGTCTGCCTGAAGATGCCCTTGGCGTCCACAGTTGTAGCACGTAATCTTCGATAGATCCGGCGGGGGCGGCAGGACCCCAGCCTCTACCCCCGAGGAAGGACCAGATCCGGTGGAGCCCGAAGACAGGCGAGGCGGAGGCGGGGGGAGACGGTTGAAGTTCCGGGCGCCACCCCGGCCGTGCTCACGCCCTCGTGAGTACGGTGCCTGGCGGTTGGCGGCGCGGGAACGGCTGCGGTCTTCATCACGATGCTCACGCTCCCGTTGTTGCCGCCGATTCTCCTCCTGCTCACGCGCAAGACGGAGGTTGAGCTCTCTCCGGTCGCCGCCCCCTGCGAACTCATCGAAGCTCCGCTTCCCGCGTTGCTGATCCTCCCGGCGGTCCATGCGGCGCAGGCGGAGGGGCGAGGAGGGGGAGGAGCGAAGGAAGCGCGTGGATCTCGAACCGTGGCGGCGGATGTCGTCTGGGAGAGCAGGGAAAGCTAGGGTTAGGTCGCGCCCACCCTTGGGGATCCAGAACCATAAGTACCCCTCACCCGCCGCCTGGGCTGGGCTGTTGAAGCTGGGCCGAGCCCCACCGAACCGCGGCCCACGAGAGGCAGACCCCCTACCGACCTCGGGGGCAGGCGGGCCCGAACCCCCACCCTGGGCAGTGGCCCCAGGCCCAAGAGGAAGCGCAAGTGGCCCACCCGCAGGCGCACCCGTCGTCACGCCCAGATCTGGATCTGTGGCGGCCGCCGGCGACAGCGGGACCACCAGCGCCCCGATGCGCACCACCGTCGAGGATGGCTCCACCCCAGGAACCACCCGGACCGGCGAGAGTGTCCCCACCTCCCTACTGACTCCCTGTGGATTGAGGGAGATGGGAGGGAAGTCTTCCCACGAGCACAACGACGGCACGCCGGCCGGCCGCGTGGGCGCGAGGACCAGATCTGACGAAGGAGCCGGTGGCTTGCCCCCTGGCGCACCATGGCCCTCCGCGAAGAAGTGCGCCAGCTCCGCCCGCGGAGAGGCCGCCGCCTCGCTGCAGATGGAAGAGCCCTCATCGTCTCCAAGCCCGGCGAGGACTTCGAACAGGTTGCGGGCCCCCACCCAGGGAGCCTCCTCCTCGCCGGCGGAGCGCCGGGCAGCCCGAGCAGAGTGGCGGCGCGGTGGGCGGAAGTCGCCGAGGGAGTCGCCTCCGGAGTCGCGGGAGCCCCGCGTACCGCTTCGACCCATCGAGAGTGCTACAGAAGTGAATCTACCTGACTGACGATTCGGTTTTCCTGCATCCTCGGGTACCTTTACCTCCCACATACACACAAGGCTGTACACTCCATGCTCAACCTGTCAACAACCATAGTGTTGCAGTTCAATGTGTTGCAGACTTGGGACCTAACTGAAGAAGAGACCGATATTATCACCCACTATTGATATGAAACAAAATGGATACACGAAACTGGTACCACAACAGAAGCCATGGTTCTCAATGGCCTTAATCTATCGTTCTGCCACGACCCACAAGCATGTGCACTATGGCTAATATTGCTCTATTCTTTTCAAAAGAAAAAAGGCTAATATTGTTTCAGAAATGTGCCTCCCTGCTTTGAGCATAGCACACATGCGCTAGAGAACTCAATTTAGCTGGCTGTCAAGGATCCAGTACCTTTGACTCACACGCAAGGCTGTACACTCCATGCGCCAACGTGCCAACAATCATAGTGATGATGAGCACAAGGAACAAGAGAAAGAGGAAGCTGGTTGGTTGCTCATAGGTAGAGAGAAGATGAAGGACAGGAAGACATCTTACTTCTAGAAGAGGGCCTGCATCTTCTAAGAGAGCCGCCCGGGCACATGGCAGACCTACTTTAGATACTGCAGTGTCACGGGACGCCACTGCAAAACACTTAAGCATCTCGTTAGATAAGTAACATTTTTTCTAGTTACATAGCATCCCTGATAGATCCAATACAAACTGCAATGGACTTTTTCGTTCATTAAAGCATGGAAATATTTAGTTCTGGACTACCTACCTCTAGGACAGTTTCTGCTACCAGCTGGTAGAAATAAGGTTCAGGTACAGCGCACTACACTGCTTTTTTTCATGATAGATCCTTGTCGCTGACGTAGATACTATCCAAGAATTTCTTAAGAACTTATTTACATGGGATTTCTGCTCCTTGCAAAAAACAAAGAAAACAAAGAGAAGTAGGCAAAGATAATTCAAGCAGTCATGTTTTTCTCAATCACAAAACAAAATGTCGCGAAAAGCAAGAACACCATATGCACGGGAGCACCTTATTCAGTTACATAACGATCTTTCTAAACACAAAATTGCAACATAATCTTTTTAGTAGTCCCGAATTGTTCTCTTGTACAGATGAAAGCAAATATGAGAGAACAAAGATTCAATATTGCCAAAAATGCCTCTATTTACTTCAGTTTTCACCCTTCAGTTAATCAGAGCCTGTATTTTTTCAAAGAGTATGCAGAAACAATAGAAAATCATCGCCAGTAACTGCATGGTTTCTAAAGTGATCTCGTATTTCAGATAAATGCTGACAGTGCAATTGACTCTGGTCATCCACAAATGCCAACAAATGTGCATGCCTGTATTAAACAGATCTCACAAGAGGCTATAATGGATGCACTGGGAGCACCTGATTCAGTTACATAACAACCTAATCCAGTATAACTATCCTTTCACTCAAAACAGAACAGAACCGACAAATGGACTATCTTTTCAAAATAACATCGTAAAATATTCCTACCAATATTATCCAGAAGTGACGAAGGTTCAGTTAAAATGTTACCTAGTTCACAACGAGCATCCATGATGTAGCATACTAGCATGAGAAAATAAAGATGGATATGGTACTCACCGGTTTAATTCCAACTCGACGAAAGTAGCATTCTCTATCTTCTACTCCTGTCAAAGGTGTCCGATTGTGCATGGTTCATCATGGAATAAGCAATGGAACTTCAAGGAGAATTAAGGGTGCTAGAGTGGCCAGCTGGGTGTCAGGTGCCATTGCTGCACCAATAGTGGCATATATTGTGTGTGTTCATCTTAATGGCGTCCATCTTCACATGACACCTATGTTCCAAGTAGAAACAGTAGGATTCAGGAGGGAGCAATAGCAACAATTTTCTAAAGCATCACCTTAATAATCTGATAAAGAACTACATAAAATATCATAATCCAAAGGTTAATTATGTACAAGGACGAAAAGCAGAGGAATTTCACCTGGTTAATCAGAATTGCAGAGTGGGATACAGGCCCAATGTCACTCTCAATCAAAAAGTAGCTCTCATCCTTCAACTGCTCCAGAGCATAGCACACTCAAGGGTAACTAGCAATATCAGCCAATAATCGATGCCAATAGGGAACAGCTGATTGATGACCCCTGTTACATCACAGGTGTATATCAGAACAGCTAGTGACCACTGTTACATTACATTACAGAAGTATCATCATGGACTGATCAAATTATACGTGTAACGCGGAGGTCGTACTTGTCGAGAACCTTGGATACGGCGACCACTGTTGATATCGAGGAATGGTGCTGCGGTTCGCCAACGACGCATGGGTTTTTCTCGGGGTCGGCCCTGTTAAATTCGGCGGCAAACCGGCGTCAGTTTTGCAATAGGCCAATTTATGCAGCCAGTCATCCACCCGTCGAGTCGAACATAGTACAGACAAATCGCGCGACATGAAATGAAATGTGGAGGGAGGGGGACCGAGAGAGATGAATCTTACAGTTGGGAAATCTCTCCTTGGCATCGTCCATTTTCTAGATCCCCTTGAGATTTAGGTCCTTCCGATGAATGCTGGCGCAACACGCGGTAGATGTACTGTATGTGGGGATTAGGGTTCCCCGCTAGAGATGAAATCGAAAGAAACTGGGACCGAACGAGAAGGAGAAAAGATCTCACATCAAACCGGGAGAGGGACAGGGAGACGAAGCTTCGCCGCCGGCGAGCAGGCTCGGCGCTGCTTTCTTCCGGCCAGGTTTTTTTTTTTTTTAGATAATTCTTCCAGCCAGGTGATGCAAGGGAGACGAGGCAAGTGAAACGTTTTTTTCTTAACTTTCATCAACGAAAATACAGGGTTCAACGAAATACAATAGGAAGAAGAAGGGGTAGTTAACTGGTAGGAAAACCCGATGTACGCACCCGACTCGAGCAACGCACTACGGGGCAAAAACCTACCACCTAAACTACCAAAACAACCATAAGGAGTCTAGTACAAACACCGCATACAAGTTGTAGAGGAATCAAGGTACAGATAACGGCATTCCAGCAAACAAAACATCAAAGAACGCATACTGCTCCCAAACTTCAACAGGTCCAAAAGGAAGGAGACATCTCAAGCTTCCGAACCATCAGTGATCCTCAGCACCACTCGATTGCCACCCAGCCCGGACCCCCAGCTGTGCAATGTGCCGCCAAAGTAGCCGCTTTGCGTACCAGCCGAGCCGCGCCCTCCTTGATCTTCTCACAATCTCCAGCGTCGTATAAAATCTGCCCAATAGCAAAGCAAAGAGCACACATTGTATATAGTCACTACAGGGGATCGCACAATCTTATTGTCAAAAGTGACAGCATTCCTGATGGTCCAAATTGACCAACAGACCGCAGCCACCAAGAGCATATGAAACTTCCTGTCTCCTGGGAAGAACATTTGTAACCAGGCTATGCTTTGCCAAAGTGATTTATGACAGGAATAAGATCCAACAACAGACCCCAAAGCTCCCAAAACCACTTTAGCATGAGTACAAGTAAAGAAAAGATGAGTAGCAGATTCCATATTAGTACAAAAGGAACAAGTAGGATTCCCCAACCAATTTCTTTTTTTCAGATTATCTCTGTCAACAAGGCATCACGAAATAATTGCCAGAGGAAATTTTTTATCTTTAAAGGAATCTTGGCTTTCCAGATCCATTTGTTGTTAGATCCTGAGAGGGCAGATTCCAGGAAGCAGTACACAGATTTTGTCGAAAACTTTCCGTTTGCATTCAACGACCAAGTCACTTGATCATCACGAACCAACTCTGGACGAGCTCTCACACAGGCAACAATATGATTCCATGGGTTAGATAAGGCAGGAGTTAAGCGTCGCCTAAAAGGAATAATGCAATCAACACTTAAGACCTTCTCAACTGTCCAATCTTGGTTATGACAAATGTTAAAAAGATCAGGGTAAGAAACACATAAGGAGTGCCCATCAAGCCAGGGGTCTAGCCAAAAACGAACTATATTACCTCTCTGTAGCAACACCTTTCTCCCAGCCATGTAGATATCCTTAACCTTCAACAACGCCTTCCAACAAGGTGAATCAGACACTCTTCTTTTGACAGATGCCACAGATTTATTTTTAAGATATTTAGCCTTGACTGTTTGTTGTCACAAGCCAAATTGTGTATCTAATTTACACCACCACTTGCAAAGGAGGCTAATGTTCTGTCTATGTAGATTTTTAACACCCAGGCCACCTTTTGATTTCGAGCGACAAACTCTGTTCCATTTAACCATATAGTATTTCCTTTTCTTATTTTTACCTGACCAAAAAAACCTTCTCCTATGCTTATCCAATTTCTCAATGAGAGTTTTACTAAGAAGAAACATCGACATAAAGTACATAGGAATCCCAGTCAAACTAGAATCAAGTAGAGTAAGTCTCCCTCCCGAGGAAGCAGAGTCGCTGATCCAGGTACCCAAGTTTTTCAACATTCTACCGTCAAGGAATTCCCAATCGATCATTTTCAAGTTAGCAAAGGAGATAGGAACCCCAAGATATTTCATGGGGAGTTGACCCACTCTACAACCAAACATATTAGAATAGAAAGAGGCAATCTCATTATCCCCCCAATAAGATAAACCTCGCTTTTGTCAAAATTAATTCTCAGCCCCGACATCATCTCAAACATATGCAAGAGGAGCTTCAGATTCACAACTTTTTCTTCATCATGAGATATGCATAATACCGTATCATCGACATATTGTAAGATCGCCACACCATTAGGAATCAAATCAGGGGCCATCCCACAAAACAATCCATTAGCTTGAGCCTGTAAGACCATCTTAGTTAAAATCTCACCCACCATATTGAACAAAGTAGGAGACAGTGGATCCCCTTGCCTAACCCCTTTGGCACTTTGAAAAGAAGGCCCCACTTGGTTATTGATTTTCACACTTACAGTGCCATTGTGAAGGATTAGATGAATCCAATTACACCACCCATCAGAGAAGCCTTTGGCTCTAAGGCAACACATCAAGAACTCCCAATTTACTTTGTCGTATGCCTTCTCGAAATCGAGTTTCAAGACAATGCCAGTATGTTTTTTGACATGATTGTGATGCATAATTTCATGCAAGGACCAAATTCCATCCATGATATTCCTATCTTTATGAAAGCACTCTGATGAATACTAAAAAGCTTTGGTTCCAGCCTAATAGTTAGAGTCTTAGTAATTAACTTGTATATACATCTAAGGAGACAGATAGGACGAAATTGTTGTATTTTGTTAGCATCAACAATTTTAGGAAGCAAGGTAATAACCCCATAGTTAAGCCTTTGAACATCCAAACACCCACGGTGGAAACAGTGAAAAAGTCTCATAATATCCTCTTTTACCACTTCCCAGCAATGCTGATAGAATTCCGAGGGTATGTTATCTGGCCCAGGTGCCCTACTCGGTTCCATCGAAAATAAAGCGTTTTTAACTTCTTCCCTCGAGAAGGGTTTGGTGAGCTCTTCATTATCACTCTGTGATAATTTTTCATCCTCCGACCACAAAGTAGGAGAAAGGGGGAACATATTCCCAGGAGCAGGTCCAAATAAAGTTTTATAATAGGAGGTGGCAAGATTTAACAGGTTATCAGTCCCCTCCACCATCACACCATTATCCTCAATAGAATGAACTAGGTTCTTCCTTTTTCTACCATTAGCTATTTTATGGAAATAGGAAGTATTTAGATCACCCTGCAGCAACCACCTAGCATGTGATCTTTGATACCAGTAGGCTTCCTCCTCAACATTCATATTAAGAAGTTCCACATGAATAATGGACCTCCTACACATATCAACAGGGGATAAGTCTCCATCTTCCTCAAGTTTTTCTATAGATTCCAACTCTTGCTTCAAATCCTTTTTCTTTTTCTTAAAATTTCCAAAAACATTCGACCCCCATCCCTTAAAGTATTTTTTGAACCGTTTGAGTTTAATATTGATAATATCAATAGGATCCACACTGTTAACAGGTTTGGCCCAAATTTCAGCCACCTTAGGCAAAAAAAACTTCATTACTTAACCAAGAAAGATCAAATTTGAATTCTCTTTTACCAGTTGCATGAGGTATGTCTCCAGAATCCAACACCAACATGTTGTGGTCAGAAATATCTTTAACAAGCTTTCTTACAGACACCAAAGGGAACAAGCTTTCCCAAGTAGGAGACATCAGAACATGATCAAGTTTTTCCAATGTTGGGTTTCTTTGTTTATTGGACCAGGTATATTTACCACCAATCATATCAAATTCCCTCAAGCAATAGGAATTAATAATCTAGTTGAACACATGAGACGAGCGAGGAAGAACAGTGGGTTTGTTTTTTTCGGACACATCTCTAAGAATATTAAAATCTCCACCCATAATAAAAGGGAAATCAATTATATTATAGAAATTCGCAAGCTCAACAAGGAAACCATCTTTGAGTTCTTCATGAGCAGGTCCATAAACAATTCCACAAGCCCATCTACATTTTTTTATTTTGTCCCACAAATACACTAGGATCATATGCTCTCCCAGTTTTACATTCTGTACTTCTAGGGTATCATACTTGAAACCACACAAAATGCCCCCCGATTTAATAATTGAAGGGATCCATTTCCAAAAGTATTTATTGAAGGGATCAAGCTTTTTAAAAAAACCAGGAGTATACTTCCTTTTCATAGTTTCCAGGATACCAACAAAGTCCAAATTGTTCTCTCCAATAATATCAAGCAGGCAAGTAGAAACTCCTTTTTTACCCACATCCCTAATATTCCAAATGCCACCAATCATTTTAACTTGTCAGGAATTTGTTTTGCCTAATGGGTCTACCAGGAGCCATGGTAGCCACATCTTGTTTACTTTTCCCTCTAGTGGTAGGCCTGGACACAACAATATTTGCACTTTTTTAAGTTTTCTTTTTTTATTCTTTTCTTTTTTTCTTTGACTCAACCACAGTAAATGACTCATCCAATTCACCATCACTCAACCAAGTAAAACAGAGAGGAGTCCTCATACCATGATCATGGACAGTAACTAAAGGTATCTGAGATATGTTATTATTTTTTTTCCACCATGCAATCTCTAGCTTTTTCTAGTTCTCTAAGCAAATCAATATGATCAAAATTGTCAGAAGGAATATCCACTCCCATCAAATTTGCACGCGACATAATTTCCAGGTTCGATAACACAGAGAACGAATTAGATGACTGGGCACAAGAAGAATACTCACATTCAAGATTTCTTTTCTTCGATGCAGTAGCAGCTTTTTCCATCACGTTCTCCATCTTCTCAGCTTGGTTGCGCCTTTCATCAACACCTACATTGTCACAAGAAGGTTCCCTGCACTCACCAGCCCCAGATCCAGAGGATGTAGGAGATTGTACAGAATAGGCGTCTGGTGCTTGAGCACCAACCGGACTGTCACTTTCAATTTCAGTGATAGTTGGCTCCACTGGCCAAACATCACCAACCACTACAGCAGCATATGACAGAACCATTTCCTTATCATTTCCAGCAGACTCACTCACATTTGTTTCTTTTTCAACACAGGAGTAATAGGGCCCTGCACCACTTTCTCTACAGGAGTGGTCATTTTTTTGTCCTTAGATGGACCTGAACCAATACCAGGGGACTCTGTTATATTTTGCTGCACCATGTTGTTACTAGGATACCTCACCTCCACTTCAGGATGTTGAACAACAGGTTGCTGTTGCTCTAATATAGCATTTTGTTTATCTCTATTTTCCCTAGCAATCATATCAATGAGAAGGACATCATCCTCCTCACTCTCATCTTCTGATTCATGTTCAGGCACCACAGGAAGAGTATTACAGTATGACTTACCAAAACCAGTACCAGTGTAACTCATAGATGTGTTCTGCCCCTCAGAAGATGTAGCTGAGTCACCTCTGTATTTCTCATTCCTATGCCTTTTAGGGGGTGGTTGTAAAGAGGACTCGCCCACCGGAATGCTTTTTTGGTTAGCCGGGGGCCCTTGCTCAACTATGTTATCCACTTCATACAGGAAATCATAGAAATAATCCCCAAGAACACCTTCAGCTGATTTAGGGATCTTGGATATGTCTCTACAACCTAGGAGGATGCGGCAGTACTCAGGTTTGTGTAGTGTCGCTTGATCGATTTCTAATGTGACACCAACTAAGGATCCAGCATAGGCAGCATTAGCGTCACAGCGCTTATCGACAGGAATATTGCGAATTCGAATCCAGGCCTTATTTAGAACTCCTTTTGCACCTACAGTAGCTGACCAGGGAGCAAGATGCAGCACAACATTGCAAATTTTCATTTCCATGCGCCCACCAAAATAGCACGTCCTCTCCACCTCTCTTGCACTAGGAAATCTCATAGTGAATTGGTTATTGTTGATCCTTCTCGCTGTGCACCTCCAGCTAGAGCGCAGATATTCTGTGAATTCTAATTCTAGCTCTCTAGACGTAGGATTCCCTTCCACCACAGTAAAAACAAGGCTAGATGTTTTTTTCTTTTTCTTGTTTTGCAGGAGAGGAATCAGGGAAGAAAAAGAAGCCCTGTCCAGGAGATTGAAATCCACACGTGGCCGCAACACAATTCCAGGGAGAATCACTACAAGAAATGTGTTGATACATGACGTTCTCGTAATGACGGTGAACGAAATCGTCATAGAGTTGTGACGATTTCAAACAAGATCGTCGTAAGTTGTTTGAGGGGATAAAAACCCTGTAAAATAACGACGATTTGAGTTAAAAACGTCGTATCCGTATAAGATGAAATCGTCATAAACGGTGCATGTGATCTGAGACTTTATTTTTTAGACACATTTATATGACTGGATGACCACATCATCAATTTTTGCCTACGTGTCATGTTCAGTTTCCATTTCATTGACTTATGTGTCAATACATAGCTTCAATTGCTACCAATGACATGTGGGGCCACACAAACTACAACACATTAACTAAGAGTCGTCGCCAGGCTTGCATCTGACGTGCGTGCGTGTGCGTGGCCTTGCATCTGACGTGCGTGTGCGTGGCCTGGGTTGCTGTCCAACGTGCGTGCGTGGCCTGTGGCTCTACCGGAATATTAGCAAAAATATTGTGCAGACGATGACTCGAACCATGCACCTCGAGCTAACCAGCGAGTAGCACAACCACTAGGCCAACACACACGAGCTGAACATACACAGCATTCGCTCTACTTAAGGCAAATTAAAAGCGAACTTGGGCCTTGGTGGGACAAATCCATCAAAAAGAAATCTCGGGGCGGGTGGGGAAAACCCTCGCCAACGCCCAGGCGATCCTGTGCTGCCGTTTCGCTTAAGGAACTCCAACATGGGCTTGGCCCATTAGTTATACGCGCCTTTAGCAGATCGCTTTTCCTTCGCTCCATCATTGACGATGAAAAGAATAAGGAGTACAAAGCTAGCTACGTCACACATGGACTCGTAAGTGTAGCTAGCTGATGTACGCCATAGGAGTAGTAGTAGTTAGATCTATTCATTTTTTTCTTTCGTTATATTTTCTTTCATTTCCTTTTCTTTCTATTTTCCTTCTTTTCTTTCTTTACTTTTTTTTGCCTTTTTAAATAGTACTTATTATTTATTTTTCTTTTTGATGTTTTTTTTGTTCCCATATTTATATTTTGGCGTTCCTTTATACGTAAATATTTGTTTATCTAATTTCCAATTTTTAGCTCCATTTTTTTTGTTTTTTGGTGATCTTCTTATTGATTCCCCGGTGTATAATTATTCTACCTTTCTTCCGATTTTTTTATTCATATATCCATGTAACTTTGTTTCTCTCTATATAGTTTTGCTCCCTATCTTTTGTGAAGTTTTTGTTCCTAATTTTGTTGTCGGAGTTTTTTGTCCGTATCTCATCGAACTTTGTTCTTCTATAGACTTTTTGGTCCCTATCTCCATGGAGATTTTTGTTCCTAGATTTTTTTTCGGCGCTTTTTTTTCTAATCTTTTTGTTCCTGCCTCAATGGAGTTTTTAGTTCCTACCTTTTCTTCCATGATTTTGTTGCTATTCCCATGAAATTTTTGTTTATAACTTTGTTGTCCTGGGCTTTTTTTTCCTATCTCTATAGAATTTTGTTTCTTTATAGAATTTTTTGGTCACTATCTTTATAGAGAATTTTTGTTTCTAATTGGCAGAAATTTGTCTTTTTCAAAAGAGGTGCATTTTGAGCTATTGAGAGGTAGTAAGTTTGTTATTTGTAGATCAAATATAACATAATATATTTAGAATTTTACTTTGTACATTTTTGCAACATATTTTGTGTAGGTGCTTCACAGAAAAAAGCTAGTTTTGACTTTACGGAAATGTAAAATGGTATTTTTATTCAACGAAAAATAAAAGTTTCTTCGTGAACATTGTTAGTTGTACCAATATGCATCTTTGTGTGGAATATGGTCACATTTAAACAAACTATGCCATGGATGTGGCCAAAACATCTGTCATTTCGCCCGAAAACCATGAATCTTCGTACGAGATAGCTCATTTGTGTGAACACATTTTCAGCCAAATTGTCGTATTCCAAGTTTATTATTTTTGGTGGATACTAGTACATATATGATAACACCACGCGAAGGTCTTGCATCGTTTCGAGTTTTTTTGAATTTTCTGGAATTTTATAAGCCGGTTTCGGAAAACGGTCAAAACGGGGGACATTACCGTTAGTACCTAGAGGTTGAATCTTGATGAACTCTTGGTGTATCTATGTTGAAATAGGTACTTTTCTACCTAAAAAATGATTTTTACAAAAAATCATGAGAAAATTACAAGGCACCTGTAGTTCAAATTTGGCCCGGTTTCAGCGGAATCGACTGAAATTTGTCTTTTTCAAAAGAGGTGTATTTTGAGCTATTGAGAGGTAGTAAGTTTGTTAATTGTAGATAAAATATGACATACTATATTTAGAATTTTATTTTGTACATTTTTGCAACATATTTTGTGTATGTGCTTCACAAAAAAAGCCAGTTTTGATACTCCGGAAATGGAAAATGGTATTTTTATTCAACGAAAAATAAAAGTTTATTCGTGAACATTGTTAGTTGTAACAATATGCATCTTTGTGTGGAATATGGTCACATTTAAACAAACTATGCCATGGATGTGGCCAAAACATCCGTCATTTCGCCCGAAAGCCATGAATCTTCGTACGAGATAGCTCATTTGTGTGAACACATTTTCAACCAAATTGTCGTATTCCAAGTTTATTATTTTTGGTGGATACTAGGACATATATAATAACACCACGCGAAGGTCTTGCATCGTTTCGAGTTTTTTTGAATTTTCTGGAATTTTATAAGCCGGTTTCGGAAAACGGTCAAAACGGGGGACATTACCGTTAGTACCTAGAGGTTGAATCTTGATGAACTCTTGGTGTATCTATGTTGAAATAGGTACTTTTATACCTAAAAATGATTTTTACAAAAAATCATGAGAAAACTACAAGGCACCTGTAGTTCAAATTTGGCCCGGTTTCACCGGAATCGGCTGAAATTTGTCTTTTTCAAAAGAGGTGTATTTTGAGCTATTGAGAGGTAGTAAGTTTGTTAATTGTAGATAAAATATGACATAATATATTTAGAATTTTATTTTGTACATTTTTGCAACATATTTTGTGTATGTGCTTCACAAAAAAAGCCAGTTTTGACACTCCGGAAATGGAAATTGGTATTTTTATTCAACGAAAAATAAAAGTTTCTTCGTGAACATTGTTAGTTGTAACAATATGCATCTTTGTGTGGAATATGGTCACATTTAAACAAACTATGCCATGGATGTGGCGAAAACATCCGTCATTTCGCCCGAAAGCCATGAATCTTCGTACGAGATAGCTCATTTGTGTGAACACATTTTCAACCAAATTGTCGTATTCCAAGTTTATTACTTTTGTGGATACTAGGACATATATAATAACACCACGCGAAGGTCTTGCATCGTTTCGAGTTTTTTTGAATTTTCTGGAATTTTATAAGCCGGTTTCGGAAAACGGTCAAAACGGGGGACATGACCGTTAGTACCTAGAGGTTGAATCTTGATGAACTCTTGGTGTATCTATGTTGAAATAGGTACTTGTCTACCTAAAAATGATTTTTACAAAAAATTATGAGAAAACTACAAGGCACCTGTAGTTCAAATTTGGCCCGGTTTCAACGGAATCGGCTGAAATTTGTCTTTTTCAAAAGAGGTGTATTTTGAGCTATTGAGAGGTAGTAAGTTTGTTAATTGTAGATCAAATATGACATAATATATTTAGAATTTTACTTTGTACATTTTTGCAACATATTTTGTGTATGTGCTTCACAAAAAAAGCCAGTTTTGACACTCCAAAAATGGAAAATGGTATTTTTATTCAACGAAAAATAAAACTTTCTCCGGAAACATTGTCCGTGCTTCCAAGATGTATGTTTGTGTGTAATATGGGAACATTTCAACAAACTATGCCATGGTATTTGCCACAACACCCGTCATTTGGCCCGATACTTGTGTCCGATACTCGTCCCATATTTGTCCGATACTAGTCCGATCTTAAAAAATGATTGTCCGACACTTTGTGTCCGATATTTTAACAGTACAAACACATACAACTTTTTTTGTCCGATATTGTCCGATACTTATCCGTCACTTTGTGTCTGATACCGTCGTACGCCTAGTAGGGTTAAGATACTATCTAAATTTATTATATTCTAAGTTAATATATGTTTTCATTGAACCAAATCTATCTCCCGCGGGGAGAGTTAATTTCCCCCGCCCACTCGGTCACTCCCCAATCCCCACCCTCGCGATCGGCACAAAGCCACAAACCCTAGCACTCCTTTCACCGCCGCCGGACACCCGCCCACCAGATCCCCGCGCGGTGAACTCCTTCTTCGCCTTCACCAGACCGCCGATGGCGCCTCCCCAATATCCACCCCTCCCATCTCACCAAGCCATCTCGCGACCGGCCTCTCCAACCCTCTTCGTCCCTCTCCCTCCCCACATGGCTTGCAGCGCAGAGGAGTTTTTTTTTTCCTTTTATTATTGTTACTTGTTTTTAAAAGCCGATTTCAAAATACCATCGAACTGTGCAAATGGTTGTAGAAAAAATTCCGGTGCATTTTAGTTTCCCGCCGTATTTTCCCTCGTTATCACTTTGGATCCCAATATTTTCGGTGCAAACACGCCGAAAGAGGCTAACTCTCAGAAACCCTAGCCATAACATCCTTCCCCCCCACCGCCGCCACCACAACCTCCCTCCACTTTCCTTCCAGCGAAAGCCCTAGGCATAACACCAAGCGAGATCCACACCCCGAGCCAGATCCCCATAACGACCACGAAGCAATATCCCTACCACCACCGCCGAGCCATCCCTAGCCAGATCCCTACCACCACCGCGGAGCCACCCCGAGCCAGATCCCCACCTCGCTCCTTCTTGTTCGACTACTGCCACGACCCGGCTCGTTATAGCCACCTCCGATCCACCTCGGCGGCAACGGTGTCGGGAGGTCCGAGGGTAAGAAAGATCGAGGGGAGGAGGAGGAGGAGTCGAGGAGGGGAATTTCGTTCGTATGTGCGTGCGTGCGCGCGGCCGACAGGTTATGGACGCATCGTTCTTCCACGATCTCAGGCGGCAGGCCTCCTCGTACCTCACCGGCAAAATCTGCTCCGCGTGGCTTGATCTCACCGACGTCACGCCGACGCAGTTGTACGTGAGTCCTCTCCGATGAAATTATTCCTCTTCCTCTTCGATCTGGTGTTTCTATCTACTCGCTGCTCTGCTAATTAAGGAAGTGGTGCTCATAGTCGTGCAGCATGACGAAGGAGGCGACGACCGGGGACGCTCGCTGCCCAACGCGAAGACGACGAGCCTCATCGCGCGGGCATAAACCCTGGCCGTCCCCTCCCCCCGCCGCCCCATAGACTCCTCCCTCCGCCGGAGCCATGGCTCTCAACAAGGTACTACGCCTTCCCCATCCTCTCCTCGTTAACCATCTATACTCGCAATGCCAGGGGCCATTTCGCTCGCTTCCGAGCACGCGATGTGGGTCGATAGATTGGTCCCCTCCCCCCGTGCTATTCTAGGGTTTGGCATTGAGCATTCTTTCCGACATGCCCCTCCCCGTGCCATCCACACTACCACAACCATGTTGCTTCACCACTTCTTGTCCCTCTGCTCCAGATCTGGTTTTCACAAATCAATTCAATCAAGCATAAAGCTTTTATTTTCGCGAATGAGCTGGTTTTATAGATTCAGGAATAGAGATTATTTCTTTATGATTTTGCAACTTATCAGCATCAGCTCTGTTCTGTTTTTAGAATGAGAGGCACATGGTTGTAGTAATTAAAATTTCATACTTATCTGTACAGTTGAAATATAGTAAATGTGTATGTTTAGCATAGTAAACCGAGAAGGAGATGGCCCTTAAGTTCAGTTGGGTGATATATGTTAAGACCACTCTTCATCAATACTACTCCTAAATTCTAATTAATATAGAGGACTTTGTCTTCTCTATTTGAGTATTTTTTTCTAAAACTACAAAATGTCGCATAATAGGACAACAATGTAGAACTCTCATGCCTACATATTTCAATGCAGATGTCAGTTATTTTGATTTCTCTGGAACATACTTATATCTTAGTGTTATCATGTACAAGAAGACTATTACTATTAAACTTTCTTTGTTTCATCATATCCCATAGCCTTGGATGCATTGTCAACACCACCAATTTATGGAAATGCATTTGCAGCGCCTCCGGCTCCCAAGGATCCATGAGGGTGTTGTTGTCTCCTTTAGAATCAAGGGGTAGATTCATTTGAATGTGTATGTAGATTTAACCCTTTCCTTTGTTATTTGGACTCTTTCGTTCCAAATAGTAGCTCAAATAGAGTTGGTTTGAATTTTGAGAAATCAAAGAACATAGCGGCCAGTATTTTGAAACAACCTGAAAACTAAACTATTTGAGTTGGATTCTGGGGCTATAAAAATAAATCAAGTCACTTGTGGTATAGTCATACACTCTAAACCACATTAAACGATGATGCGTGCATTTTACAAAGTTGCAAGTAGTAGAAAGATAATACTCTCTGATTCTCCCATAACTTGGCATACTTATATGGTCTCATTGTCCGTCCATCCTTATGTTATATATATTTTCTCTCAGAGCCTTCTTCCATGTCGGACAGTGTTGAAGCGGTATAAGATCATGGTCAGAGTCTTGCACAAATGCCTGCTTCTCCTCAGCATCTTCGCTCTGATTCTCCTGTTGCTTCTTGTCGCATTATTTTTTTTGCAAGGAGATCAATCCATCTATTATTCAGGCTTCAGTTATTCACTTGATATTTTTTCTTAGTAATATTTATTTAGTAGCAGATAGCCATAGTTTGCATGTACATTTTATTTGAGGGAAGCTTGCATGTACATTACAAAAATTCCCTCTAAATATCTCCCACTGTGCCCGGTAGTTTCTGTGCTACAGCACTGGTCTGGCATGTTTGTTTTTCTGTATATGTTATTCAGGTCTATATGTGTAGCCAATTTGGTGCGCATTACGTTTGTAAGTACTGCTTTGGTTTCATATGTCCCACTACCTGTTATATGTGTCTCCCTATTTCAATTCCTGTAATATTAAACATCATCTTATTAATCTGTATAACACAAGAGGTTTATGCGTAAAATATTTTATGACTTAGCATGTGGCCTCATTTTATTAATCTGTATAATAAATGAGGTTTACGGGCAAAATATTTTTTGAATTAACATGTGGCGCGCGGCAAGCCGCGCTTTTCTAAACTAGTTTTTTCAGTATTCATGGTCATGTGCCATCATTATGTTTGATGTCACTTCAAGGCTGACTTACAAGAATGTTCCTACGTGGCACATGGACTTGTGCATATCTGCTTCTGTAGTATAATCTTCTTTGCTAAATCTGAAATTATGCTTCAGAGTTCTAATGTTTAGTTATTCTAATGCAGGGTGTGTGAGAACATCCCCATTGTCCTCTATGGTAACAAGGTAGATGTGAAGAACACGCAGGTTAAGGTCAAGCAGGTGACATTCCACAAGAAGAAGAACGTGTAGTAGTATGAAATCTCAGCCAAGAGCAACTACAACTTTGAGAAGCCCTTCCTTTAGCTCGCAAGGAAGTTGTCTGGGTAATTTTTTCTCCACCACTGATTGTTTATTTTGCCTGTTCATTTATGCTTGTTATACTAACTCTTGTCTGTATTTGATGATGTTAGTGATGCCAACATTCACTTCGTCGAGGCTGTTGCTATCAAGCGCCCGGAAGTGACCTTCGACTTGGCCATGCAGCAATAGTAAGTGACCTCTGTTTTCCGCCATTTCACTTCTTTTGCCCGTCTGTAGACAGTCCTCAGGTTCAGATTCAGTTTGCAAAATGAATGGGTTGCTGATGGATTTTGATGCAATGTATGCAGGCACGAGGCTGAGCTTATGCTTCCATCGGCGCACCATCCGCGGGTACGAGAACAACTCATAGATCCTTGCCTTCTCCCTGATTTGTGTTTCCCATTTTTATCACATGTTTTTTATATCGTCTTGGGTGTTCTACAGTATGATTCCGCACAAGGCCAGGAGGGTTGATGCTGCACTCAAGTATGTCATGTCCCCTGCCATCCATATCTCGGTGTCCTCCGTGTATGCAACTAGCTACTTGTGACAGATCATGCCATCCTTTTGATTTATCTGCGTTTTATATTCTTAGTAACCAGTCCTACTACTCCCAGTTGTGACCGAGGGAAACTGTTTTACTAGTGATTGCAATCTGTTAGCAAGTTTCAACTGCTTAGTTGCTTTTTATCCAGCTTTGGGCCTGTGATCCCACTTGGTGATGTTTAACCAGCAAATACTCTGTACATATAGTAGCTATTAGAAAATACTACTATGCGCATATAATAGCAACTAGCAAATATTTTGTACATATAGAGCATCTGATAATCATTTTCCTGAACTTTACTACATATAGTAGCTACTAGCAAACATAGCTTTCTATCTTTGTGATTGTCTTATCTATAATGTTTAACTGCCATCTGTCTTTTGGATTTAGGAGCTCGAGGAGAAGTGCAGATGAAACTAGTCTATTTCTGTAATGTTTGCCAAAATGGGCAAGTCTATTTCTGTAAATCTTGTTGGGAAATTGGAACTCGGCCATTTTAGTCAACTAGCACTTGCTGAACTATGATGTTGAATGTACTGTTCAAATGTTGAATTCTGAACTGTCAATGTAATGATGATTATTCAAATGCTGCTATTTCAATGTAATTGGCTGGTTATTCATACCCCTGAATATTTGCTTAAAATAAATATATGTATGGGTTGTATTCAAGTTCGTATGTGCTATACATGAAACAATGGATTGAAAACTACATGGACTCGTTACAGAAGTTAATGGACCAAAAAAGGCCACTTTCTGGCCCAAACTAAAAAGCACCAAATACACTACTGGACCCAAAAAATAGATGGGCTCCTAAATGGCGACATCCCAAATTACTTGATTAAATGAAAATAAAAAGAAAAATCATAGAAAAAGGAAAAAAAAGGCTTAGGCCCAACTAAGAGAAGGACCAGCAAAGGCCGAAGCTATTGGGCTAGGTCCACGTAGACCAACAAAATGGACCGGGCCTAATTTGATCCACGACGATTTCATTTCGTCACTATTCTGCCATGTAGGATTGGCCACGTCGGCGCTCAGCTGTCCTGACCGGATTGCTCACGACGATTTTGGATCGTCATAGATTAATGACGTTCCTGTATCGTCGTGGATATCCATGACGATTCCTACAAAATCATCGTGGTGAACCATTACTGACGCTCGATTTTCAACGATTTGTTTTTCGTCATAAGATCGTCATGGATGAAATTTGGTGACGATTTAGTGACGAAAATTGAGCGTCATGTATCAGCATATTTCTTGTAGTGAATAGCCTGACACAACACCACCATATGACCTAGTTTGCCGCATCTCTCGCAGCGTATCGTGGGGCATCTAGCAGCATGGTGCCCACTTACATTGCAGTTTGTGACATGGGGTACTGACAGTAGGCGGAGAAGTAGTGGTCCTCGCAGGCGAAGGAGGACCCTTGGCCACCGGCTTGACCTTGTCCTTGCCTTGCAGCTCCCTTGCCGCCGCCGCCTCCCACCGCTCAGAGCCAGATCCAGCGTGGCCACCGCTGGACCCGGGTGGAGGGTCCCGGTGCCACACCAAGTTGCGCCCCTGAGACGCGTCCTGGCCGCCGCCGTTGCACCCTCCTCCACCTCCGCCCCCGCTTCCTCCTCGTCGCCCCGCGAAGCGACCACCGCGGTCTCCCATCGTCGAGGTGGATGGAGTTTGCAGCTTGTCTTGGCGTGGAGGTGACGCCGCAACCCGAGCAAACGTCCTCAGATCTCCCCCCGCCTTTCCCCTCCACCAGCCAAACGAATCTCCGGTAGTCGCCTCCTCCGGAACCCTAGCCGCACACCAGAAATGGGACAGGAGATCTGGCAGATTGAATGGCGTCGTGGCAGCATCCCGAGCCTTATCCCCTCCCCCCTCCTGATTCTCCTGGCCTGGTACTGTTGCAGTTGGGCCTGGGCTGTCGCCGTTAGGTCCACGACCCAGTGCTAGCGAAACGGTATGATCAAAACATCCGCTCGCCGTCACCGGTGTCTTCCTCACCGGAATAATCGCCTCCGACAAGGGAAGCAGTGCCCGCGGCGTCACCTTGTGGGCCGGCAACTCGATCACGCCGCCAATATCAACTCGCTCCGCCTCCCGGAGGCAACGTGCATCCACCACCCTCTCGGCGCCATCGATGAGAACCAACCTCTCTGCCCCATGGCGCAGGATGAGGGTGCCCCTCAGGGATGTCTCCGGTGAGCTTGCCGGAGCGAGGGTGGAAGCGTATTCCGCCTCCCAGCGCGAAATCGTCTCCGAGAACTCGCGCTCGTGAGAACTCCGCTGCCAATCGCCGGGCACGTGTGGACGAGGGATCCATGGCTCCACCACGACCTCGGTCATCCTCGGCGTTCCCCCGCTCGGGGATCCGCCAGCGGCGGCGAGCTCGCACGATGGCTCACGTAGTACTTCTAGCCCTGCTCCTTGGCCAGGTGGTAGTACTTGTCCTGAGGCAAGTGAAACGTAGGAGGTCAGAAAATGAAGGCCCACTCTATTATGGCCCAACGGGACGTTCCATGAGGCCCACAAAGCCCATCGTGTCATCTACTATTACTAGCATAGATCATCATCACGTTCACGTTTCAGTGTACCCATCATGTCTAGCTGTGAGACGGGGTCGCTATAATAGCTTATACGGAACAGGACACATAGATATATATCTCTGTATCGTTGGAGCGTAAAATTCAGTCTGGGCATATCAATCGCTTATAGATATGCATATTAGCTGCTTCTTGCTATAGTGTACTACTGCTTGTCTGCTTGATTCTATAATAAAGTAGACTTGGAGACTTGGTTATATTTACACGCAAGCGACACCACGCCCAGATCAGCGGTGGATTACTATACTGTAAGTGCCCAGCCAATCAGATGTCGCCGAAAAGTCGCCGAGCATATCACCATCATCGGTGCGTGTGAACTGACCTGCAACCCACGCTGCTAAAGCCAACTTGCATCTTAGTTTTCTTGACCCCTATGCAGCCAGTCATCAAGAGTCTACTTGCATGTTATGTATTGCTCGCAAGTTTGGAAAAAAAAAACCTCTACATTTCTTGCATTTTCTGGATAATTGAAAAAAAACACCAATGTTGTTGGAATATTCAGCCCATGTGAGTGTGCTCAAATAATTGGGCCCAAGGCATGTGAGCCCAATAGCAAATACTGAAATCTTAAAATGGCCCATGTGTACTAGTGAGTGGTGGGAGTGGGAAGTTTAGTCTCACATTGGAAGTTTGAGGAGTTGCACACCACCTTATAAGGTGGAGTGTTGTAGGGATTGTATGTGAGTGAGAACAAGAGAGCCTCTCGCGCACTCCTCCTCCTCCGCCGCTCGCTCGTCTCGACTCGACTCGACTCGACACGACACGACACGTCGCAATCGTGTTTCGTGAATCGAGCCTCGAGCCGAGACAATACTTATGTTTATTTTGCTGTTTTGGAAAACCGATTTCGTAGTCGTGACGGACGCGTCACAGCTGAGGCGCCTCCCACGTTACACCTCGTTCCTTGCGCCGCCAACGTAGTCTACTCCATCCCGAGCGCCGGCGTCCACCGGCGAACGGGAGAGCAGGTCTCCGGAACCAGTCGCACTTGTGATCCTGTACGGGAGAGGGCGGATTAGGTTTTTGGGAAGCGCTTCGCGCGACTGCTCGCTGTTTCCACGACGGCTCGTCTGCCTAGTAAGTCAGGCGGTGCTGCGTACCGCCGTCTCAAGCGTCGTCTACTCCGACCCGTCATCGCCAACGTTGTCATCAACAACGTTACAACAAACGAACGGTACGGAATCTGCGTCCTGATCTGTCTGTTTAACATGTCTACTGTTTACATGTTTAGAGAGATCGTGTTGCTATTATTCATGTTGTCTGCTGCATCTAGTATGTTCGATTTTCACATGTTAATAGCTGCTGTCATCATGATTTATATTCTGGAATTAATCGTGGAAATTATGCCTAATTATTCAACAATCCAAAAACCTAATTGTAGGCAATTTCCTGAACTGACTATGGCCCACTTAAGTGATTCGATGAAACCGGAAAAGTTCAATGGTACCACCTTTGAGAGATGGCAACTGCGAAGCCAACTGTGGCTCCAGTCCATGAAAGTGTGGGACATTATTATGAATGGCCTTCCTGAAGGAGCTTCTGACGAGGTTCAGAATAAGTTCAAGGAAGCCAATAATAATTTCAGAGGTTGTATTCTGAGTGTCCTGGAGGGACGTCTGTGCGATGTGTATATGCACATCGAAGACGCTAAGGAGCTCTGGGATGCACTGAATACTAAATTCGGTGCGTCCGATGCTGGCAGTGAGCTGTATATCATGGAGAGCTTTAACGACTACAAGATGGTGATAACCGTTCTGTAGTCGAACATGCTCATGAGATACAGTGCATTGCGAAGGAGCTTGATCTGCTCAAGTGTGATTCCTGATAAGTTTGTGGCTGGATGCATTATTGCAAAACTGCCTTCTTCATGGAGGAGTTTCGCCACATCTCTCAAACATAAGAGACAGGAGATATCAGTTGAAAATCTGATAGCGTCTCTTGATGTTGAGGAGAAAGCTCGGGCAAAGGACACAACTGAGAGAGGTGGTGATTTGCAGTCTAGTGCCAATATGGTGCAGAAAAATCATCACGTCAAGAATAACAGCAAGAACAAAGAGAACTATAAGCCCCAGTTCAATGGCCCTGTGAACACTACTGCCTTTAAGAATAAGAAGAAGAAGAAGGTGCTGAACAAAGCTGGGCTCGAGTGCTTTACGTGTGGAGCGCTCGGCCACTTTTCTGTTGACTGCCCAGACCGTGCAGACAAGAAAGGGAAGAAAGGCTCCAAAAATGTCAACGTGGTGACCGCTAGCAACACTGATGGGTACGGTAATATACCGATGGTACTTTCAGTTCTTCAATCTCCATGTTGGTGGATTGATACGGGTGCTAATGTTCATGTGTGTGCTGACATCTCTATGTTCACTTCTTATCAGGTCGCACGGGATTCTTCCGTCCTAATGGGGAATGGGTCACATGCTTCTGTTCGTGGTGTTGGCACGGTAGATCTGAAGTTTACTTCGGGAAAGATCGTGCAGCTGAGGAACGTGCAGCATGTCCCTTCAATGAATAAGAATCTCGTCAGCGGCTCCCTTCTTTGCAGAGATGGGTTTAAAGTAGTGTTTGAGTCCAATAAAGTAGTTGTGTCGAGATTTGGACAATTTATTGGTAAAGGCTATGAGTGCGGAGGCTTGTTCTGCTTTTCTCTTTCCGAATTTTGCAATAAGTCAGTAAACCATATTTGTGGCAATGTTGATTCAGATGCTAGTGTTTGGCACTCTCGTTTATGTCATGTTAATTTTGGTTTACTGTCGCGGCTATCCAGTTTAAGTTTAATTCCGAATTTCACCATTGCCAAAGGTTCTAAGTGCCATAGTTGTGTGCAATCTAAGCAACCTCGGAAGCCTCACACGGCAGCTGAGGAGAGACACTTGGCACCTCTAGAACTCATACATTCTGATCTATGCGAGATGAATGGTGTGTTGACAAAAGGTGGAAAGAGATATTTCATGACACTCATTGATGATACTACTAGATTCTGCTATGTTTATTTGTTGCAAACTAAAGATGAGGCTTTAGACTACTTTAAAATCTATAAGGCTGAAGTTGAAAATCAATTAGAGAGAAAGATCAAGCGTTTTAGGTCGGATCGTGGTGGAGAGTATTTCTCTAAAGTATTTGATGAATTCTGTGAGGAACACGGTATTATTCACGAGAGGACGCCTCCCTATTCGCCACAATCAAACAGAATTGCTGAGAGGAAAAACCGCACGCTGACCGACTTGGTGAACGCCATGTTGGACACTGCTGGTTTATCTAAGGCATGGTGGGGAGAGGCTCTGTTGACTTCGTGTCATGTCCTGAATAAATTTCCTAACAAGAATAAAGAGAAAACCCCTTATGAGGAGTGGGTTGGGAGAAAACCATCACTTTCTTATTTGCGTACTTGGGGATGTTTGGCAAAAGTCAATGTTCCAATTCCAAAGAAACGCAAACTCGGACCGAAAACAGTGGATTGTATCTTTCTAGGTTATGCTCAGCGTAGCATTGGTTATAGATTTCTAGTGGTTAAATCCGAGGTACCTGATATGCATGTTGATACTATTATGGAATCTCGTGATGCGACATTTTTTGAGAATATGTTTCCTATGAAAGATATGCATAGCTTTGCTGAATTTTCTTCTGAATTAATTCCGGAATCTAGTACATCTAGTGATCATACTGAACAACCACATGATGAGAACGTCCTTGAGAAGGATGACAATGAAGCTCCTAAACGGAGTAAGAGACAGAGGATTGAAAAATCCTTTGGTGATGATTTCATTGTGTACCTTGTGGATAATACACCTACGTCTATTGCAGAGGCATTTGCATCTCTAGATGCAGATGACTGAAAAGAAGCTGTCCATAATGAGATGGACTCCATTCTTTCTAATGGGACGTGGGAGTTATCTGAACGACCTTATGGTTGTAAGCCAGTGGGTTGTAAGTGGGTGTTCAAGAAGAAGCTAAGCTCTGATGGTACTATTGAGAAGTACAAGGCACGGCTTGTAGCCAAGGGTTACACTCAGCGAGAAGGCGAAGATTATTTTGACACATATTCACCTGTTGCTAGACTGACCACCATACGTGTACTACTTTCCCTGGCTGCCTCTTATGGTCTTATCGTTCATCAAATGGACGTAAAGACAGCTTTCCTTAACGGAGAGTTGGAAGAGGAAATCTATATGGATCAGCCTGATGGGTTGGTGGTAAAAGGTGAAGAGAGAAAGGTGTGCAAATTGTTAAAATCTTTGTATGGACTGAAACAAGCACCTAAGCAATGGCATGAGAAGTTCGACAGAACTTTAACTTCTGCGGGCTTTGTCATTAATGAGGCTGACAGGTGTGTATACTATCGCCATGGTGGGGGCGATAGTGTTATATTATGCTTGTATGTTGACGACATACTGATTTTTGGCACAAGCATAATTGTGATCAATGAGGTCAAGTCTTTTCTATCAAAGTGTTTTGATATGAAAGATCTGGGAGAAGCTGATGTAATTCTGAACATCAAGCTTATTAAGGATGAGAGTGGGATTACGATGACGCAATCACACTATGTTGAGAAGATTTTGAGCCGTTTCGGCTTTATTGATAGCAAGCCTTCTCCAACACCTTATGATCCTAGTGTGACGCTTCGAAAGAACAAGAGGATTACGAAAGATCAATTGAGATACTCTCAAATAATCGGTTCAGTCATGTACCTTGCGAGCGCGACGAGGCCTGACATCTCTTTTGTTGCGAGCAAACTGAGCAGGTTCATATCAAACCCGGGTAATGATCATTGGCATGCACTTGAAAGGGTCATGCGCTATCTGAATGGTACTATGAGCAATGGTATTCATTATTCAGGACACCCTGTCGTGCTTGAGGGATATAGTGACTCCAACTGGATCTCAGATGTAGATGAACTCTACGCCACAAGTGGATATGCATTTCTTCTTGGAGGTGGCGCGGTGTCATGGAGGTCTTGTAAACAGACCATATTGACGAGGTCAACCATGGAAGCAGAACTTACTGCTTTAGATACAGCCACTGTTGAGGCAGAGGCTGCATGAGCTCTTGATGGACTTGCCGGTGGTTGAGAAACCATTACCGGCTATCCTCATGAACTGTGACAATCAAACGATGATTGCCAAGGTGACCAGTTCTAAGGATAATGCGAAGTCATCAAGACACGTCAAAAGACGTTTGAAGTCTGTCAGGAAATTGAGAAACTCCGGAGTAATTACTGTTACATATATTCAAACAGACAAAAACCTGGCAGATCCCTTTACGAAGGGACTATCACGTAATGTGATAGATAGTGCATCGAGGGAGATGGGTATGAGACCCGTAAGCGTTACACCATAGTGGTAACCCAACCTATGTGATCGGAGATCCCGTGAATTAGGACCTGGGAAGAACAAGCTAGTGGTTTGACTGAGGAGAGTATTTGGTAAACCCTCTCTAAGTGATGATGCATAACTCTCAAAGAGCTGTAAGGCAGGTTGGCAACATGCCTTAATGTGTTTATGTTGGCTATTCATAGCAAAGATGCTGTCCTACAGAGTATTCTTGAAAGAACACACCTATGTGAGTCCGACTGTAAACGTCGCAGTCTATGAGATTTGGATGATCTCTAGTAAACTCATGAAGAGACCACGGAGTATGACGCATATGCTCCACCCGCGGGGTAGGCTACTGGCGGCCAAGTACTAGTTATGACTTTGATTAAAGTCTATTGACACAAAACTTGCAATTCAAGGCATAGTCCATTGTTCAAGTTGCTGATAGATGTAGCTTAAGGCTCTAGGCGGAAGTTCAACTTAACAGTCTCTGCTGAAACACTGGTATATAAACAAGTAGCGAGGATTGGCAAATCTTCAAATGGGCATTTGAGATCAGGTGGGGGATTGTTCGAATATTCAGCCCATGTGAGTGTGCTGAAATAATTGGGCCCAAGGCATGTGAGCCCAATAGCAAATCCTGAAATCTCAAAATGGCCCATGTGTACTAGTGAGTGGTGGGAGTGGGAAGTTTAGTCCCACATTGGAAGTTTGAGGAGTTGCACACCACCTTATAAGGTGGAGTGTTGTAGGGATTGTATGTGAGTGAGAACAAGAGAGCCTCTCGCGCACTCCTCCTCCTCCTCCGCCGCTCGCTCGTCTCGTCTCGTCTCGACTCGACACGACACGTCGCGATCGCGTTTCGTGAATCGAGTCTCGAGCCGAGACAATACTTATGTTTATTTTGCTGTTTTGGAAAACCGATTTCGTAGTCGTGACGGACGCGTCACAGCTGAGGCGGTTCGGGTCGCTCCCGTATCGCGTGCTGCAACCGACTCGGACGTGCGGCGTGGGCCTCCCACGTCGCACACGTTAGGGTTTTCCGAACCGCACTATAAAATACGCGCACCGTGGGCGCTGTACACACACCGAACCAATCTAGGTTTTGCCACACCTCATTCCTTGCGCCGCCAACGTAGTCTACTCCATCCCGAGCGCCGGCGTCCACCGGCAAACGGGAGAGCAGGTCTCCGGAACCAGTCGCCCTTGTGATCCTGTACGGGAGAGGGCGAATTAGGTTTTTGGGAAGCGCTTCGCGCGACTGCTCGCTGCTTCCACGACGGCTCATCTGCCTAGTAAGTCAGGCGGTGCTGCGTACCGCCGTCTCAAGCGTCGTCTACTCCGACCCGTCATCGCCAACGTTGTCATCAACAATGTTACTACAAACGAACGGTACAGAATCTGCGTCCTGATCTGTCTGTTTAACATGTCTACTGTTTACATGTTTAGAGAGATCGTGTTGCTATTATTCATGTTGTCTGCTGCATCTAGTATGTTCGATTTTGACATGTTAATAGCTGCTGTCATCATGATTTATATTCTGGAATTAATCGTGTAAATTATGCCTAATTATTCAACAAATGTATCATTTGCAGTAGACTCAGATTTCAGATCCAATTGTTGGATCATGTATAGCATGTTATACGTACGAATTGTCACAGTAATCGATTTCAGACAATTGTCTTATCTCCTAGCCGTTATGTGCGGCTCTTACAAATATATTTATATATATCCACAAATTTCTTGTTATAAGCACTTGGCCGATGCAATGGTCTTTTTTTTAGGCTTTCTTGTTATAAGCACTTTTTTGAGTTTTCACCGGGGGCCACAAAAGCGCCCACCTGAATGTATATTTCCCAAAATTCCCACAGGGGTGGGGGGGGGGGGGGGGTGGTTGGAAAAAACCCCGAAAGAGTGAGCCTTACACCATGGTGGAGGAGGGAGGTATAGGGGGAGGGGGTTTACATGGGGGGGGGGAGAGAAGAGAGCTAAGCTTGTATTAGCGGGAGAGGAGACTGATCCAGACGTCACCCTCGGTCTGCAGAGCTGCCGGTAGACGCGATCGCCATAGCACCGCGTCGTCTCGATAGTTCTTTATCACGGCAGGGAGCGAGGGGGTGTTGCGTTCGAAGACAACACCGTTTCGATGTTTCCGCTGATGCCACAGGCACAACAGCCTGAACGTGGACGCGGTGACGGTGGGAGTAGCGGGGGGAAGAGGGCACGAGCGTGCAAGCACACCAGAGGGAGGCATAGGCGGCGACCCGATCGCCCGCCATAAATTGCGCGCGAACGGACAGTAGAACACGATGTGCTCGGTGTCCTCTATGCCCGCGCCACAGATGGCACACGCACTGTCTGCGGCGTCAATGATGCGTTTGCGGAGGAGATTGGCGCGGCATTGCACGCGACCCTGCACCAAGAGCCAAGCAAAGAACTTCACCTTGGAGGGCGCAAAGTTCCGCCACACGAAGGTGTAGTTGGCAGAGGCCTCACCTCCAAGCGTGCACAGGGAATAGAGCGCGGAGGTGCGCAGGCCGCCATCGATGGCGCCGCAAAGAGGCAAGGTGCGCTTGTCGTCCCCCTCACTGAGCTGAACCTCCTCGAGAGTGAAGAGCAGGGAGCGGCGCTGCTCAGCAGCAGTGGTGGAGAGCCGCGGAACGAGGTTCTTGTCGAGCCCGTCGCTGAGAAGATCACGCACATAGATGGAGGGGCCCACGCTGTGCGAGAACAACTCGGGCAGGTGCGCAGCCAGCGCACCGCACGTCAGCCAGTGATCTAGCCAGAACGCCGTGTGAAGGTCGTTGGAGACGTGCACACGCTAGATGTCGCGGTAGAGCGGCAGGAGGCGCAGCAGCCCGTTCAGTGCCCACCGCAGAGCGAGGGGTGCCGTTTGGGGCCGTCCACGGGGCAGTGCCCCAAGGCAGTCCAGACCCAGCGTGGCCAGGACTCATCTGGGGTGGAGAACAACCGGTGGAGCAGCTTGACCTGAAGACAGTAGTTTTGAGTCGTCAGGCATCGCACGCCAAGGCCCCCTTCGCGCTTTGGACGGCACACCCGTTCCCAGGCCACCAAGCCTTTTGCACCAGGGACACGATCTGCGCCTGCCCAGAGGAAGGAGCGGCGAATTTTGTCGATGGCGACAATGATCCCGGCAGGCAGCGTGAGAGCACCCATGGCGTACGCACGGAGGGCGTCGAGGACCGCGTTGATCAACACCAGGTGGCCACCGTATGACAGCAAGAGCGCGCACCAGCCGGATAAATACTTATCCACCTTGGCGATCAGGGGCGCGAACGCTGTCAGACGTAACTTTTCAGCAGAGAGCGGCAGTCCCAGGTAGGTTTGCGGGAAATCTTCAATCTTGCAGCCGAGCGAGTCCCTAAATTCAGCAAGCACAAGGGCATCCACGTGCATCGGCACCACAGTGCTTTTGCAGTAGTTGATGGCTAGCCCAGTTGCGCGCTCGAAGCAGCCAAGGATCGAGCGCAGCCGCGACGTAGCCCCGGCATCCGCGCGAATGATGATGAGGGTATTGTCGGCGTACTGGAGCACGGGGCAGGGCGCGCCCGCGAGGAGGGGATGCTGCAGCGTGCCGTCGACGTTGAGGAGGCGTTGAAGGACATCGGCGACGAGGAGGAAGAGGTAGGGAGAGAGAGGGTCTCCCTGCCGCAGCCCGTTCAGACACTTGATCCAGCGCCCGGGAATTCCGTTCAGAAGCACGGCAGAGCGCGAGGAGCTGAGGATTGCGTCGATCCAATCACACCAGAGCGCAGGGAAGCCACGCGCCATCATGACAGCCCGCAGACCCGCCCAGTTAACTGAATCGAACGCTTTCGCGAAGTCGAGCTTGAGGATCACGCAGGGGGCGCGGCGGCGGAAACACGTCTGAACGAGCTCGGTGGCGAGGACGAAATTTTCCGATATGCTGCGCCCGGCGAGGAATCCACTCTGGTCGACATGGACCAGCTAGCCGATCTGCGTCTTGAGCCGGGAGGTGAGAACTTTGCACAGCGTCTTGACGGAGCAGTTTTGCAGGGAGATTGGGCGGAACGACGCCGGCGTCAGCAGGCCAGCCTGCTTGGGGAGGAGCACGACGTCGTAGGCGCGGTTCAGCCGCTCCAGGTCGACGCTGCCGGAGTGGAAGCACTCGAACATGCGCACGACGGCGGGCTGGATCGTCTCCCAGGCGGCGCAGTAAAAGCTAGGGCCAAGCCCATCGGGGCCAGGCGCGCTTGAGCGATCCATCGCCCAGAGCGCCGTCTTGATCTCCGACCGCGTGAACGGCGCCACCAGCGCCGCGCCATCGACTTTGGCGTGGGAGTTGTAGAGCGCGTCGAGGTCGAACTCCCAACGCACGGGCACGCAGCGCCCAAGCAGGCCGCGGTAGAAGGCGTGGAGGGCGGACGCCCTGGCGTCGTGGGAGGAGACGACGGCGCCGTCGACGTCGAGCGCGCGGACACAGTTGTGGCGCAGCCGTTGCGACGCGCGCGTGTGGAACCATTTGGTGTTCTCGTCGCCTTCGAGAACAGCACGGAATTTGCCGCGCTGCTTCCACCGCGCCGCAGCCGCACGGACCAGGCGCGCGAGCGTTTCCCTGCAGAGACAACGAAGGCCGATTTCCGCTTCGGAGAGACGGGATTCTTCGAACATATCCAGCAAATCTAAAACGAATTTGCAATTGTTTTCAAACCTTGGATTATAGGAAAACATTAACCGCCGGTGCAATGGTCTTATTATTATGGTGTGTCTGATTCACATCTTGAACATTAACCGCTGCTGGAGATCTTGGCTCCTTTTTGGAAAAATACTTCTACATGGACACAATACCTAAGTAACAGAAAATTGATGAATGCATTAAATGTAACTTTGTTACAAGTAACACTCTGTCACTTCCACAAACAATCTTGCTGTAAGTACACGCAACATTTTTTTTTAAAAAAAGTACACGCAACATTGGTTAGATAAAGCATCCAAGGGAGGCTTAATTTATCCATGGATGGCACAGTTGACAACGGATATGAGCGCCAAAAAAAACTTTTGAGGTTTTCCAAACCAATAATGTGGCTGTCCGGCCACTCTTGCACATGACAGTAGTTGAATGGCTGTTTAATTATTTATGCCTTGCAGATCCCCGGCCGCAGGATGATAACTAAGAGTGTCTGGCCAATTCAAAGCAGCTCATGATTGATGCTAAGCTGAAACCATATTCTCTGTCTGGCCCTAACAGCAACCAGCTGGCTAGCTGTCCATACATGTGTACAACATAGCAAACAAAGTAGGATGCGCTGATAAAAGAAAGAATGGAACAAACTAAATAAGTGGAAGAAAAAAAAAAGATTGAAGATAGAATGTTCGAGAATGGCTTTTTTTTAATTGGGTGTCATTGCACCTTTAGTCTGGCAGAACTCTGGCTGATCCAACGGCGCACGGTGCATTCAAGAAAAAAAAATCTCACCGGCTAGAGAAGGAGAGGGTGAGACTGAAGTACATGGGGCTGAAGACATTCAGAATGATTCATTTCCTTGTTAATCATATCTCCAACTAATGTCAACTTTCCCTGCATACGCACCGGCTGATGTCAAAACCACGCTAATTTATTTGACCCGAGGACTGGATTAACCACCGCTACCTTACGTCATAAAATCAATGGTTTGGTTTTGACCTTTCCATGGACTTATTCTTGCAAAGATTTCATAGTTTCGTAATTGATGGTTCAATTAGGTTGCTTTGTTAGACTACTCATATCGGGCAGTATCATAAACTATCCTAAGGTCCTTGAAGTTCTTGGTGGTTGCGAAGTTGAAGCTCCATCATCATTGAGTTTTGAAGTGTAGGAGAAAACATAAGTCATAAAAGCATAAGGTAAAGAGGTACTAGATACGAGACGAGTAAAATTACTTTGAAAATATTAAGTTATTTTTCCTAAGGAGATAATAACATGATCATATGGGTTTTCCAAACCTAAGGGCTCGAACCTACAGGCAACACTTTGCCCTGATACCATTTTGTAGCGCCCTCACATTTAATAATGTAAGAACTACTCTGTTGAGTGCTAGTCGCTTGATCAATGCTAGCACCACAGAACAAAATGTAAAGTATCATTGCAGAAGTATCAAAATTATTACAAAAGATTCAGAATAGCCAATTATAGCTTTATTACAAAGTGCATAGTCTTGAAAGACTAGCAAAACTCAGAGTTCTAAACAACAGAAATAAAGGTAGCAATGAGCCTCCATCTTCAATCATGCGACATCTGCATTACATGTTGGGTGTAGACTCGAATCCAAACACAAATTTTATCATCAGAATTTCCTGAACGTTGGAATATGCAGCCCCCGAAGAAGATCAATACAATTTGATGTACTCGCAAATGACACTATGGTGGATATAAAATGGCAAGTCTAATCTACATGCATATCTGGCTTGATGGAGTTTAGGCTATTTTCGAAAAGCAAGTTTTTCCCTAACACTTTTGAAAAAGAGTTTTCCTTTCAAAGATTGGAGCCATGGGACAAACCCATGAGCACCACAACTAATATTTCCTTAACCAAATTTTACTTCTTCAAAACGGTGTTGAGATTCTTCTGTTTTTTTTGTTTATTCATTTGATTCAAATACGAATCAAAACTCAACCAAAACAATTCAGAAAAATACATAAAATTATGTTTTGAAAAGCTTAGAAAACAAGGAACATTTTGGTACTATAAATTTCCCAAAACAAAATTCTTTCTTTTAGAAAAAGATTTAATCCTCAAAAAATGATAAATAAGTAAATCACCAAAAAGTTTGTGTTTAGCAAATTAAAGGCAAATTTTAATACAATCAAAATGCAGGGATGCTATGATGCTCATGAAGTCATAAAGGTTTTAAATATTTTTTAAACCTGGGATGTTATAGTGGAATTTCTATTCTTCTTCAACGTGACGCCAAAAGGCAGAGCAGAGCGTCCTCGTTATGTCGTCGTGTCCCCGCCGAGGCTGCCACCTCCTTCTCGTCCTCTTTCCGCGAGTATAAGACCCTAGGAGACGTCTGCATCGAGCATTCCTCTCCCCTCGCCATATCTATCTCTCTATGTCTCTTTGCAAGAACGAAACCCTAACCCTAGCTCGTACTGCCGCCAATCATCGCCGTCGTTTCCGGTCGTCCGGCGAAGAACCAAGCATACCACCATCATCGTCGTCATCTCCTCTCTCTCCTCATTGAGAATCGCGAGCTGGGAAACCCCAGAGCCGACGGATTTCACCATCTTCTTCTTCTCTGGCTGTCGGACACCGCGGTCAATTCCGACTAATTTCGGCCATACCTTGCTTCCCCGACACCATAATCAGGTCCACGGTGAGCCTATGAGCATTGTGGTATCCTCCCTCATTTTATTGCATTCGTTTACGCAGCTTCCGTCGGGTCACCGCCATCCTTCGCCACCCTGGTGGTCGCTGGGGTCACACCGGTGACCATTTGGTCACAGCGTGACCATCTTTATAATCTTTGAGTCACGCCCTACTTACTAGTACCTTTGAATCAGATCAATTGTTATGGATTACGCGAATTGCATTGATCAAAGGAGATCCTCCTTCGTACTGATGTTGTCATGACGTCAGCATGACATCATGGAAGTTTTTCTTTTTATTTTCTTTTAATTATTCATTATTTAAATAGAATATGACAGGTGGGCCCGAGCTGTCAATTTAAAAAGGGCAGATTACTAATTAAACATAGGAAATTAATAAGTTCTAAATTACATATCAGAAAAATACAAATAAAATATGTAAATGTTTAGAAAAATAAAATCTAAATGGTTATCAACTTTTCAAAAATGATTAATAAAGTTTAAATTTAAATATGTTTTAATTTAAATTAATTCATTCAAAATCGAGAAAAATAATAAATAATTCAATAAATTAGAAAAATACAATTTATATACAAAAATGCTTAGAAAGTCAAATAAAATTCAATTGTGATGTTTTCCAACCATTTGAACAAGTTTTAAAATGAGAAATATTTGAATAACCTTTTAATTCATTTAAAATTGGGAAATTAACAAGTTATACAAATATTTTCAGAAAATTTCAAATAATATACCAAATGAGAGATAAAAAGATTTTCAATCCCAATATGTCTAAAATAACTTATTTTCTTAACTTATGAATTATTTTTTATAAGTATAATGGAATTATATAAGATTCCAATATATCCATGAATAAATCATCACTTTATTTCTCCATTGAGACTTAACACCAAATAATCTTACATATCATCAAACCTCCTATCTATCCTTAAGAAATTATGTGATGGTAGAGTTTGTTGTATTAGTTACTCATTTTCAATTAAACTCTTGGTCATTAGCTCTACACTTTTCAACAACATAGGAGAAATGTGTTTGTTATCTTAAAAGTTGTTTTCAATGTGATATTGTTTTCTTGCCTAACCATGTGATAACTACATATAATTTAAAAAGATAACAGTTGATTGTTAAATAAAAGTGAAACACATACGAGACTAAAAGAAGTCACAATCAATATAAATAAGTAAAGTAATTCAAACTTCCAAACCTTAATGCTATTAACTCTTTAAGTGAACAACATCATCACCACAAGTAATGAAACAACTCTAAGTCACCTAAAATCTGCGTGCTTAAGTTATCGGATCAAACATAGCTTACACTTGTAAGCTAGGGAATTTTTCAGGCTATTTCGCTATGCATCTCATTACTATGCATGTATCATCTAGCTAGTGTTTTTAGTAGTCCTTACTGGGACTACTTTGTAATTCTTTCAGATCTCGGGATTTCCACGCAACTCTCGAACCCGGAGAACATGGATTATTGTTATATCTATCTCAGGCAACTTCATCACTTGCTCGTATCCTTTATAGTATTTCCTAAAGAACTATTTGCAAAACCCTATCGTATTACCACCTATTCTGAAAAGAATGCATGATCCTATTTTTTATAATAATATGACTAATTGAATGGCTACCCAAGTGGTAGTGTTCTATTTGGTGGTCGGATGGAACTATGGTAAGATGAATAGGTCAAAGGAAGGTTCAATCGGCATGGGAAAGCCTTACCTAGGACTTAACAACAAATGCCGTCAGAGCTCGGTGCACCGTAAATATCGCGTTAACCATGGGTCTTTGATGGCTAGGTTGAGACTCCAAGTGCAGAGTGTGTAGCTAGTGGCAAGCCTTCTTCCCCACGAGGGTGACTCGAGGGTTTATATCGAACTCTTGGGGAGCCAGTATTTCAGCAGTTGTCTTCCAAGCTTCCTCCAGGATCCTGCAAACAAGTAGAGAATTTTGTGCCCTCAACCTCACCAAGTGGTTGTCAAGCACAAGGTGTGAGACTTCTAAATTTCAATGCAAAACTGAAAGTAAATGTGCAATAATTAAATCTACTACTAAATGCAAATGAGAAAATAAATATGCAATGAAATTGTTTTTGTATTTTTGTGATGCAAGTGGTGATGGAGATAATGTAAATTCGAATTGGAGATGCAAGTAAAGTAAAGTGCAAGTAAACTAACTAGAGTGTTTTCTTATATTTAAAATAGGACCGGGGTTCATGGTTTCACACTTGCATTCTCTCAAATAAAGTAGTAGACGGTTGACATAAAGAATTACATGTGAGATTACAATAACATGTTTAACATTGAGTACTTTCATATGGGCATCACGTCCAAGCATAGAGATCTCTACGGTCATATTAATCCCTCTTATACTCCACCAAGATGCGAAATAAATCATAACACCTCGATAATTAAGGAAAAACCAGAGTATAGCTTTAAGGAATGTGACATGAAGTTGAAGTAAGAACTTGCTAGATCTAGTCATGGAGATTGATTAGTGTCACTTCAATTCCCCGGTAACAAGGTACTCCTTTTTATCCCCAGTGAGGTAACTAAGAAAGGTTTAACAAAACCTAAGTGGATCGCTGAACTTCTGTCACTTTCACAGCACTAGCCACCCCCCGTTACTCCAACTAATGCACCCATCACCCCACACACGCTCTCAAGAACTAGATTATTCAAAGCTAGCAAATAAGAACGGGGTACATAAGATACATCTACTCAAATAACTTAAGAGAAACAATTGTAATCTCATATTCAATAACTCGTAGAAAAGATCCACCACATAAGAATTGCAACGGTGCCCGTAATCATGTGAGGCAGCTCATACAGATCTAATTAGTGAAGCACATAGAGAGAGAGATACAAGTTCTACTTCCACAAACCCATAGACCTGGGGTGGACTACTCCCTCTTCATGGAGATGTCGACGGAGATGACGTTGGAGGGGTAGGAGATCACACCGGCAGCGCCCCGCCAGAGTTTTCCCCCTCCAATCTGGAACTTCTGGTCTCTGTTTCGGTGTTTCGGCAGTGCTCTTCTCCGTAATGGTACGGGGGACCCTTTTTATAGTCGGTTTTAGGTCAAGACGGAGTCGGTAAGTCGAAGATGGAACGAATTGGGGCCACAGGGGCCAAAAGGGGGCCTCTCACGTGGCCAAGGAATCTGGCCGCGTGGAGGGTCCTCTTTTGGGCCTCCTCGCCCAATTCTCGTGGATCCTTCGCCCGCAAGTCTTATCCTTCCAACAAAATGACCCCCGCAGATTTTCAGGTGATTTCGCGGAAGTTTGCCCCCTGAAACGTCAAAAATATAGAAAACGGGGTTTCTGACAGGCAGGGTTAATTCCATAAAAGTTGGGGGACTTTGTAATTTAACCCCAAAATACTATAAAACATTGAATTATACCCTTATATGATTCAATATGTAATAGAAAACCATGTGAAAATATTCAAAATTCATCGATGCATTTTACATGCATCAACATCCCCAAGCTTAACCCATGCTCGTCCTCGAGTATGAAGGTGATAAAACTAAGATGGGTTTTGCATATTGAAACAATCATAGGATATCAAGGAGGATTATTCATGCTACATACAATCAAATGATTAATACTAGAAATGAGTAGCAATATACAATTCATGTTGTAAGAAATATCAAATATGCAAGCAAAGATGATTCATGAAAGTTCACAAAGTGTATAATGAAATAAAAGCACTATGGACCAAATGCATACACAAAATGAAAAATAAAATCCTATATTGGTCAAAGAATAGCATAATGGAGAATAGAAAATATGGTGGACACTTTGGATAAAATTGAGTAGAGGTAAAACATGATCAAGTATTATTTAGCCTCTAAATTATTCAACTAAAATTACTAATTGAAATGTGGTATCCATTGATCTAGGACTCTCATTGCCCCTTTATCACTAGCATCTTAAAATTGTGAGTATTGAAGTAATGAGAATGACAATGTGGTTGAAAGCCTCATGCCCCGTGAGTGTGAAAACCTACTCCATGATTACTCAACTTAAGATTCCTAATAAGCTTTGTACAATCATAATAAGTATTAATGACATCATAGAGAACCGCAAAGAGGTACCTCTTGCCCCATGACATCGAAACAAGCCCATGTTATAATGACAATATGAACAAACGGAGTAGACTCATCATCCTTTTTATTTTCATTTACTATTATGCATAGCTTCTTATTTTATTATAGGATGTGTTGTAGAGTCACTCAAGCTGTAAGTAAATTTCCACCATGATAAAGCATGGCTTGGGTTAGCGGCCCAATGCGTTTCTCTAGTCATATAGATACTTACTCATCAAAACTTACTATTCCTCTATTTCATTTCGGCATGTCAGGAGTCCAAAAACAAAAGTACATGATATCAACCAAATGTAAAAAATTTGTGCAATGTTGAAAGCTTTCTGGTGATACACGTTTATAGCTAGCTCCCAACCACACACTTGTCAAACGCAAAACTTGTGGCTCCCATTATTGGGTCATGTTTATTAGATGCATAAAAAGTAAAGTGTGCCTTCAAAAGTTCGTGAGAGTCCTATCCCAAGTTCAACCCATGACAATTAATAAAGTGAATATCTTAATTTAGAACATAAATAACACAATAACATGGTGAACATACTCGGAATAGCAATGAAGCTAATGGGAAGATATGGTGGACTCACTGGAAATACTTGGCTAAGGAGTGTTGGAAACAAGTTTTTACTTGTTGGAATTTTTAAATTTTTGGGCTAGCAAGAGGGATATAGTTGACAGGCTACTATGCATGCATATGTCCATAGAACTACTAATTTCATGACAAACTAAATAAACCAGCAATTAACATCAAGGACATGAATAAGAGATAGCTCAAGACAACATTATTGCAAATTTCTACACATAAAAAACCTATAAATCATGCAAACATATGTAGCTCTTCAAATCAACCATGGCATCCCTATTCCAATTCATAATACTGGCATCCAATACATTCCAACCCCAAACTCCAGTAGCTCAATCTCATATAAAATGATGGTGGTGCTCTTATCAAAACAAAAATAAAAACAAAAACTAGACGCTTCAAGTCTCTACGATAAATGCTTTGCTTAGAAAAACAGAAAGTAGACGTGTGCTAACCAAAAGAGTGTAGCTTCAGTGGGGTGCTCATCATATCCCCAAGCTTATGGCTTTCACCATTCTTGGATGTCTTGAGGCGCAGCTCCTCTATTCCCTGTGAAAAAACTTCACAAAACATGTTTCTCCCATTCTTTTTCTGTGGGGTGAGATTAGCAAGGACAAACAAATCACATGCTTGTTGTGCAAAATTCCAAATCAAATGCTCCAGTAGATAGACAATAAGGTTCATTATGTTGTAGTTCACTCTCTTGATTGAAATAATCATGGAAATTCGATTCCCAAGCCCAAAAAGTGCATAAAACAAAAGAAGGCAGAATCTGTCCAGAAAAGCAGCAGCAGCAAAACGAACGTTTTTCCCTAATCTAGACTCGTTAAAAAATTAAGCCAATTTTTGTGCTTACAGAGGACAAAAATTTGCAGAACATACTAAAACATTAGCTCAATCCGACATACAAATAAAAAATGTAAAATAATACGGTGAGCAGACTCGTGCTGAAACAGAAATTTCATGCACTAGGATAGCAACTTATAAGTCCAAATGGGTTTGACTTGACTCTTTATTGAAAACTCCAGAATAAAAAAAAACTAATCTCTTGAGACAGCAAGAGGACACTAGGAAAATCCAAACAAAAACAAACGGGTTACCTCCCGTAAAGCGCTTTCTTTATAGCCATATAGCTAGGCTTTACTTACTTGATAATCAAGAGAGATAAAGCTCATGAGGGAGCTTGTTCTTGAGCGTACCCCTCTTCCTTGGGAAGTGCTCCATGCTTTTCTTGTGAGGGAACTGAAACTTTACATTCCCTTCCTTGGAGTCTATGATTGCACATGTAGTACGAAGAAAAGGTCTACCCAAAATAATAGGACTATGGGATTTATCCCCCATATCCATAATAATGAAATCAACGGGTACGAAAGTCATGTGCAATTAAATTATAACATCTTTTACTTGTCCTACATCATGTTTAGTAGAGTTATCAGCAAGTACAAATTCACTTGAGCACTTTTCTAAATTTTCTAGTTCTAGCAATTCATATAATTCTTTAGAGAGTACCGATACACTAGAACCTAGATCTAACATAGCATGGTGAATTTCTTTTCCAATTGAAACTAGCACCTTGGGGATCCATGCATCCCCAAGCTTAGGAGGTATCATGGCCTCATTCTTGTACCTAGAAATTTTTTCTTGCAAGACATGATTAGCAATATAAGATCCAAAGCCAGGTTGATTAACATTTATAGTGGGATCACTAGCAAATTTTTGTAGAGTAGCAATAAGTTCTTGCAAGCTACTTTTTTCTAAATCAAGCAATGGATCCTTAATTTCAATAAGCATCATAATTTCCTCTACTTTACTCTCTAATCTAGCTAGCAAGCTTGATTCATGAGGACTAATTTCATCTTTGCTAGCAAGATAAGACATATATGGAAGTAAATATTCAGGGTACTTCACTATTTCATTCAAAGTTTCTTCTAAGCTAGTAGGGACGTGCTCACTTGTATTCTCAGCAATATGATCAATATTTTCAATAATTGGAGCAACAATAGTAATAGAATTCATTCCTACACTAGGTTGTGCTTGTGGCTTTCCTGCTGACATGCTTAATAGAGTTGCTTGATTATCAGCTAATTTTGACAATGCTTTATCTAAATTCGAAGATTGAAGTTGCAATCCTTTAATATCACTACTAATGGATGCAATAGACTTATTTAACTCATGTATCATAGCATTGTGACTAGCAACTTGTTCCATAAGCAATTTATTAGATTCAGAAATTTCACTAGAAGGCTTCCACTTATTTTCATTAGCATTAGGATATGAAACAAAAGGTTTATTTGGCACATAAGGAGGTTTACTATATGAATTGTAAGCATTACCAAAACCATTGCTACCATAATTCCTAACAAAATTAACATCCACACTTTCACAATTACTACCAACTAGCTCCTGCAAAGGCACATTCTCCATATTTTGTTTATTAATAAAAGCAAAAATAGTGTCCATTTTAGAAGACAAATCATTGGTTTCTTCAATTGAGTTTATTTTCTTAGTGGGATTGGGTGCTCTTTCAGTATTCCATTGACTATAATTTTGCAATATGCTTTCTAATATGCTCTTAGCCTCACCTACAGTTTTACTCATAAAGGCACCTCAAGCAGCAGAATCAAGTATATTTCTAGACATGTAGTTTAGACCATTATAAAAAGAGTGTAGTATGGTCCATTCATTTACTCCATGTGATGGGATGTTCTAAGCATTAATTTAATTCTATCCCATGCCATGGCTACATGTTCATTATCATTTTGCCTAAATGAGAGGATATTATTCCTATTTTGCAAAATTTTAACGGGAGGATAATATTTCTTAATGAAAGCTTCTTTTAAATCATCCCAAGACTTTATACTAGCTGTAGGGAGTGAAAGTAACAATTCCTTAGCCTTTCCTCTAAGTGAAAAAGGAAATAATTTCAGTTTTAAAACACTACTTTCCACATTTTTAAATGTTTGCATATCACATATTTCCATGAAATCATGAAGCTGCATAGAGGCATCCTCCATAGCACTACCACCAAATTGCTCTCTAGTTTCAATAAACTAGGACTTACTTCATAGCTTTCAGCTTGTATTCCAGGTGTAGTAATTGGCCTAGCAATGAATTGGTCATTGGGTGTATTTGTGTAGTCACTTAATTTAGTTCTATCACCCATTTTAACAGTTTTTATGTAGTTTTTAATTTTTTATGCAAAACAAAAGTAAAGTAACTAAGCAAATTAGAAATACTAAAATAAACTAGATAACTAAATGCAAAACCAAAATGCAAACTAAAATAAAATATGCAAGACAAAACAAAAACAAGAACAAAAACAAAAACAAGACAAAAACAAAACAATCTACTTGAAAGAAGGTGGAGATAGAAAGGACGGTACTCACGTAGGTGCAACCTCCCCAAGCTTAGGTGTTTGCACACCTTGTTGGTGATGATGACTTCTTGTGAGCTCCCTTGGACAACTCCTTCACCTATGGCTCCCCGGCAACGGCGCCAGAAAAACGCTTGATGGCTAGGTTGAGACTCCAAGTGCAGAGTGTGTAGCTAGTGGCAAGCCTTCTTCCCCACGAGGGTGACTCGAGGGTCTATATCGAACTCTTGGGGAGCCAGTATTTCAGCAGTTGTCTTCCAAGCTTCCTCCAGGATCCTGCAAACAAGTAGAGAATTTTGTGCCCTCAACCTCACCAAGTGGTTGTCAAGCACAAGGTGTGAGACTTCTAAATTGCAATGCAAAACTGAAAGTAAATGTGCAATAATTAAATTTACTACTAAATGCAAATGAGAAAATAAATATGCAATGGATTGTTTTTGTACTTTTGTGATGCAAGTGGTGATGGAGATAATGTAAATTCAAATTGGAGATGCAAGTAAAGTAAAGTGCAAGTAAAGTAACTAGAGTGTTTTCTTATATTTAAAATAGGACCGGGGTTCATGGTTTCACACTTTCATTCTCTCAAATAAAGTAGTAGACGGTGGACATAAAGAATTACATGTGAGATTACAATAACATGTTTAACATTGAGTACTTTCATATGGGCATCACGTCCTAGCATATAGATATCTACGGTCATATTAATCGTTCTTATACTCCACCAAGATGCGAAATAAATCATAACACCTCGATAATTAAGGAAAAACCAGAGTATAGCTTTAAGCAATGTGACATGAAGTTGAAGTAAGAACTTGCTAGATCTAGTCATGGAGATTGATTAGTGTCACTTCAAATCCCCGGTAACAAGGTACTCCTTTTATCCCTAGTGAGGTAACTAAGAAAGGTTTAACAAAACCTAAGTGGATCGCTGAACTTCTGTCACATTCACAGCACTAGCCACCCCCCGTTACTCCAACTAATGCACCCATCACCCCACACACTCTCTCAAGAACTAGATTGATCAAAGCTAGCAAATAAGAACAGGGTACATAAGATACATCTACTCAAATAACTCAAGAGAAACAATTGCAATCTTAGATTCAATAACTCATAGAAAAGATCCACCACATAGGAATTACAACGGTGCCCGTAATCATGTGAGGCAGCTCATACAGATCTAATTAGTGAAGCACATAGAGAGAGAGATACAAGTGCTACTTCCACAACCCATAGCCCTGGGGTGGACTACTCCCTCTTCATGGAGATGTCGATAGAGATGACGTTGGAGGGGTAGGAGATCACACCGGCGGCGCCCCGCCAGAGTTTTCCCCCTCCAATCTGGAACTTCTGGTCTCTGTTTCGGTGTTTCGGTGGTGCTCTTCTCCGTAAGGCTACGGGGGACCCTTTTATAGTCGGTTTTAGGTCAAGACGGAGTCGGTAAGTCGAAGATGGAACGAATTGGGGCCACAGGGGCCAAAAGGGGACCTCTCACGCGGCCAAGGAATCTGGCCGCGTGGAGGGTCCTCTTTTGGGCCTCCTTGCCCAATTCTCGTGGATCCTTCGCCCAGAATTCTTCTCCTTCCAAGAAAATGACCCCCGCAAATTTTCAGGTGATTTCGCGGAAGTTTGCCCCCTAAAACGTCAAAAATATAGAAAACAGGGTTTCTGACAAGCAGGGTTAATTCCATAAAAGTTGGGGGACTTTGTAATTTAACCCCAAAATACTATAAGACATTGAATTATACCCTTATATGATGCAATATGTAATAGAAAACCATGTGAAAATATGCAAAATTCATCCATGCATTTTACATGCATCAGTCTTGTATAAGGCGATTAAGCCGGTTGTGATATTTTCCTGTTCATATGTCAACGCGCTACGAGAGCCGTACTCTGTAGGTTTTGTGGGACTACATGCACATGGGTGGGATCCCTTAATTCCCGCGGACTCTCGGGTCTATGATGGTCTGCCCGGGGCGCCTAGATATCTATCGTGAGGGGTAGAATCAGGGGTTCAACCTGCATGGCAAAAATGGGTGGGCATGTATTGTGCGGAGAAGCATGGTTTGGTTTGGATCAACAACCGGTACCCACACCTAAGTGGGTGTGCACCGGAACGATCGCCTGGTTGTGAAACATGGTCTTGATCATCTATGGGTAATGTAACGCACCTCTGCATAGTGTAAAATGATGGGACATGTTATCCCCCTGTTCCGGGAAGGACCTGCGAACGCTACAGGAAAGGAACTCCGTGAAGTTCTAGCCCACGTGATGATTTGGCGTGCATTGTTTTCAATATTAAAAGAAACCTCTTGAAGAAAGATTTGCAAAAACCTTGCATTAGCTTATGGCTCTTTCGAGTCTAAATCTGTACTTTGTGCATCAAACTAGCCACTTTATAAAATAAACTTGTTGAGTAACGCTCGTTACTCATTCGTTTCTGACCCCCTGCTTAGAGTTGAACCCTTAATGAATGTCTTCATCGGGAATCCTGGGCTAGGTAATGGAGCTAGGAGGATTCATATACTATTTAACCAATGAAGCGACATCATCAACAATGCTGGTGGAGGTGAAGCTATCAAGGTGTTGGTCGAGTCCATTCCTGGAATTAGTTTCTTAGAAGCCATAGATTAGGGCTGGAAGCAGCCGTAGTGGATTAGGTTATGAGCTAGAGTTATTCTCCAGTTGGAGCTTCGATTTGCTTCTTATGGTGTTTCATTTTCATGAGACCTTCTTTCATTCATCAAAGAGATTATCGAAATTTTGTAATGAAAGTTTGTATCCTAAAGCTTTGCTTGGACCTGATATATTTCTATCGTAACACTCCGAGGGATGTAATATTCACAAATAAGTCTTTCTATGAGTATTATGTCGACGACTTGTGCCCTATACATTAAGTGTTGCGATGGGTCACTGCACTTGTATCCGAGCAAAGCGACTTTAGGTTTAAAACATTTTAGCAGATCTGTAGGTTGGTAAAGACTATAGGAAGCCATCTTATCTAAATCATATTTCCTACAACTATGATGATAATTCACTTGAGAATGATACGGTCATACTTGTATAGAATTTTCTTACTCAATTTGAGTAAATCTACTTATCTATTTTCTTTATACCTAGATATGAATAGTTAGAAGTCTAGCATGTATCAGTTTATTGTGAAAAAGAGTTCTGACATAGTCAGAGGGATGATTACCCTATTCCATGAATGTATAGGATGGATTAGAACATGGTATAGAGTAAGTATAGGAGTCAACAAGAAGGGATATTTGGGAATAAAAAAGAGTCATTAAACTAGTGTAACAATGGGGTATATCCGTATCCTTAGCTATCAACTCTAGAGGTTAATAATATGTATAGTATAGAGTTAGGAGAAGGCATAAGCATTGATGGAAGCAACATTACTATTCCTAAGGTGTGATCAACAAAATAAAGGATCACTAGATTCCATGAGAAGCTTATCATCATCCAGATGGAGTATTTCAGTCTACATAGTACTTAGTTCTACATGGAACCGAGTCAGACACAACTACGATAGGATCACTTTGTCTTAGTTTATTCTATTGAAAGAAGGCATGGAACCAGAGTAATTAATTACCGAGGCAAAGAGTGGTTGTATAGAATAGTATTACAAGGTACTATATACCTACTTGTAGTGTATAGCATTTAAGAGCCTTAGTACTTGACATGTTTTACTCAAAGTACTACTATTTTACGGGCTTTTGATGCATGAGTGCTATATAACTGCATTTGAGGTTTATTGGATCTTATTTGGATTTTTGATTAGCTAGATCTGTACATAAAATTGAACTTGATGTGTAAATGCATGTTGCAACACTGAGTTCTTTCTTGATGTTACTGGTCTAGAGGGTATAGGAATAGTATAAGAGCGGTCTGAATTATCAGCAGATGGAAACATCCACAAGAGTGTTGGAAGACCAGAAAGTTAAGAAGACATATGTCAATGAAGCCACGGATGGGAATGGACCTTACTCCACATTTTTATTGGATTTGGTGACATATTTCATCAACATATGGAGATCTGCCACAAGAGATGCGAAGAAAGTCACATGAGTAGCTATATCCAAGAAGCAAATATGTAGAAGTTCAGTAAATCAAATTATAGAGTCTTCCCATAGAAGTGCATACCCAAAGATGTATAAGACCATAGGAAGTCACCAGTGGAATAGTTCTAACTAACATGTAGGAAAGAGTTAAAAGTCGATAAAGCTCGAAGACGTTACTACCAGTTAGATGAGTCTAGGAAGAAGTTTGGATGAACTTAGGTGTTTAAGAGTGTCCTTCAGCCTTAGGCTGAAGGTACTGAAGTATGAAGCCTTAAGGTAGCTGGATTCTCCAGTTAGAAAAGGATGTACGAGGACTTGACTACGGATGGCAATGGGGCCCCGAAACCCGCAAACCCGACGGTACCCGCCTTAAATGGGGAGTGTTTGGTAAAATATTCGACCCGCCAAGTTTAATGGGGCGGGTATGAGGGTGGCAAACCCGTACCCGCAGACCCGCTCGAAGTCCTAACCATATCCCTAATAATCCTATGCCTAACCACACGTCCACGAGCTATGGACCACAAACCTCACACATCACATGGACGCGTTGGAATCTGGAGTCCTGGAGACAACACACGTACACACGTGTCTATTTCCACCAACCTCATCCCAATATTCCATTGTTTTATTCCTCACATATGTCGGTGTCGCTCCTTAAATGGGTACCCGTTGGGGCCCCGAACCCGATCGGTTCGTGGGTCTGGTAAGAAATGAGACCCGACAAGCTAAATGGGGCAGGTATGTGGGACGCCGACCCGGCCCCGAACCCGGTGGGTGCTATCCAGAGACTTGACCATCTATTCCATAGTAACATGGGAGATAAGACAAGCAAGTTTTGTCTAGGTAAATGGGTTGTTAGACAGTTCCCATGACAGAATCATGTGTGTGTTCACACACAAGTCCCATAGATAAGTAGATAGTAACGTCTTTTTCTTGAGACCATTAGATTGAACCAAATGGAATCCTAACCATAGTGGATACCCAGTGTACCGAAAGCATTTTATTGGTTGTTCACATATGGTGGATCTACCAAATGTTCTTCAAAAAGTTGTGAGAGGTAGGAAACCATCCCGATTCATCGAAGAACGGAACTTGGTATCCAATATGTGGTGGAAATACCACGTGTTCTTCGTGAGACCATTAGGAATGTATAGTAACAAAACAGGGTTGTCATAATAATAGGCAGATTATTAGATCACAGTGCAAGACAGTGGAAGATAAACACTCAAGACAAGATGGTAAATATGCCAAGGTCAACACAAGAAAATCGTTCGTGAGGAATCAAAGATTTCAGAAGTTTTCTCTACCTATCTTTACGCGGGAGAGGTTGAACTTCGGGACGAAATTCTTGTTAAGGGGGAGATACTGTAAAATCCCAGTGTTTGGGAGATTATAAGGATCAGAATATAATATGTGCATTTGCAAAGCATGCATCTAAAAATACGGGAAATTTTGGCGTGAAAGTTTAGACGAAGCAAAGTGACCAATATTTCTCTTGGAATTGAGAAATAGGTTTAGATCATCAGGTTGAGGGTACATTTTGGAGCGATCTTTATAACAAGCATCTTTCTAAACCAAATCATGTTATAAAACAAACCAGATTTGGTGATGACCAGAACTAACTTTCAAAAACATCAACCACAAGTTTATCAGTGACTTGGGAGTATTCAACTAGGTGCATATAGCTCAAAGAGGGGTGAGTATCCAAATCACACATCTGATTATCTTGCTTTCACAAAGTAGTAATTCACAATTGAATAATCTCATCAACGGAGACTCTATGTCTTAAAAACACGAAATCTTTAAGTCATCAACCAATTCACATAACACCTTTATAAATCACCTCAGAACTATTAAGTGAACTTTTAGAGGTAAATGACCAAGGTTCAATAGAACACAATTGAAACAAACAAGCATTAATTCAAACCCCACAAGTGGGAAATGACTTAAATAATTATTAATAACATATTTATGGAATATGTACACATCTCAAAATAATAAAGAGAAGAATATAAAGTAACAACATGACACTCTGAGAAACCAAGTAACAACTCTGACTTAAACCATTAAACCCCAATAAACTTCATATGCTCATTGCCTCCTTCCTCTTATACCAATGAGCATATGAGATCTCAACACATTAAGGAACCATTTGATCAACTTACTATCTTAATTCATCATTCCATAAGCATTCCACATTCCTATCCAAGTCCAGCACTCAACAACTAAAGTATCTCTCGATACAACTAATGAATAACAACAAGCTATAACCTTTATTAGAGGAATTGGATTGATAGTTAAGTAAAACCAATCTTTTATGAAATAAGTACATATCTTGGGGTAAATAAAATAAGAAGTTTATGGAAGGAGAATCAAAGCTTAACTAACTATTAACCTAGATCTTATTACATTGTATAGACTACCTTATTTTCTTGTTTCCCTATCTTCTTGAAGTTATTCTGAAAGAGGAGTAACCCATAAGAAAGGAGGAACTTCGACAAGAAGATTTGCAAAAGGATTCTGCAGATTGTTCTAGAAGTACTATTCCAATCTATCATAGAGTATTTGGAAATTCTTATCTCTTAATCTGATATTATCAATTCCTCTAGAAATAATGTGATATTCCAATGTTAGTGTTATATAGAAGTATTTGGTAACGAGTTTCCGGACCTTGTTCACAGATCACTTCTGTATACTCAAACAATTGAGTGGCATGCACAGATTGTATATGAATAGTAATTTGGAGGCAAGTCTGGCCAACTTGCTAACAAATTCTTCTTATATGCATATGGGAACTTGATGTCATGAAATACACTTACATTCGTTTATAAGCATCTAAGAGAAATTTTGCATAGACTAATTGGTTGTGTTCACCACAAGGGTGCGACAGTTGAAGTTAGAATCCAAGAGATGATCTTACTTACCAGTGACAAAGACATTACCTGAATAGTAGTGGCAACTATAGACAAGGATATTGCAGGCAATGAAAGACCACAACAAGCAACACTGCCTAAGTAAGGGAGCATAAGAAATTATACAGTGAATCTTTAGGTAATATTAGAGAACTTAGAACCTCTGTGCCTTGTCAAGCTCATCAGAGATGAGAAACACATAATAATCTCTTTTATGGAAACAATTACCAAATAAGAAATAATAACAAGCCATTGCATCAAAATGTCTTGTGTTATGCTGAGGTAGATGGTAACAAGCTTAACTACCTTGTTGTCCAGATCTTTCTCATACATAAGACAAATGGATAATAACAAAAATTCACCTATACATAATCATGAAAATGATTACATGTTCGAACACCAGCATGGGATAAAAGCCATACTTGGAACCTAGGTGGGAAACAAACGAATAAAAGCCAAAGTAACTCATGTTTTCCACTTGATCAAGTATTTAAAATAGCAACTAGGGCTTACACACACTTAATAAAATGTCAACTAAAATTGCTAAGAGTTTCAATTATGAAAATGACATAGTATCATAAAAGAAAACGAGTTCAGTTTCTAACCAAAGTATTTGGTATGACTTGGAATAATATTCCATAGTTTGGGATTTCTTCTATAATACATAAAAACACTACTAAGAACTTTTACCAATTATTTCCTATAAGACTTGTATCTAAAATTGTCCAATTAAAACACACCATTGTTTCACTAACATATTGGTGGTGTTGTTTTCATGTCATAGCATATACAAAAAAATGGGTCCATTTGAAATTTAAATTTGTAGGAAATGACAAAAATCACTTGAAGTGAACACCCCAAGTTAAAATTCAAATCTTGTACAATTTCATCAAAACAAAACATGGCGAGGTTGCATTTTTTATAAGGATTTCAAATAGGAATTTTAATAATTTTTATGTTTATATAAGGGCCCTGAAAAACAATGGTTTACTCTCAATTTTCAATACAAAAGGACTAAGATGCAATTCACAGAAAGTTTAGGGGGTTACTGAAAGGTGGAATTTCTTTTCTTCTTCAATCTCACGCTAGAAGGCAGAGGAGAACGTCCTTATTCTGTCGATGGGTCCTCGCCGAGGCTGGCACCTCCGGCTCGCTGTCTTTCGTGGGTCTAAGACCCTAGGAGATGTCTGCATCGAGCATTCCTCTCCCCTCGCAATATCTATCTCTGTTTGCTTCTTTGCAAGAACGAAACCCTAACCCTAGCTCATACGGCCGCCATTCGTCACCGTCGTTTTCGGTCATCCCGCGAAGAACCAAGCATACCACCATCACCGCCGTCCTCTCGTCTCTCTCCTCGCTGAGAATCGCAAGCTGGGAAGCCCCAGAGCCAACGGATTTCACCGTCCTCTTCATCTCCGGCCGCCGGACACTGCGAACTATCCCGGTCGATTCCATCCATGCCTTGCTTCCCCGACACCAGAATCAACTCCACGGTGAGCCTATGAGCATTGTTGTACCCTCCCCTCATTTTATTGTGTTCGTTTACGTAGCTTCCGTTGGGTCACCACTGTCCTCCGCCGCACCGGTGGTCGCCGGGGTCACTCCAGTGACCATTTGGTCACAGTGTCACCACCTTTAGGATCCTTGAGTCACGCCCTAGTTACTAGTACCATTGAATGAGATCAATTTGTTCTAGATCACGCGTCTTGCATCGATCAGAGGAGACCCTCCTCTATGCTGATGCTGCCATGATGTCAGCATGATGTGATGTTATTTTTTTCTTTTTCTTCTCTTTTAATTTATTATTATTTAAATAGAATATGACGGGTAGGCCCCAACTGTCAATTTAAAAAGGGCAGATTATTAATTAAACTTAGTAAATTAATAACTTCTAAATTACATATCAGAAAAAACAAATAAAATATGTAAATGTTTAGAAAAATAAAATCTAAATGTTTATCAAATTTTCAAAGTTGTTTGATGAAGTTTAAATTTTAAAAAAAATTGAATTTAAATTAATTCGTTTAAAATTGAGAAAATAATAAATAATTCAATAAATAAGAAAAATACAAGTTATATACCAAAATGCTTAGAAATTCAAATATAATTAAATTTTGGTGTTTTATAAATCAGTTATAGAAGTTTTAAAATGAGAAATATTTGAATAGCCTTTTAATTCATTTAAAATTGGGAAATTAACAAGTTATACACATATTTAAAAAAAAATCAAATAATATACCAAATGAAAGATAACAAAATTTGAAATCCCAATATGTCTAAAACAACTTATTTTGTTTAACTTATGAATTCTATTTTTAGAAGTATAATGGAATTCTATAAGACTCAAATATATCCATGAATACACCTTATTTCTCCATTGAGACTTAACACCAAATAATATTACATCTCATCAAACCTCCTATCTATTCTTAAGCAATTATGTGATGATAGAGTTGATTTTATTAGTTACTCATTTGCAATTAAACTCTTTGTCATTATCTCTACACTTTTCAACCAGATAGGAGAAATGTGTTTGTTATCTTTCAAAAGTTGATTTCAATGTGATATTATTTTCTTGCCTAACCATGTGATAACTACTTATAATTTAAACAAAATAAAAAATAATTGTTAAATAAAAGTGAAACACACACGAGACTTAAAGAAGTAACAATCAATATAAATAAGTAAAGAAATTCAAACTTCCAAACATTAATGTTATCAACTCTTTAAGCGAACAACATCATCACCACAAGTAATGAAACAAATCTAAGTCACCTACAATTTGTGTGATTAAGTTATCGGATCAAACGTAACTTACACTTGTAAGTTGGGGTATTTTCCAGGGTATTTCATGATGCATCTCATTACTATGCACGTATCATCTTGCCAGTGTTTTCGTTAGTCCTTACTTGGACTACTTTGCTATCCTTCAGATCTTGGGATTTCCACACAAACCTCGAAACAGAAGAACATGGATTATTACTATTATTTCTATCTCAGGCAAGTTTATCACTTGCTCATATCCTTTGCAGTATTTCCTAAAGAACTATTTGCAAAACCCTATCGTATTACCACCTTTTCTCCAAAGAATGCATGATCCTATTTTTATAATTATATGACTAATTGATTGACTACCCGGGTTGGTAGTGTTCTGTTTGGTGGGCAGATGGAACCATGGCAAGATGAATAGGTCAAAGGAAGCTTCCATGTGCATGGGAAAATATTACCTAAGACTTAACAACAAATGTCGTCAGAGCTTGATGCGCCGTAAATACTACGTTAACCATGGGTCTTGTATGGGGCGAGTAAGCCGGTTGTGATCTTTTTCCGTTCACATGTCAACGGGTTGTCAAAGCCGTACGTTGTAGGTATTGCGGGACTACATGCACATGGGTGGGATCCCTTAATTCCCACGGACTATAGGGTCCATCATAGTCTGCCCGGGGCACCTAAATATTTTTCGTAAGAGGTAGAATCAGGGGTTCAACCTGCGTGGAAGAAATGGGTGGGCATGTGTCGTGCAGAGAAGCATGGTTTGGTTTGGATCAACAACCGGGACCCACACCTAAGTGGGTGTGGACATGAACGATCGCCTGGTTGTGCAACATGGTCTTGATTGCCTATGGGTAAAGTAACGCACCTCTGCAAAATGTAAAATGATGTGAAATGTTATCCCCCTGTTCCGGGAAGGAGCTGCGAACGCTATAGGAAAGGAACTCCATGATGTTCTGGCCGTTGTGATGATTTGACGGGCATAGTTTTCAATATTAAAAGCAACCACTTGAAGAAACATTTGCAAAATCTTGCATTAGCTTATGACTCTTTTGATACTAAAGTTGTATTTAGTGCATCAAACTAACCACTTTATATAATGAACTTGTTGAGTAACACTCGTTGCTCATTCGTTCCCGTTTGACCCCCTGCTTAGAGTTGAAGCCTTAATGGAAGTCTTCATCGGGAAGCCTGAGCTAGCTAATGAAGCTAGGAGTCATATACTACTTAACCAATGAAGCGAAGTCATCAACAATGCCCGTGGAGGAGAAGCTATCAAGGTGTAGGTGGAGTCCGTTCCTGGAATTAGTTTCTTAGAAGCCATAGATTAGGTCTGGAATTAGTCGTAGTGGATTAGGTTCTGAGCTAGAGTTATTCTCCAACTTGGAGCTTCGATTTGCTTATTCTGATGTTTCATTTGCATGATACCTTCTTTGATTCATCAAAGAGATTCTCGACATTTTGTAGTGAAAGGTTGTATCCTATAGATTTGCTTGGACCTGTTATGTTTCTGTTATACCACTTCAGAGATGTAATATTCACGGATAAGTCCTTCTGTGAGTATTATGTCAACGACTTGTGCACAACACATGAAGTGGTGTCACTACACCATGGCACTATATTCCCTGCAGACATTTTGGTCGGGAAAATGGCTTACTCCGATAGAAAATCGGTCGGGAACACGTATAGACGACCGATATTGTCAGTCACCAAAATTCCATTGGGCAATTCTATTCCCGATGGAAAATGCTTTGCCGACCGACTGTCCGGTGGGTACTTAATTTATTTTTCGGCCAATCCTACATTCGGAATGATCTGAAGTCGGTTCGGCAGAATCAGGAAGAATAATAGAAATGCTGCTTCAAGTGGCTTAATGAGATAAAATATTTGATTCCATGTTGAATGATAAGCTGATTAAGATTTCACATACTATATCTGTGTTTCATGAGTAGAAACAAAAATCTTAATACAAATTCCATAATTATTTATCTCATGCAACTAATGATTGTTGGGTGACATATGTCATCGACCAGTAATAATGAATGATTGGTCTTTACCGGCTTGATAATTGATCGATAGTTATTCCCAATAAACGTGCTACATATGGTGGGGGGAGAAGAATGTAATTCATCCAATAGTGGCGGAATCGCATAATAAAGATAACGGTTTGCATTGGTGAAACGGCCAGGAACAACGATGGCTGCATCAAGGGGTCTTGGGTCAGGAAATCATGTTAAGTCCGCACCCCCATAGCGGACTTTGGAGGAGGGGGGGTGTTAGACACTTTTCTAGGTATGCTAGTGGAGATGTTGTTAGTCATTCAAAACTCATTAAAGCATATGTCACAATTCCCCTTTGAATCTGTTTTAAACAATTCATATCCGGTTTGAAGGAATCCTATAGTAAAGATATCTGATTCCAAACTTAATACCATGATAGGTATGGTTTTTCAAATAGCACCTGAATTTGACTTATCCATAAATTAATTAGTATTATTCTATCGTGTTACAGTTAATATTCTATGAATGTTTTATTAAACTATTTTATCAATTTTTATGTTATATGGTTTGTTGATGTTTTTATGCACGTACTAATCAGATTTTTTTTAATATCCCTAGTCCGATGTATATATTTTAATTCTGAAACCGATGTCTGGTATATATATTTCCTTTCGAATCCACGACTAGTCATTATCCGATCCGCTCTAAATCGAGTGAAAAGTATGATGGAGGATATGATAACAGAGAATTTAATCCAATTACAACCCTATTTACCATTATTTCTCAACGGCCATTCCTTAGTGCTCAAATCATTTGAAAAATTGATTTTACAAAAAAATTATTCAATTTTTTTGGACGTATATCGCCCGAAAATTAGGACTCTTTGTAAAAAAATTATGAAAAGTTGAAATTCGTGAAATATGGAAAGTTACTGGCGGAACTGCGACCGTTCCCAAGGTTGCTTCCCGTGATTTAGATTCCCCTATACATATAAGGAATCACGACTAATGTACAATCAAGTCTATTTTGTACACGGGTAGTGTGAATATATACAATGCTGATTTAATTTAGATTACTTTACATCGTTCCTAATATATAGCTGGCTCAAAATTGTGGATCGAGATCATCTGACGACCCTACCTAGCTGGCTACCTAACGACTCGTCGGTAGGCTGCCATGGCACTTTTTGAAAGTCAATCACGACACTTAATCACTCTTGTACAAATATTACAATATTATTGCGTGAATTTACTTAATGCATATGGAATTATAATGGGGCCGAGTCTAATGAGTTGAAAAAAAACATTTTGTTAATCTTCCAACTAGAGAGAGAGGGTGGAGGTCGACGATCGATCCCAAAGTACTAGCTATTAGCCCCTAACACCACCCGAGAGACGCATTATTTGCCCCTAGATCGATCTGCACAGCTGTAGCTACAGCTGACATGCATCGATCTTTTATAAGATTTGGCCGGTGAAATTTTGTAACGCTCCCCAATTTTACGAGACCTGGTCTACAAATTTACCTCCGTGGACCAACTCTAGCAATTGACACGTCGTATACATGACAATTTATAGATCGAAAAATAGACAATCAAATTCCGTTTTTTTCTCTCTATTGCCTACGTGTCAATTGCTGGAGTTGGTCCACGGAGGTGGATTTGTAGACCAGGTCTCATAAAATTATTTTCCCTGTCCAATAGCTCACATCTCAATGCGAACGAATCTGAATTTATTCTAGAACTGGTAAAACTGCCTCCATTGTGCTCCCAATTTTCCGGGATTAAATAAATTGTGCATAGAACCTAACGGAATCGAGTAATTAGACCTCGCCCATTCGCTGACAGTTAACGTGATTAAGCGATGTATCCTTAAAGGTGGAGTACCCTTAAAAGTTGGAAAGTGCATGTATCCACAACGAAGTTCACAAAACACCTGATTGTTCTATCTTTGAACCGAACCAAAAATGCATCCGTCTACCAATGCAACATGGCAAATAATAGCGAGTTGAAAGCAGCTGAAAATTAGAATGAACCTACTACTCCCTCCGTTCAACAATAATTGACTTCTATTTGTCCAAATATGAACACCTCAATACACTAAAACATGTCGAAATATATTCATATTTAAACAATTGGAAGTAAAGTATTATTGAACGGGAGGGAGTACAATTTACGCACATGTAGACCGATCAGAAACTTTGCAGGCCTTGGGAGCAGCAATTCTCCCAGTTCAGACAAATGCCACTGCCAGACATTGGTACTAGTACTATTGACTTTTGCACAACTCTAGAGGAAGCTAAAATATTACACGTTTTAATCTAGTGAAGCTTTTCGCACAAATATAAAATAGAGTAATCTAGTTGGCTACGTCCCCAGCACTCCGATCCTTAAGAGATGCTTCAAAGCCCATCTAACTAGCTAGTACTCTTTATATACATACAAGCCACATCAACCCAGCCGCATCCAGCAAACAAAATTCTACAAGAAGATAGAAACGGAGTGGGGGAGAAAGAAGAAGAACCCCACCAAGCTAGCAAGTGAGAGAGGGAGAAGGTGAGAATCAAGCATGGAGTTCGCCACGGGAGCGATGAGCTCCCTCCTTCCCAAGCTTGGGGAGCTGCTCCTAAAGGAGTACAACCTGAAGGATAGTGTGAAGAAGGGGATTGGAGACCTCAAGGACGAGCTGGAGAGCATGCAAGGGGCCCTCGAGAAGGTGTCCAGCGTGCCGCTGGATCAACTTGATCCCCAGGTCAAGAACTGGGCTAATGAGGTCAGGGAGTTGTCCTATTTCATTGAGGACAGCCTCGACTCCTTTGTGACGCGCATCAAGGGTGGTGAGCCAACCAAGACCACTATCAAGAACTTTTTAGAGAAGGCACACCATAAATGCACCAAAATCAAAGCGCGTCACAAAATAGCCGGTGACATCAAAGAAATTGAGAGCCAAGTTACGAAGATAAAAGAAAGGTATGATAGATACAAGATCGATGATATTGTTGCTAATGTTGCATCAACTACAGTTGACCCTCGTCTCTCGGCTCTATACAACAAGGTCTCTGACCTTGTTGGTACCGATGGACCACTTGAAGAGTTAATGGAGGTATTGTCCAACGGTGTTAGCACGTCCCAAAATAATCTCAAGATAGTCTCAATTGTTGGATTTGGAGGGTTGGGAAAGACAACCCTTGCAAAAGCACTCTATGACAAGCTTAACAAAGCATATGAGTGTCAAGGCTTTGTTCCAGTGGGTCAGAATCCAGACTCAAAGAAAGTTCTTAGAGACATCCTCTTCGAATTTGACAAGAACTTGTACAGAGATGCATCAACAATGGATGAAAGACAGATGATAAACCAGCTGCATGACTTCCTTGTGGGTAAGAGGTACGCATAAACTTCACACTATGCTAATCACTAACTTCCTTGTGTCACGTAAAGATAGACTATAAGGCTTTCGTGTTGTGGTGACAAGATATGTGAAGTGGTATTGTGCGGTTAATCACTTGTTCTATACATAAAATGAACCACCAAAGATAATCGCAATGCAACTCTTAGGCTATAGTCAAAAAAAATATGAAGACGATTGATACAGTTTATGTTTTGCTTGCTTCATCTACTCTAGAACTATAACATGTATTATTTTGTTTTGGATTTTTGTAGAGAATTCTGATTTGTGAGTAGAGTATATAAAAGGAAAGCCTGGAAAAAAAAGAAACATATATACTACAAGGGGGCATATGCCATCAAGTTGTGTACATAAAACATTAAGCTGATTTTCTTTGTTATTATTTTTTCATGCTCTTACAAACTGATTACGAGTCATTTAGGTGGGAAAACATTGCGTGAGCCCCTGAAAAGTAGTACTAAAGTCAAATGGCTAGACCCACAGGCATTTATTCCGATGCCACCACTAGTGCGCAAGCCTTGGCCTCCACAACCTCAGCCAGTGATCCCCACGGCACCAAAAAAACAATGTCCGAGGTCCATTCTAAGTATTATCGCATCCAACCACTAGGGTTCCTAGGGCATGTGCGCCAGACACGCAAGGAGAAACCGATTCTGCCATGCCCTTTACCACGGCCACCACCATCATTCCATGCCCTAAATCAGTCAGCCAAGCCCCCACTGCCTCTGCCACAAAAGATCTCTTCGAGTTTTTGGCGAAAATCATCAGCCCAATAATTTGGCACCCATATGGAAAGTTATCAATAAAAGCACAAGAAAATGTAATTATTTGTAGCTAGTATAGCGTACGTACCGCCTCAGTTCTTTGGCTAAAGATTTATATTACCATCTTTCGATACTGATTGCATGGTACTAACTAATGCACATCCATTTACCTATAGTATATCCTTCCGAAAAATGATAATTAGTGATCCTGAAGTTTGGAATTTATTTTATACAATCTATTTTGCTATTGTTAATGCCTTGTTTTGTCCGGTTGTGTCGCCATGCTTCTTATTCTAGTGGGTAGTTTTTTCTAAAGTTTTTTCCTTCTCCCATAAATAGGTATTTTATTGTTATTGATGACATATGGGACATACCAACATGGAAATTGATTAATTGTGCTTTCTTGGATAGTCATCCCGAAAGTAGGATAATCATAACTACTCGTATTTTTGATATTTCCACAAAAGCTGGTGGTGTTTACCGTATGAAACCACTTTCGGATGATAACTCCAGAATGCTATTCCATACAAGAACATGTGGTGGTGAAGGTGACAACCAACCAGATGAAGTGGTTAACAAGATTATAAAGAAATGTGGTGGTGTGCCATTAGCCATCATTACAATAGCTAGTTTGCTTGTCAATAAACCAAGGGCAGATTGGTTCAAGGTGTACGATGCAATTAGTTTCGGGAATCAAAGCAATGACGAAGTTCTAAACACAAGAAAGATATTGTCATTTAGCTATTATGATTTACCACCCTATCTGAAGACCTGTTTACTGTACCTAGGCATGTATCCTGAGGATAGATTTATTGAGAAAAAAACATTGATATGGAGGTGGATTTCTGAGGGATTTGTATCGGATAACCAAGGCATGGGGGCATTTATGCTAGGAGAGAGCTATTACAATGATCTAGTCAATAAAAGTATGATCCGTGATATTGATGAAGAGGGTTGTTATGTTCATGATTTGGTGCTAGATTTGATCCACACCATGTCAATGGAAGTAAACTTTCTTACGGTACAAAATACAGGAAAGAAACAAATCACATCTTCACCAAACGAACGAAGCAATAGAGTTCATAGATTAGCTCTCCACGGAGCAAAGGTCAAGCACAATAGTGACATTCAAATGGAACATGTGAGATCATTTAATGCTATCACGTGTAGTAATAGTGGGATGCCCCCACTTTCGATCTTTAAGGTGTTACGTGTACTGGTTATAGAGGAATGCCATTTTCTTGAAGGTCACCATCTTGAGCATGTTGGAAAGTTGGTCCAACTAAGGTATCTAGGACTAGTGAATATGGCGGTAATGCTCCCGGAAGGAATAGGACATGATCTTAAGTTTCATGAGATTTTGGATGTAAGGGGAGGTTTGAATCGTGAGCTGCCATCATCTGTTGGTGAACTAAATAATTTGAGGTGTTTGTGGGCTGATAGACGGCCAATAAGGAAGTGCAAGATAGGGAAACTGACGAGCCTTGAAGAGCTGGAGATAGGTTCTGTGAAGGGGAGCCCAAACTTCTTTACTGAGTTGGGTAATCTGACGAACTTGAGGGTCCTCAGAATCAATGAGTTCGGTGAATTGGAGGACACCACGTGCAAGGCTCTGGCAGAATCTTTGCTCCACCTGCACATGATCCAAGATTTGGAAATCTGGAGTTCCAATTTCAATGGAATTACGGATGTTTATAAACGAGAATTCCATGTCCGTGTCGGCAGCTTGGAAGAGTTGGCACCGAGTTCAAGGCTCCGTAAGTTTATACTGCAGGGTCAAATTATAGCCAAGTTCCCGTCATGGATAAATTCTTTGTGTGTTCCTCTCCTCTCTGAGCTGTGGTTGCATGTGGAGGTGGTAGAAGCTGAGGATCTACAAACCCTGGGAAGGTTGCCGTCCCTCCGCATCCTTGGTCTGTTGAGTGAGGAGGAAAAGCCCATATCATATACTTTTGGCAGCGATGAGTTTCAGAAGCTGGAAAGGTTGTTGACCAACATACAGATCACTCTTGAAGAAGGAGCATTGCCGATGCTTAAAGCTTTGATATACACTGTCATCGCTGGAAGAAAGGACAGCTTGGTGCCGTGGAATAAAACCTGTCCTTTACTTGATGATGTCACGTGTCTAATTGACTGTAGTAACAGCGGCGGGAAGGAAGTGAAGGCAGCGGAGGCAGTCCTGATGAAAGCCAAGAGAACCCATCCCAATTTCGACCTCGATATAGAAATGGAGAACTACGACCGAAAGGCAGCTCGACTCATTGATGCACTCGGGTCGATCCTGCATGGTCTTGACAGACCAGATGGAGAGGAAATTACTGCAGATCAATGAGATATACGCCGCATGATCAAATCACTGGAGATCTTGTTACGTGATGATGATGAGCCCCGAGTCGGGATGTATGGCGAACAAGAGCTACGAGGCATTGTGACCAGATTGAAGAGTTGGTTACATGATAATGCAGGTACCGACCAAGAAGAAGAGGTACGCACATGCTCCTCTTATCAACATCGATCTGATCCGTAACAGGAAATCATTTATATCGTATAATGCATGACGGTTTATGCATGTCTTATCTGTAGGCGGACGAAAGTGATGCTGCATATAGCTGGGCCAGTAGAAGCGGCAGCGAAGTCTACGATGAGCAGGAGGATATGGACGATGATGACATTCCAAAAAATAAGGAGGAGGACAACGACAATACCAAGGAAAAAGGGGTAAGGTCGTGCATGTTAGTGTTGTTTCAGTCATATGCTATAAAAGTTTGTTAATTTTCATGTCGCTGATGGCCGGCCGGCCGGTTAAATTATGTGTAATTAACCTCCAGGCAGACAATGATGTAGCCACAAGCAGCACGGGTGGTCAGGAAGGGGCAACGGGCCAGCCCTGAATTGCAGAATTTGTCTTCGATCATGCTGGTATACTGCCTGCCTCTATATATGTCTCATTTTCTCCCTTTTATGTATGTCTATATGCATGCCGCCGTCACATATGTGCACTTCTTTATGTCAGCATCGGTCATAGTTCCACTTAGTTACTATTCTTATTTCGAATTTCATCCCAATAACTAAACTCGGCCAATTCGCTATCACTATTCCATGTTCTGCAGATAGATAGATGTATTCTTATTTTGGAGATTTCGACCTCCCAGATTAATTAAGGTCACATGTCCTCTGTTTTGTACAGTTGCCTCTGTAATAACAGCACAACCCTCACATTTTACTGTTACAGGATGATGGGATCTTGAAGTCTTCTACAATCTTGTGGTCACCCCTTGCAAGACCAATTGATTACTCAGAATCAATTGAGCTAATTCCTCCATTGGTGACAACAAAATTGGTGTTTCCATCAACATTAGACTGGTTTGCAACAGGAAAATTCAAAAAAAAATACAAATCCAAAAAAGAAAAAAAAATCATTTATTTTCTTGAGCAGTAGAGTCGTTTTGGAAAAAATGCAAGAAAAAATTATCTGCTTTCGAATTAGAGTCGACCTTTTTTAAAAAACTAAACAATCCTCGAAAAAAAATTATTTGTCGTGTTGTTAGAGTAGTTTCTTAGCAAGAAAAACTCTGAAATGGATTAAAAAAAATTATGTTTTTATTTTGTTCTCTAAAATATTAGATAAATAAAAAATCAAAAAAATGGGTATCTTTTTCCATTTTAAGGTGTGTTTTCTGCACTTTTTTCTTTTTCTTTTCAGTTTTTTGGTAGAGTAGGTAGGCAACTCCGCCTATGCCATTTTAAGGTAACACTTATAATTGTGTAGCCGGTCTCAAGCCCGGAAAAAGGAGGAGAGACTACCCAATTTCTCATAGACTGTAATATAAGTTGTATAGGGAAAATACAGAAAAAACATTTATGTCAAACTAGTTTCAGAAAACATATGTGTTCATGTTTTTAGATGATGGGATAGCTTCTGTTCTATCAAAGGCCTCATGTTCAGGCCGAATCTCTACACAGTGAGTACAGCTACTCTAGGTTAGAATCGATACTCATACATAAGCTCTTATCTCTTATACACATATTATTCATCCTTCCAGTTTGTGGTTACACACACCATTTGAGAATTCTTGTCCTTTTCAGAAGAAATTGAGCATTCTTTCAATCACTATCCACATAGATGTTCTCTGACCTTTTTTTTCCAATGTTTAGATGTCACTTGCTTGAATCATTTATGTGCTTAATTTAATGTCGACTTGTTTTGTCTCATTCCCAGTTCCTAGTATGTTGTCTGGTTAGCCATTATGAATTGTGATCACTTTTCATCTGAACTAACAACTTCTCTTAGAAGCTATGATTTTACTTGAATGATGCTTCATGGAATTTGTTTCCTAATTGTGACAATTGTGAGCTGGTTACAGGAGCTAGCAATGGTGTCTCTTCGAAGTGGTAGCCATGTGATCCCTCGTCTAGAATGCGTTTCCGAAGAAGAGGAGAAATTGGAGATTGAGGTGCTCTCTGTATCTAAAGAATCTTTAATGATATCTTACCTTGCTTGCGGATAAAGATGGACAACACCTGGGAGGCTGGGACTCTGGATCCTCTGTTTCCATTCAGCTTCATATCAAGACCTACAGGCAGCTGGTTCCCAGGCAGTATCGTAAGCCGCAATGAGGACACGATGAGGAAATTATAAATCATGGGTATTGCATTATGTGATGTATTTGTAACGAGTGTGACATACCTACCTATTTGGTCTACGTAGGAGATCTTTTTGTATAAAACATCAGCTATCCATTAAAATCTAGGACAGTGAAACCGACGTCATTTTCAGTCCAGCAAAGAGCAAACTACTTAGCATTTGACTCTCTGTTTTTACATACCCTGTCATGTGAAGCAGACAAACAGAGGTAAACAGAGAAAGCAGAGGAAGGGTAAGGATGGAGGTAATTCTGGATTAGCTGGTCAAATAACAAATCTACTAAAAGGGCAAGTGTCTGCTACAAAATTTGATGTCGCTCGGAGACCAACATGATGAAATTTGGTCCAGCAATGTAGTACAGCATTACAGTTTAGATGTCTTCATAATCCAGATGGGCATATCTCTGTTCTTGTTAGAATGCCCTTAGGAACATGGAAGGCCAAATCATTACTAAAGGATCAATGTCACAGAACTATTGATCATTTTCTGACGTCTCGGTTTCCTGCTCGTGACATCCAGATAAAATTCCATCCACACATTTTCCTGAGGCCAAATCAGTGTACCCATCCTCGATCGAGGAAAGAATAATTCAGGCACAACAAAGGAACTGTCGGTGGTTATGAATTGAGTGGAGATTTTGGTCAAGGAAAAAAAAACTTTCCTATTAAAATGAATTGTATTTAGTACGCATCAGGCTCGCAGTCCTCAGCTTGTGTCAGCATTGAGCCTTTGTTGTTGCAGATGCCGCTGATCCCCACTGCGAGCGGAAAGGTTGCGGACGCCTTTTTTCTTGATCTCCTGAAATGCACGCACCGTCTCATTTAGCCGTCGAAGCCACCCCAGGTTCGAATCCTGGTGTGACCAAACTTTTTAGCCTTTTTTATTTAAGGTTGTTTTTAATGTAAAAACATTACCGAAACATAATATGAACTATAAAATAAAGTGAAAGTATTTTAAATATTCAAATAGCTTCAAAACATAAAATTGACAATTATGAATGCGCCTCGCCTTCGCTGCCACCGACGCCACCCGGGCCCACACAAAACATAAAATTGACAATTAAGAATGGCCATATGCGCCTCGCATAACCTAGGGCCACGAGGTTGTGGTCCCCACATGAAGTATGCGAGGCGCATATTTTGGAAATGCGCCTCCTATACATGCATTATAGGAGGCACATCTTGGAAATGTGTCTCCTATATATGCATTATAGGAGGCACATCTTGAAAATGCGCCTCGCATAATATATAGGAGGCGCATTTTGTCAATATGCGCCTCGAGCCCTCATTTTCTCCTATAGACTTTTCTCTAGTAGTGACAAACTGGATTCCAGGCAAGTTTTACTCACTTGCTACCTATTGTTGTCGTTGCTCACTTGTTACCGATTCTTTCCGTTGTCTTTATTCTAAACTTATGATTCGATGCTTGTGTCTCGATGCTATCATATGTTTATCTTGCAGCCATGATATAGCCTCATCCCCCACCTCGTATGACATGTTTTTTTCTTGTTTGCCTTGCGAGTCGTAGCGCATGCTTAGCTTCTTTGGCGAGTTTGGTTCTTTGTCAGCTTACTAGTATGATTGATTGGTTCAACTTATTTTTAAAATGATCTTAAAGCTTGGGGTAATAATAAAATTTGAAATCGAGTTAAGCCACCGGCGGGAGGCCCCTCGAGGCTTTTTGTTCCTCTGGTGTCGCCTTAGGAAAATGTTCTTGTCCGCTGATCCAAGAATGAGCGCGTTAACCACATCGTGGGAGGAATGAGACTCCCCGCAACCTATTAGCCCCGCTGCACTCTTGTCCAGGATACCGCAACTTAGTTCGGGCTTTCCATTTGGGTACGCACATCACCAGTTCTGCAGGTACAATGGCAACAACGTTGAGGATGATGATGGTATGTTACCGATGTGCGTACAATTATATAAATTTTCGCGGTATGACGTGAATCGGACAGTTCCGGTCAGGTTTGATCCGTTTCGCGCGTAGACGCAAACGGCTAGGTCCGCTTCGAAGCACCGGCCGAACTCTCGAGGCGGTCCCAACCTAGCTAGGTGGCTACCTGGAGTTGTTTGTGGTAAGGTGAAGTGTTGTGCCAACAGTCTCGCGACAGTCTCGGTGCGTGTGGCTACAGTAGTGCATCCCTGCAGGGTTAAATCTTTTCGAGAAGGCGTATCGTCCGCACTTATGTGACGATCTTGGAGAAAGTGCTGGATTACAAGAGTCAGATAACTTACACCTAATGATATTTGTTAACCTGTGCGATAACGAGTTTACTATTTCAACATGTGTGAGTTTTTCCTCGGGTTAGCTCCTAGCATTGGTTGATGGGGGCTAAATCCTGGATGGGTTTGCTTTGGTGAGTAGTTGTAGTTGGTTTTGTCGCGTTTTCTTATCTCTTTCTAATAGACGAGAGTTGTAGCGTGTCTCTGTAGACTGCTTAGTGCTGCCTGCTGCCACTTCATTACAACAACTTCTTCCTTTGTACCCAAAGTATTTGTATCTTGTGATGATTGGTTGCACTGGTATCTTGTGAGTATTGCTTGCCGCTGTCGGTACATTCAAAGTACTGCCCCCATGATTCGGGGTTGTAGTCACAATGCAGTCGACAGGTTTGAAGTTGGACGACGTTAGCTTGGGAATCCCTCCGGCTTGGCCTGGGCAGGGATTGGACGCCATCAATTATCTTCAGGACTCTTAGTCCAATTTGTATCTTGTCCGTAGTCGGATACTATTTTGTTTTCCGTTGTTATTTGGATTTTTGTATTGTATAAGTTATATCCTTGACTCGCTTGAGTCGTCTTGTATATATCTTCTGTTGTTGTTGCGGATTATTCGTGAACTGTTGTAATGGTATCAGAATTGCAAACGCTGGATCAGTTATTATGTGGATTAATTCTGGCGAGAACGCTGAAATCCCCATAGTACCCGATCCAGGGGCGTCACAAATGGTATCAGAGTATGGTTCTGATTCTCAATGTTGTTTCGGTACGAATGGTTATCAAAGCAACGGGTCCGCAAAGCCTGTAGGATAACCTCGCTAACGGTCGTGTTTCTAGAGTGTCAAAATATTTTGTGCTAAACCTATTTTGAAAATATCTCAATAGGATTCTTATTTTCTCCTCATCTGTACTCTAATTCTCCTCTTACCTTATTTATTTTGGAGTCTCCTCTCTCATCTATCTTTCAAAGACTAGGATTCTACGTGGGTGGGCGATCTCTCCCTTTTATCCTAATAGGTTTGATCCGGAGTTCTCAACAGAAGACATCGTCATCGACGTGAGCTAGATTTCTTGCTAGTGGTGTTGGTTTCCATCTTATTGGTTGATTCATTAACATGTTCTCATGTTTTCTTCCATCCATTCTCTTGGATTCCCTATTCTCAGAGCTACACCCTCCCCTTTCCGGTGTACCTTAAAGGATATCCATACCTTTTTGGGAAAAGTAAATGAGAAGGATCAACATTGGTGAAGTGGGAGGTACCCATGAACATGTGTTGTTCATGCTCACAGAACCATTGCGAAGTCCTATAGTTTTACCTTTTCTTGTGTCTATGGTCATATCTTTCCAGCTATCATGGGGTGTTATCCGATCTTAGTGTTGACCACTGATACCTTCCTCCATGTCTTTCCGGTGTTTCCTGATGATGCAAGATGACGACATCCTTCTCTCTAAATCCACGAGTGAGTCGTGCCATTCATTTATTCATGTTCGGAGCAATGTTGTGGGTGAGGGATGGAGTAGCTACCATACCATCTACTCGTATCATTCGCTCTTGTGACACTGAGTATGTGGGTCAATGTGTGACTATCACTCCTTGTGAAGTTAGAGGTGATTTTATCTTCTGTGACCTCTTCTTCTAATTTGGTTTATGCGGAGCAATCATCTCTTGTTAGTGGTATCGAGAAGATTGTAAAGGTGACCGAAGACTCGATAGTCCGGCTTTCCCCTCTCTCTTGGCGTTGGCGGATTGCGAGGGCGCAATCCCTTGTTAGTGGTGTTGTCTGTAACGCCCGGGGTTTCTCCCTTAACTAGAAATTGTTTGTTTGTTTTCTTTTCGGCATAATTCTTCATGCATCATATCATATGACATTAATAAAAAATGTTTTCTACAATAGTCTAAATGGTTAGAAATCTGTTTTCTAAATCCCTAAACCACTTCTTTTTTTTCTGAAAATGAATAAACAAAATAACAACAAAATATGTTTTGAGGAGGAGACAGCCCAATAAGCCAGCCCATCTCTCTGTTTTGCCGAAGCCCACCTCCTTTCTTTCTTCTCCGTACAGGTAGTCACGCAGGAGGGGTGAACCTACTGTTGCTTTCCCCTCCACGACGCAACCACCGAACCATGGTCCCCTTTCCCCACCTACTCTCCTTCTTATCTTCCCCTCCTCCAAGCCAGAACCCTAGCTCTTCCCCTTCCTCCTCGCGCCGCCACCCTCTCCTTCTCCTTCCCTGTCCCTGCTTTCTCTGAAAACCGAGAGAGAGAGCCGATAGCACGTCACCTCGCCCCACCGCCATGGTCTCTGTCGAGACGATCTGACTGCGGGAATCGAACCGCCATGATACCCTCCTTCTCTACGCAGAAGATCCGAAGCCGGAGCATCCCAAGACTTCGCCGCCGAGCTCTTCTTCTTCCTCTGTCCATGTGGACACCATGGTCGTCTACCGACCGTCTCCTCCGTCCACGCATCGTACGACCACACCGGGAGCCTCACGGTGAGTTTTCATTCTCCAGGACACCTATCCTCTCCCGCCCCCGTTGCTCTGGGTGTCCGCCGTCGAGCGGCACCATCGGATGGGTCGTCACCCGTCATGGTTGTGTTTCACCGTCAGTCTGCACCTGCATGTTCCTTCAATTTCGTTAGAGGAACACTACGCTTCAACACTTCATACTAATTCGGATCGGTATCGTATCACAAGCACACGCCTAGCCCAGTGGCTGGCCTTCTTTTACGTTTATTTTGTTTCTATCAATCATGAATCTGAATCTTGAGTTCAGTTTCGTTAGTTTGGGCGCGTGCAAGCACTCGATCTCTTGTACTTACCGTTTTCAATCGCAAGTCGAACAGCAGTCCAGTGGCTCCATTCCCTTGTTCTCAGCGAGAGATCCCGAGTTTGAATCCTACGGAAGACAATTCCTCACCTATTTTTGCATCTGTCCAGCGTGGCACCGTGGGGGCCTCCTGTCATCGTCTGTGGCTAGGTCCTCTTCGGTGTGCATCGTCACGGATCCAGATCGGATCTGGAAATTTCCCCTTCATGCCCCTGGCCTTCTCTGTTTTGCACCGGAGTCCTTCCACCATATGTTTTCATCATGCACAGGCCCTTGCTTTTCCAGAAATCACCCTACACATTCAAATGCCCATAACTTTTGTTTTCTAATCCAAATAACACGAACTTTATGTCTATTTTGATCAGAAAAATGCGAGCAATATTAATATGTCATCCATGTTCATGTTTGCATCTTGCATCTTGCCTTGTTAGTAGTGTTATGCATGTCCACCTAATTAATAAACATGGAATGTGTTGGGCATTTTAATTCAATTTTCCCTATTCTATTTAATTTTGTGTCACTCACCTACGAATTGTTCTCCATGCTAAACAACATTTAATCTTGATGGTTAGATAAATAACTTGAATATTCTAAATTAATTGTTGGGACTCCGGTTCCATTTAAATTGGTTAAGTTGCATCTCGCATGTCATGCATATAAAGTAGGATCATGCTGGATCTTTTGCCCTAGTAGTAATTGTTGCATCTGTTGTTTCTTCTAGTGCTTTGCTTCTTCTCGGATAGGACGTTGAGATGATGTGAGCAACGATAAGTTCCTCTTCCTCTACAAGCTGGATTCCAGGCAAGCTTTACTCACTTGCTACCTATGGCTGCCGTTCCTCCCTTGTTACCGATTTTTTCCGTTGTCTTTATTCTAAACTTATGATTCGATGCTTGTGTCTCAATCCTATCATATGTTTACCTTGCAGCCATGATATAGCCTCATCCCCCACCTCCTACGACATGTTTGTTTTTTGTTTGCCTTGCGAGTCGTAGCGCATGCTTAGGTTCTTTGGCGAGTTTGTTCTTTGTCACCTTACTAGTATGATAGGTTGGTTCAACTTATTTTTTAAATGATTTTAACGCTTGGGGTAATAATAAAATTAGAAATCGAGTTAAGCCACCGGCGGGAGGCCCCTCGAGGCTTTTGGTCCCTCTGGTGTCGCCTTAGGAAAAGGTTCTTGTCCGCTGATCCAAGAATGAGCGCGCTAACCACATTGTGGGAGGAATTGGACTCCCGCCAACCTATTAGCCCTGCTGCACTCTTGTCCAAGATGCCACAACTTAGTTCGGGCTTTCCATTTGGGTACGCACATCACCAGTTCTGCAGGTACAATAGCAACAACGTTGAGGATGATGATGGTATGTTACCGATGTGCGTACGATTATATAGGTTTTCGCGGTATGACGTGAATCGTACAGTTCCGGTCAGGTTTGATCCGTTTCGCAAGTAGACGCAAACGGCTAGGTCCGCTTCGAAGCACCAGCCGAACTCTCGAGGCGGTCCCAACCTAGCTAGGTGGCTACCTAGACTTGTTTGTAGTAAGGTGAAGTGTTGTGCCGACAGTCACGCGTCAGTCTCGGTGCGTGTGGCTACAGTAGTGCATCCCTGCAGGGTTAAATCTTTTCGAGAAGTCGTATCGTCCGCGCTTATGTGACGATCTTGGATAAAGTGTTGTCTTACAAGAGTCAGATAACTTACACCTAATGATATTTGTTAACTTGTGCGATAACGAGTTTACTTATTCAACATGTGTGAATTTTTCCTCGGGTTACCTCCTAGCATTGGTTGATGGGGGCTAAATCCTGGACGGGTTTGTTTTGGTGAGTAGTTGTAGTCGGTTTTTCCGCGCTTTTTTATCCCTTTCTAATAGACGAGAGTTGTAGCGTGTCTCTGTAGACTGCTTAGTGCTGGCCGCTGCCGCTTCATAACAACAACTTCTTCCTTTGTACCCAAAGTATTTGTATCTTGTGATGATTGGTTGCGCTGGTATCTTGTGAGTATTGCTTGCCGTTGTCGGTACATTCAAAGTACTGACCCCATGATTCGGAGCTGTAGTCACAATGCAGTCAACAGGTTTGAAGTTGGACGACGTTAGCTTCGGAATCCCTCCGGCTTGGCCTGGGCAAGGATTGGACGCCATTGATTATCTTCAGGACTCTTAGTCCAATTTGTATCTTGTCCATAGTCGGATACTGTTTTGTTTACCGCTGTTATTTGGATCTTTGTATTGTATAAGTTGTATCCTTGACTCGTTTGAGTCGTCTTGTATATATCTTCTGTTGTTGTTGCAGATTATTCGTGAACTGTTGTAATGGTATCAGAAATGACAACTCCGGATCATATATTATGTGGATTCTGGCGGGAACGCTAAAATCTCCATAGTACCCGATCCAGGGGCATCACATGCTACCATGTTTATATCTTGTGAGATTCCTAACATGATCAAGATCATCTATCTGTAATGCTACATGTTGTGTTTGCTGGGATCCGATGAATATGGAATGCTACGTCAAGTTGATTATGAATCTATCATGTTTATGTTATTTATGATCTTACATGCTCTCCGCTACTAGTAGATGCTCTGGCCAAGTTGATGCTTGTAACTCCAAGAGTAGGTTCATGCCTCCTTTTCATATGTGCTCGAGTGACAGAAACGTGATGGATGTGTTGGGGCGCGTAGTGATAAACGAAAAACTTTTCCTACGCGGTACTCCCAAGATCTAGCCGAGGTAGAAGGCCACGAGTATTACCACTAGACGCGCAGGTGCGGATTATCGATGTAGCGCGTCTGGTCGGGGCAGTGCAGTCCCACGATCCGGTCCGGCCGATCCAATCCCTCGAACGTCGAAGTGCTGAACGTACAACACCTCTGCCGGTATCCACACGTACGAGGAGGAGCTCCGACGGCGGACTGCTAGGTCCGGTGCGGCGGCTGGACTGAGTGGGGCTAGGGTTCCCAACGCATGGGAGAGTGGACTAACGTGCCCGCTGGGCAACCTGCGCCCCTCTTTATATAGCGTATGGTAATGGGCTGCACAACACTTGTGGCCCATTCCCTCTGTGAGTCCGACTCACTAATTCAGTCCATTTCCGGTTCGGGTCCAACCCAACCAATATTTGCTCCCGCTCTTAAGTGTGTGACCCTGCAGGCTCATGGCGACTTGGACACGATTAGAGTCCGACTCTCAATCGATCAATCGGTAGCGGCTCCTAGCAGAACGTGCCGACTCCCAAGTTCCATTGAGTCATGACGACATACCTTTCAATGTGATATTCATCTTAGTCCTTTTTGCCTCACGATATAACTTGTCGAGCTATAGGCGATTTATCGTCATCCCTTAAATAGCTCAACTCTCTTCTCGATCCGTGATATGTGATTCATCTGACTAACTTTTAGTCAATCGACACAGTTAACACTTAACTGAGTCGCGCATGGCCATGCTTCCTGAATCATATCACTCGAGAGGGCCCAGAGAATATCTCTCCATTCGGAGGGGCAAAATCCCATCTTGATTATCCACATCACGCAGCTTGCTTCTCATTCGACCCGAACTCTGCCTTTATAGTTGCCTTGTCACAGAACAACGTTTGACAGAACCTAAGTCGGTGATCCACAACTCGGATTGTGCGACAACCTCAGGTCTAAGGATTACATTGATTGAGACATGCAAATGACGACTTGATCGTTGCATCTCAATGTGGGTCAGTCCGACTTGCTAAACTCTTTAGCCAAGTCCGTGAACGTTGGAATGGCATCACCATGCCCATGACAAGTGGAACTGTGTCATCAGCCAACACTTACATTAGTCTAGGGTGTGTGTCCAGCACAACCTAAATGACCAAGGACAATCTAGTATGAACAACATGAATACATGGTTCCACAATCGAATCACATATTCAATGACATGTATCAGATGTTCAAAACAAGGACAACTTAATAACTTTATGAATACAGTGGGAATTACATCATACATGATTGCCTCTAGGGCATATTCCCAACAGGATGGGGGTGCTGTTGCCATTAGGGAGAAAACAACAATGCTTAATTTCATTGTTTACATTACGCACTTTACTTAATGCAATAATTTTTTTCTTCCAACTTAATACCCAAAGTCTGCTTGAATTACGTTCTGAGGGTGGATTATTAGTCATAGATGTAGTTGGATTACGGTCTATGAATTATGTTGTAATGCCCGCATGAATATCATATTAATTATCATATATTGCATATGCACTACTGTGCAACTTTTATTTCTGTCAATTGCCCAGCTGCAATTTGTCTACCGAGTATGTTATCTATCTTCTATGGAGAGACACCGCACTGTGGACCCCGGTCCATTATTTTACACTGATAATACAACCACTGCAAACACTGTTTTCATTTCATTCACTTCAATCATACATCGTTTTCCACATTATACATCTAATCCTTTGTGTTAGCAAAACTGGTGAGATAGACAACCTCACTATTTCGTTGGCGCAAAGGTTGTGTTGTGTGTAGATTCCACGTTGTTGCTGAGCCTGGTAGTGCACCCTGCCAACATCATCTGTCAACAACCTTGATAGGTTATTTCTTTCTCCTAGTGGACACTCTCAACAATGATAACATAATTGAATGCATAAATATCTCTCTTCACTATGCTACTTGGAACCACTCTCCAGATGAATAACAAACACAAATTCATTGCGTAGGCCTGTAACAGCACTCCTCAAAGTCGCATTCCCATGTCTAGTTAACCCCGCGCTGTCACTATGAGCACCCTAGAAGGTACTATACAAACACCACAATTTCATAGGGTCATCCAACACAAGATATAAATATCATGCTAAACCACACGGTGCACACACTGTCACATATACACCGTGATCAAAGTGTTTACGTAGATCTCATAACAAAACCACTTGAGTAGCATAACAGATGAAGAATAACATCTAATGATTCAACTATATTACAAATCTCATGATCACATAAAGATCACACCATGGGAGAGAGGGAGATGAAACACATAACTACCGGTAGAGCCCTCAGCCCCGGGGAAGAACTACTCCCTCCTCATCATAGGAGACATCAACGTCGATGGAGATGGTGGTGGAGTTGATGGACATGGATCCGGGGCACTTCCCCGGCTGGCAGGGTGCTGGAACAGAGATTTCTGTCCCCCGAAACTTCTCGGTGGCGGCGGTGGAACTATGGATGTTTTTGGTGGAAAATGCTGATTCATCTAGGGTTTATGCATCGGGGCGTATATATGAGCGAAAGGGCGATGTCGGGGGGTTGCAAGGGGGCCCACACCACATCCCGACGCGGAAAGAGGGGGAACCGCTCCCCCTATGGTGTGGTGGCTCTGTGGCCCCCCTCCGGGTCTCATCGGGACTTCTAAGACTTCTGGCTTTTGAATTTTCCAATTCCGAGAATATTTCCAGAACAACTTTTCTAAAACTAAAAACAACAGAAAACAAGTAACTGGCTCCGTGGCATCTTGTCAATAGGTTAGTCCGTAAAATCGATAAAATAACATAAAGTGTATAGCTAACATGTGGGAAACAATAAGAAAACTACATGGAACATCAGAAATTAAGGATACTTTTATGGCGTCTGAACATTCCCAAGCTTAGTTCCTACTAGTCCTCGAGTAGGTAAACGATAAAAACACATAATTTCCGAGGTGACATGATACCAACATAAACTTGGTCATCATATTAATTTAAAGCATGTAAACTAGGATCAAATAAATAAAGGTTGTGTTTTATAGTTGATATCAAAGAGTAATGTATAAACCATTAGGAAAAACAAAGTAAAACCTTTCAATGAATCAATACTAAAAGACAATCCACTGTGCAAAGTATATTAAAGATGATTTAAGCTTCAAGAACAACAATATAATCATCCAAGCCATCAAACTCTCACAACAACCCTTGTTAGCATCAAGTCAAGTGACAACAATATGCATGTAGGAAAATTATTCAAATAATTGTGCACTCAAAACAAGCAAGCGTTCTGTATTGGTTCCTAGCACCAGGATGTTATGGTTAAAAGAACATTATGGGGGGTTTGGAAAGTCAGTGGAAGAAAGTCTCACACAACTGAAAGTGATCATTAGACAGGAAGAAGTATTATAATTGAAGTTATGCAAGGAGTAGTGATTGCCACACAACGGATGCACATAGAGCTATAAGTGTATGAAAGCTCTCCAATGGAACTAGTGGGGGTGCATCCAACTTTCTCACGAAGACCTAGAGCTCTTTTGAGGAGGCTCATAATTGGAATATACAAGCCAAGTTCTATAATGTAAGTTCCCCAAATAGTTATGTAAGTCATAATATGAAAAATCTCTCCAAACTAAAGTAATGATGTCAACCAAGCACAAGTGTGGAATAAATGATAGTAGTGCTACCCCCTCTCTCTTTATTATCTCTCTTTTGCCTTTTTTTTTCTCTTTTTGGCTTTTTCTCTTTTGTTTTTTTATAACCTCAATGGTAGGGGCAATACTCTATTTTACAATGAATCCTCACACTTTTAGTACTCATAACTCAAAATGAAATATCTCTGATGTAAATAAAACTAAATGCTTCTGCCAGTGTAGCAGTATGCAAAATGACAATGAAGCATGACAAGTAACATAATGAAGATGAATGGTATATGGCAATATATCTCGGAATGGCTATGGAAATGCCATAATAGGTAGGTATGGTGGATGTTTTGAGGAAGATATTTTTTGTCTTATGTGTAGAAGAACAAAGTTCTCCCACAGGGCTTGGGTGCACTGGTGAAGTTTGCACCAACTCTCAATGTGAGAATGAGCAATGACAGTACCGAAGAGGCTAGCAAATATGGATGATGGAAGTGCCAGAAAACCGCAACATAGAACTCACAAGTTAAAAGATTCCAAATAAAATCAGGATTTCACAAGGCATAATGAAAATCACTCCAAGAGGATCCGTGGCAGTGACAAGTCACTGTTGGCTACCCCGGCCATAGCGCGTAACAAAAATCTATCACGATTGCTATCAGTAAAGGAAGTCATATACTATTATCCTATCAACTGGTTATTTGAGTGTGGCACAGTTTCAAGCTTCTAGGCCAACCATTAATTGTTTTACTCTACTAAACCAGCAAGTTTACCATTAAGCATATTAATATCTCAAAACAACAGCAAATGATCAAGTGAAATAGTTTAGTGATCTACAAGAATATGCAAGCTTTTTCGTTATACCATCTACCACATGTAGCATTTTCTATTTCCTTCAAACACCATACAAAATATGTTTCAACAAAAACTCTCTAAATAATACGTAAAGAAAGCTTGAGAGTACTCACATAACTCTACTAGCAAAAAGTGAACACTCACAGAACAATAAGAATAAAAACTACAGTGTTCTAAGCAATGAAAACGGAGCGTGTCTCTATCCCATACAAGTATGATAGGTTCCAGTGATATTAATGAAGCAAGGAAAACAAAAGTAAACAAAAGAAAACTGAACGGAAAATAAATGACGCTCCAAGTAAATTTCATATGATGTGACCGAATAAAAATATAGTTCCACGAGAAGTGACCTGATAGATAGTTGATAAAGAAGGGGATGCCCAAGGCATCCCCAAGCTTAGATGCTTGAGTCTTCTAAAAATATGCTTGGATGAACCACGGGGGCATTCCCAAGCTTTGACCTTGCACTCTTCTTGATCACATATATCACCTCTTCTCTTGACCCTTGAAACTTCCTTCATACCATACTCAAACAGTAATTCGCATTAGAGGGTTTGTGCAACAATAAAAAATCCATGGGTTCTGTATGGCACAAGTGCTATTGATACTTGTAAACATTAGCTACATCCACTGATATTTCGTGAAGCGAAGAAATCCACTTTACATCACAAAAGAGCCAATGCAAGAAAAATGGCAGAATATGTCAAAACGAGAACATTCTTTAAAGACGATTTTTTTGGGGCACTTACACTGCTCAAATGAAAATACTTAAAGAACAAAAAAGTTGTGTAATTAGCTCTGGAATAAACACAAGAAAGTCAGGTCATTATGATCTTCTTGGGTGTTTCACGATTTTTTACGGTGGACAGCAGAAATCTCTTTCCTGCACAGAAATCCGAAAACCAACTCCAACTCTCGTCAGAAACTTTACTTGGCACTACTAAAACATGAAAATAAAGGTACAAATGAGTTGCTACAGAAGTATACAACCCCTTGACTCAAAGAAAACAGAGAAAAACAAAGAAAAAATAAAACCATGGGTTATCTCCCAAGAAGTGCTTTTCTTTAACACCTATTTAGCTAGGCATGATAATTTGAGAAGATGCTCACATAAGAATTATAAATTGAAGAAAAATAGAGAATCAAGAAGAAAATGTAAAAAAAAATAAGTCTAAACCACTTCCTATGAAAAATAATCTTGTAGAAGAATAAGTCAATAAAACACAAAGTGGCTAGCATAAGAAGACAAAATAATTGCAACTTCAGAAATTTCAACATAAAGAGGGGAAACATGATATTTTTAGATGCATAGGACTATTTTTCCCTCTCTCATAATAACTTTCACTAGAATCATGAATAAAATTAACAATATAACTATCACAAGAAACATTCTTATCGTGAGACCCATGCATAAAACAATTATTACTCTCCACATAAGCATAGTCATTCTTATTAATAGAAGTGGGAGCAAATTCAACAAAATAGCTATCATTATCATTCTCATCACCATAATCATCAAACATAGGAGGCATATTATAATCATAATTAATTTTCTCCTCAATAGTAGGTGGACTGAAAATATCATTTTTTTCATTGTAATCATCATATATTGGAGGCAAAGTATCATCAAAGAAGATTTCCTCCTCAAAACTTGGGGGACTAAAAATATCATTTTCATCAAAACCAGCTTCCCCAAGCTTAGAATTTTCCATAGCATTAGCCATAATGGTGTTCAAAGGATTCATACTAATAACATTTCTACTAGCATGCAAATAAAGTTCCATAGGGTATTTAATTTTCTCTTCAAACACTTCATGTCCTAACTCAAAATAAATATTATAAAGCTCTCTCATATTTTTTCTGTTTTCCATTAAGCCTAATTAGTAAAAATTAAAACAAAGAACAAGTAAAAATAAGCCTAACTAGTGAAAACAAGAAACAAAAGATATAATTGCAGAATCTAAAGGAAATAACCTCGAGCACTCACACCCGAGGATGTGAGTACCTTTTACCTTACCTCCCCGGAAACAACGCCAGAAAAGAGTTTGTGCTAGAGTTGACGAGGGAGTGGTTGCTTCTTGATGACTTTGAGGTCCCCGTCAACGGCGCCAGAAAAGAGCTTGATGTCTACGCACGCTTCTATTCTTGTAAACAGTGTTGGGCCTCCAAGTGTAGAGGTTTGTAGAACAACAACAAGTTTCCCTTAAGTGGATTACCCAAGGTTTATCGAACTCAGGGAGGAAGAGGTCAAATGTATCCTTATCAAGCAACCCTGAAATTAGTTCCCAATACACCAAATACAATTGTTGTATAGGTGCACTAGTTCGGAGAAGAGAGAGAGAAATACAAGTAGTATGGATAATTATAAGTGATAATAGCAATCTGAAATAAAAATGGCAGCAAGCAAACATGAAGCAGAATAGGTTGTAAACGGTATTTCAATGCTTGAAAATAAGGCCTAGAGATCCTACTTTCACTAGTGGACACTCTCAACAATGATAACATAATTGAATGCATAAATATCTCTCTTCACTATGGTACTCCGAACCACTCTCCGGTCGAATAACAAACACCAATTCATTGCGTAGGGCTGTAACAACACTCCTCAAAGTCGCATTCCCATGTCAGTTAACCCCACGCTGTCACTATGAGCGCCCTAGAAGGTACTAGACAAACACCACAACCACAATTTCATAGGGTCATCCAACACAAGATATAAATATCATGCTAAACCACACGGTGCACACACTATCACCTTTACACCGTGATCAAAGTGTTTACGGAGGTCTCATAACAAAACCACTTGAGTAGCATAACAGATGAAGAATAAAATCTAATGATTCAACTAGATTACAAAGCTCATGATCACATAAAGATCACACCATGGGATAGAGAGATGAAACAAATAGCTACCGGTAGAGCCCTCAGCCCCGTGGAAGAACTACTCCCAAATCATCATAGAAGACAGAAACGTCGATGGAGATGGCGGTGGATTCGATGGAGATGTATCCGGCGTGGAAAAGGTCCATGTGGAGATAAATCTCTCCACGTGAGGCTTTTTCCTTTTTTCTCTTTATTTATTTATTTAATATTAAATTAAATTAATTAATTAATATATATATCAATTAAATTCATTTTTAATGTTAAATTAATATATGAATATATTCGATTTGAAATTAATATATGAATATATTTAATTCGAAACTAAATATTTTTACATATTATTAAATTTAAATTTCATACTTAAATGAATATATAAAATTAATTAATTCACAAATAATTTATTTATATATTATTTAATATCAAATTAATTCTCGTGGCTCCGGAACTCCTTTCGGACCACCCCGAACTTTTTTGGCACCCCGGAACACTTCCGATACCTCTTCTTTATTCATCGGAACTTTTCCGGTGCCTCTTTCTCTTTCTCGGAACCATTCCGGTTTCTCTCTTCCTAATTCCGATAATTCCAAAACGATTTCAAGCGTCGTCTATCCTTCATTGTGTTACCCTATCGGTTCGGGACTACTACGGCATGTCCGGGACACCTCCCCGATCAATGATCAATAGCAGGACCTAGACGTCCATAATGACCCATGTCATCCATCGAATCAATCGCCGTTGAATCTTAACATAGACTCCCATTTCTTTCGTTACTTAGATACATGTCTTGTCCGACACTTCTTGATCCTTGACATCCCCATGTCATGTTCAATCTCGTTACCGACAAGATCTCTTCAACTCGTTCCCGTGATCTTTCATCCCCGTGACCTAGTCACACGCTGCACAACTTTATGGATGAAATCACACCGTGTGGGCCCAGATTATCTAACCATCACGTGGGTAAACGAATCTCTCTCTTGTCCACACGCCGCAACATATCCCACTGGAATACCCAAGATACACCTTTATAATCACCATGTCACAGTGTGATGTTTGATGCACTCAAAGCAGCCTCGGAGATAGCAATTAAATGTGATCTCATGGTCTAAGGATTACGATACTATATTTATAAGTAATGCAAGTGTGAACTTTGTGATACGATCATGTTGCAATACTTATGTTGGGCATGTTCACCACCCCATTCTCCAATAAGTGACTCCACAGTCAACTGAATAAATGTCACATGATCGTGAAACCTTCGATAATCAATTACCGAGTACACTAGTTTGATATAGAAGATAACTAGGAACTTGGTCATATAATAACCACTAGTTGTTCACACATCAAACATGTATTAATGTATCCTATTAATACAATTATATCATGATATGCAACTATTATAAACTTAATGAATTATTGCATAAATATACTCTTATTTATTTGCCTCTAGGGCATAATTCCTTCATAAACTCCCTCTGGTAGATGCATAAAACAACTTTTCCAAAGAAACATACACACCGGAGAGTTTTGCAAGCCAATATTATAACACTCTAAAGATATAAGTGAAGCTCTCATATAGACATGAAAAAAATAATTATGATCTCATGGTTCATCGAATCCTAGCAAACACAACATGCAACAATTACATAATGACAATCTGATCATGTTAGACAGCTCACAAGATCTGAACATGGTGGCACAAAGTGGAGAGATCGCCGTCTATTTCTCAATATGTGATGTTTTTCGGGTAAAAGGCAAGTTATATGCGAAGAGACGGTCCCAGGGGCTGGCCAGGGCCACCAAGCGACCTCATGGTGCAGGGGGGCCTGGCCACGCCTAATGGTCACCTGGTGGCTGTGGGGCCCACCCACATCTCACATTTGGACTTCGTCTTTGTTCCGGGTAAAAAATAATATCCCTAGATTTTCAGGACTTTTGGAGGATATTTCCTATAGAGCTTTTCTGAAATACAAAAACATCAGAAAATAGGAACTAGCTTTGGGCACTGGGTTAATAGGTTAGTACATGAAAATGCCCGGAAAACAAAGAAAAACATGTGGAAAACATAGGGTAATCGGTAGAAAACAATGATGGAGTATAAAAAATTATAGATATGTTTGTGACGTACCACCGTGGGTTTAGGCCTCAGCACCACTTACTCTGAGTGGACTACTCGACATGGCAATCAGATCATCAATAGAAAACATTGTTGGAAATAGTTCTTGTAATTAAAGATTGATAGTTCTAGATTACAAAGTAGTAAGGCTATGGTCGTGGTGATGGAGATGTTGGTGGACTAGTGATGGCGGCAGCACTTTATGATAATGGTGAATGATGTTAGCCTCCCTTCTGGGGTTTTCCTTTCCCTTTTATGGCGGAAGCGGACGAATCTTGGTTTACGGTGGGCTTCCTTCGCGAATTAGCCCTAAGCCCTTTGATGAATTTATGCCGATTTGAATAGACGGTCAAAATGGTTCATGGTACGGTGGCCTGCACGGTCACAAGCCGTCGTACCCATGCTCGTTATGTGTGCTCCGCATGCATGTTCACTTGGTTTTTCGGCATTTTCTTCTTTCCTTCCTTATAGGCCAGATCTTAAGTGATTTCCACGTCCAAAACTTTAAGTAAAATTATGAAAAGTGATTTGCAATTGATTCAGACATTATTAATTAGTGATAGGTACACAATTGATATATCATCATTCTCGTGAACAATATATGATTTAATCATTTATAAAAAATGTGTATATTTTGCACACATCAACATGGTTATACCTAACCTTTTCAGCATTCTTGAACCATTTCATGTGGAATTTAAAATTTTATTTTGGAATTTTAAAATGTACGGAAAATACTAGCAGGTATTGAGGGCGAGTAAAGTTAACATGGGAGCAGGCGGTAAGAATAGACTCGGGGGATTGAAATTTATCCAGAGTCCTGAATCTTGATTGGCCTGCAGGGAAATTAGAAATCCATGTGTGAGGATCTTAGTTTTCTTGTACTTCGGTTATTTTTTTTCTCTATTTATAATTGTGGAGTACATACGTTTATACATGCTGGATTTCATACCTATACTGATGTTCTTGTTGCAAAATATTACCCACACTATATTTCTTATCAAATAATTTACGATCTTTTCTCTCGCTAAAAGAGAGAGGACGGGAAAAGAACTTAATAACCAAAAACTTACAAAAAGTAGAAAATGAAAAAAGGGTTTCCGGAGTGCGCTATGTTAAGCTGCACTCATTTCGTTTTGCTAATGGCCAAGAACATGCCTATTTGATATCTTCGGTTGCACCATCTTTTTCCCCGTCAGTAGCGGTGACATGGGCCACGTGGCACATCCATATGATCGGGCACCAAGTGTTTGCGCAGTGCCGCACTCGACAAAGTTAGCTTGTTACCAACTGTCACACCTAAAACACACTCGTCACATAACCTTGTTTGTGGAGTGTCACCCACTTGCCTAGTGTAATTTGGTGGCGCTCAGCCTACATTAGAGATGGCCGAGTGTCCGATAGATCGCACGCGGCAAACAACTGGGCACTCAGCAAAAACGCTGATTCTTGTAGGGACTTAAAACATAACTATATCCCTTCCTCAAAATAGGACATACATTTTTAGTCAAAATTCAACTTAGAGTAATATGGACCAATCTTATAGGCAAAAGTGTAAACATTTACAAGATCTAATAAACATAGTACGAAATGTATTTTTTAGTTGGTCAACTGATAGACATTTGGTATTCCAAATGTCCATATTTTTATCAATAAGATCTACTCCCTCCGTCCGAGTATTCATGTCATGCGCGTGTTTCTAGGTTATCAATTACTCCCTCCGTCCGGGTTTATAGGTCCTACGCGTATCCCTAGGTTGTTAATTTGACCAACATAATCTAAGTTATAAAACATAAAAATTATATAATTAGAAAATACAAATTCTATATTTTCTAATGATATAATTTTTGTTACATATATCTTATTTTAAATTGGCAAATTTGACAACCTAGAACTACGCGCAGGACCTATAAACCCGGACGGAGGGAGTACTATGCGTCCATACTCCTTTTTTAAGTAAAGGAGGGGGTATGAAATTACTATGCGTCCATACTCACATTGGTTGACGCGGACGCGGACAGCAGCGAAGATGGTCCGATTGTGGTCTCCATGGAGGAGCCGTGAGCAGAGCACATGGATCAATTGGCGGCCTAGTAGATTTTTTTTTTTGGCGAAAACGCAAAAGAGCTGCGTTTCGATTCATTGATAGAAAGAGAGAGTTTATGTACAAGCCTTTTGGAACAGGCGACCCCGCGCGTTACAACTCAACCCACTACCTAGACTAGGGGAGAAGAAGCCCAAGGCCACAAGCGCCCGCGCTCACCCAAGAACGAGCCTCGGTCTTGATGGTTTCCATCAAGGCGCCTACCGAGGGTCTTGCGTTGTCGAAGACGATTGCGTTCCGCTGCTTCCAAATCCACCACGCGGTGAGCATGACGATAGAGGAGGTTCCCTTTCGGAGCAAGCGTGGGGTGGAGCCTAGAGCCAATTTCCACCAGTCGACAAAATCGTCTCCCACAACGGGGGGGCTTGCCGTGGATCGAATCCACGAGAGCACCTCATGCCAGATCGTTCGCGAGAACGAGCACCCAGTGAGAATGTGGCCCATCGACTCCACCGCCTGGTCACAAAGCGGGCATCTCGGATGATGCGGTAATCCCCTGCGTGCCAGCCTCTCTCCCGTCCAACATCTGTCAAGACAGGCCAACCAAATGAAGAACTTCACCCTAGGGGGAGCCCAGGATTTCCAGTTCAGTTTCCACGATCTGGATACGGTCGCCCCTTGAAAAAGCGCCTCATAGCAAGATTTAGCGGAGTACTGGGCGTCGGGGGTCCAACGCCAAAGCAATCTGTCTGGAGTTTCCTGAAGCTGCACCCTTTGTAGCTCTCCCCACACCCTAATGTATTGGAGGAGGGCAACCGGACAAAGAGCGCCCCCAATGTCGGAGATCCAGCGACGGTCCACCAGAGCCTCTTTGACCGTCCTGGATTTTCTGCGGCGTTTGGAGATGAGGGCTGTTAGGTTAGGTGCGATGTCATCCATCGATCTACCCCCCAGCCATCTGTCCTTCCAAAACAACATGTTTGCCCCGTCACCCAGCACCCACTCAGTGGATGTTGCGAATATTTGGTGTTCATCCCGAGAGAATTGCATGTCGAGACCCTTCCAGGGTCTCTGTGGGTCCGTATGCAGACGCCAAAGCCAACGGGTCCGTAGGCTCACCGAAGTACGAGCGAGGTCAGGGATCCCGAGGCCACCCAAACTTAGCGGACGGCAGACCGTCGCCCAATTGACATGGCAATGTCCCCCGTTTGCCGACTCTCGACCCGTCCAGAGGAATCCACGCAAAATCTTCTCAATCTTTCTCCGGGTTTTCTTGTTTGCGCTAATGACCATCAGCTGGTGTAGGGGGATTGCAGCTAGAACAGCCTTGACTAGCGCAAGTCTCCCAGCTTTGGGCATCAAAGCCGCTTTCCACGTTGGAAGCTTGTCCGCTATCCGGTCGACCAATGGTTGCAAGGCGTCGCTGGGGAGTCTTCGTAACCCTAGTGGAATGCCAAGGTATTTGACCGGGAATTGGGCGAGTTGACATCCCATCACCGCGGCTGCTCCCAGCGCCACATCCTCCCCACAACCGATCGGGGATACGGAACACTTAGCGAAGTTAGTGTGGAGGCCAGATGTGTGGCCATAAAACGCAAGAATCTCCTTGAGATTTTGCAGCTCCACATCGTCCGGGTGACAGAAAATCACCACATCGTCCGCGTAGAGAGAAACCGTGGTGACCAAGTCCTGACGTGCCACCCTTCGCAGGAGCCCAAGCTCTGCAGCCTTTGCCAATATCTTGTTAAGTGTGTTGATCACCAGGACGAACAGCTGGGGTGATAAGGGATCTCCCTGCCGGAGGCCGCGCCTATGCCAGATAGGGGAGCCTGGCTCACCATTGAGCATCACCCTCGAGCTTGCCGTGGAGAGTAGAATAGCTACCCATGTTGGGAATATGCCCTAGAGGCAATCATGTATGATGTAATTCCCACTGTATTCATAAAGTTATTAAGTTGTCCTTGTTTTGAACATCTGATATATGTCATTGAATATGTGATTCGATTGTGGAACCATATATTCACGTTGTTCATACTAATTGTCCTTGGTCGTTAAGGTTGTGCTGGACACACATCCTAGACTAATGTGAGTGTTGGCTGATGACACGGTTCCACTTGTCATGGGCATGGTGATGCCATTCCAACGTTCACGGACTTGGCTAAAGAGTTTAGCAAGTCGGACTGACCCACATTGAGATGCAACGATCAAGTCGTCATTTGCATGTCTCAATCAATGTAATCCTTAGACCTGAGGTTGTCGCACAATCCGAGTTGTGGATCACCGACTTAGGTTCTGTCAGACGTTGTTCTGTGACAAGGCAACTATAAAGGCAGAGTTCGGGTCGAATGAGAAGCAAACTGCGTGATGTGGATAATCAAGATGGGATTTTGCCCCTCCGATTGGAGAGATATTCTCTGGGCCCTCTCGAGTGATATGATTCAGGAAGCATGGCCATGCGCGACTCAGTTAAGTGTTAACTGTGTCTATTGACTAAAGAGTTAGTCAGATGAATCACATATCACGGATCGAGAAGAGAGTTGAGCTATTTAAGGTATGACGATAAATCGCCTATAGCTCGACAAGGTATATCGTGAGGCAAAAGGGACTAAGATGAATATCGCATTGAAAGGTATGTCGTCATGACTCAATGGGACTTGGGAGTCGGCACGTTCTGCTAGGAGCCGCTACCGATTGATCGATTGGGAGTAGGACTCCAATCGTGTCCATATCGCCATGAGCCTGCAGGGTCGCACACTTAAGAGCGGGAGCAAGCATTGGTTGGGTTGGACCCGAACCGGAAATGGACTGAGTTAGTGAGTCGGACTCACGGAGGGAATGGGCCACAAGTGTTGTGAAGCCCATTACCATACGCTATATAAAGAGGGGCGCAGGTTGCCCAGCGGGCACGTTAGTTCACTCTCCCATGCGTTGGGAACCCTAGCCCCACTCAGTCCAGCCGCCGCACCGGACCTAGCAGTCCGCCGTCGGAGCTCCTCCTCGTACGTGTGGATACCGGTAGAGGTGTTGTACGTTCAGCACTTCGACGTTCGAGGGATTGGATCGGCCGGACCGGATCGTGGGACTGCACTGCCCCGACCCGACGCGCTACATCGATAATCCGCACCTGCGCGTCTAGTGGTAATACTCGTGGCCTTCTACCTCGGCTAGATCTTGGTAGTATCGCGTAGGAAAAAGTTTTCGTTTATCTCTACGCGTGCCAACAACCCACTCACAGAATCTCGGTCCGAACCCAACCTTACGGAGGACCTCAAAGAGGAGTCCCCATGACACTGAATCGAAGGCTCGCGCAATGTCAAGCTTGAGCATCACCCTAGGCTCCTTGAGTCGATGAAGTAGACGCGCTGTTTGTTGTACCAACATGAAGTTATCATGAATGCATCGGCCTCGGATAAAAGCACTTTGGTTGGTATCAATGAGTTGGTGCAACCGGGGTGCGAGGCGGATGGCCAGGGTCTTGGCCGCCAGCTTGGCGAACAGGTGAATGAGGCTGATCGGCCGGTAATCGCCAATAGCAGCCACATCCGGGCGCTTGGGAATGAGGACGATCAACGCCTGGTTCAATCCCTGAAACCCCCTCCCGCACATTGAGTAGAACTTGTTGAAGGCCGCCATGAAGTCATCCTTGACAATGTCCCAACAAGACTGAAGGAACTCACCCGTGAAACCGTCCGGGCCCGGCGCTTTCCCCTTGGGTAGCTGCCTAACCACCTCCCAAATTTCTTCCATCGAGAATGGCTCCTCTAGGTCGGCAAGGTTGCAGGCGTGGACTCCCAGAAAGTCGAGGTCGAGGGAGAAGTCTCGCTCCTCGGACGTACCCAGGATGTTCTTGAAGTGCAGGAAGGTCGCTTCCGCCATCTCTGCGTGATCAGAGGCCACCCCTCCCTCCACAGCAAGCTCCCGGATGGTGTTTTTCCGTCGACGGTGGGAGGCGTGATGATGGAAGAACGCCGTGTTGGCGTCCCCCTCAGCGAGCCATGCAATCTTAGCCCGCTGTCGAGCCATAGTGCGGTCCAGAGAGGCGAGGCCGAGGTGGGTGAGCTTGAGCTTGGCCCGGAGAGTGCGCTCAAGGTCGGTGAGTTGCCGCGACTCCATGGCCACATCAAGTCTGAGAACAACCTCCCGCGCTATTAGAAGCTGCAGTTTGACGCACCCGATCTTCTTGTCGCTCCAACTCATCAGCCGTCGAGCTGTGCGTTTCATTTTGGCATGGAGGCGACGAAACGGGTCTGGGTCCCCGTCGATGTCCCCCCAGGCCGCTTCCACCGTCTCACGGAACCCGTCCAACTTAAGCCAGAAGTGTTCAAATTGGAACCTCTTCCGGCCCCCTTGCTGTGTAGTGCAGTCGAGGAGGAGGGGGGAATGGTCGTCCACCACAGAGGCAAGGCAGCGGAGTGTGTGACAGGTGTGAAGCTCCTCCCAGTCCACCGAGCAAAGAACCCGATCGAGCTTGACGAGGGTAGGAGGGTTCCTTTCATTGGACCAGGTGTAGCGCCTGCCATGAAGGTAAACCTCTTTAAGTTCGCAGTCGCTCATAAAGCGCCTCATCCTCCCCATCATGCGACGGTTTAGGTTGCCATTGTTCTTGCCTGGTAGATTTTGGGTGGCGGGAATCAGCCGATTCGGTAAGGTGACGAGGTCCAACTGCAAGGAAAGGCAGTTCATCGGCAGGATCTGTGGTGGCGGCCTGGGGAGGGAGTGTAGCACACGGTCGGGGAAAAGGATGTCTCGCGGGACGATGGAGGAGATCGACGGGAAAAAAGAGATGCATGTTCAGCCGAGAGTGGCAGTTTGATGTATTTACAAGAATCGACATGGGCATTAAGTTGTACCGCTTTGGGAGTTGAGCAGGAAGTCAGGGGAAGCACCTCTGGAGGCTTTTCCTCGCCGGCCTATTCCATGAATGGCTTCGTCAAAGCCCACAGCGAAGCAGACCCCTTTGTTTCCATTTGGTGGAAAACAAGCCCAACTGAGATAAAATTACAAGTCAATCTTCAGGAACTCGGGGTAGAGTACTGGTGAACTGGACCTGGATGCAATTTGGCTCACATGCGTGCATATGCTAGTTCAGTCGACTCGGAAGCTTAATGGCAAGTGAGCGATCCATGTGTACGTTCAAACCCCAAGACAACGAAGATGTCGACACAAAAGTCTACCTAGTACTCCAACTCACATCGGTCATTAATGTGAAGTTCGGCCGATGGAATTGTTTAATGGTCGGTTGAGTGGACTAGTAGTTCACATCTTAATGTGGAGGATTCTGATAACTTTCCCCAACGGAAATTACGAACTACAAAGTCTGTCCGCAGCCTTCGCGACGTAACTTCAAAAATTACAAAGGCCGCAAAAGGATCTGAGAGTACACGCAGGTTTCCATAGGTGAAGCACAAGGAAGGCTCCACTACAGGAAACGCGCGATACGCCGACGGCCTGAAGCCGTCGGCACAGCCACGATTCCCGTCGGCACCGCCTGTGCCGACGGTGGCCGTCGGCACAGTGCCGTCGGCGTATCACCGCGTCGGCTCAGCTCATTTGGCCGTCGGCACAAGAAACCCCGTCGGCACAACATACATGTGGGGCCCACCTGCTCTGACAGTGGGACAGGGATGTCAGGAGACGAGCGGCTGGTGGAGGTAACTGTGCCGACGGCATTGCCGTCGGCACAGAGAGGGACACGTGGCGCCGCCTGGTGCGCTCCTGGGGCAGAGGCTATGCCGACGGCAATGCCGTCGGCACAGGCCTGACCATTTGGTCAGCGTAGGACCTGTGCCGACGGCGGTAACGGCGTCGAAAGGGGTAGCATTGTGGAACTAGGTGCTTGGTTGTGTTAGGGTAGGCCATAGGAACATAAAACAACAAGGTAGAACCCACCTCTTCGGAAGATTCACGACGTTTCGTCCGATACGGGGGTTTCACCCTATAAGCGCGTGTAAACTCACGAGAGAGAAGTGGATGCCGGTGAAGCGGCCCACACCCCGGAGTGAAATCTTTGGCATCAAAAGCACACAACACACCTATAATAACATGCTATGGCATAAACTTGCTTGTGTTGGGGTCCAGACGCTCCGGATCCCCCCCTCCGGTGAAACCCTAGACCCGCAGGAGAAATACCGGACTTATACGGAAACACGCGGTAACGGCGTCGAAAGGGGGTAGCATTGTGGAACTAGGTGCTTGGTTGTGTTAGGGTAGGCCATAGGAACATAAAACAACAAGGTAGAACCCACCTCTTCGGAAGATTCACGACGTTTCGTCCGATACGGGGGTTTCACCCTATAAGCGCGTGTAAACTCACGAGAGAGAAGTGGATGCCGGTGAAGCGGCCCACACCCCGGAGTGAAATCTTTGGCATCAAAAGCACACAACACACCTATAATAACATGCTATGGAATAAACTTGCTTGTGTTGGGGTCTAGACGCTCCGGATCCCCCCCTCCGGTGAAACCCTAGACCCGCAGGAGAAATACCGGACTTATACGGAAACACGCGGTAACGGCGTCGAAAGGGGGTAGCATTGTGGAACTAGGTGCTTGGTTGTGTTAGGGTAGGCCATAGGAACATAAAACAACAAGGTAGAACCCACCTCTTCGGAAGATTCACGACGTTTTGTCCGATACGGGGGTTTCACCCTATAAGCGCGTGTAAACTCACGAGAGAGAAGTGGATGCCGGTGAAGCGGCCCACACCCCGGAGTGAAATCTTTGGCATCAAAAGCACACAACACACCTATAATAACATGCTATGGAATAAACTTGCTTGTGTTGGGGTCCAGACGCTCCGGATCCCCCCCTCCGGTGAAACCCTAGACCCGCAGGAGAAATACCGGACTTATACGGAAACACGCGGTAACGGCGTCGAAAGGGGGTAGCATTGTGGAACTAGGTGCTTGGTTGTGTTAGGGTAGGCCATAGGAACATAAAACAACAAGGTAGAACCCACCTCTTCGGAAGATTCACGACGTTTCGTCCGATACGGGGGTTTCACCCTATAAGCGCGTGTAAACTCACGAGAGAGAAGTGGATGCCGGTGAAGCGGCCCACACCCCGGAGTGAAATCTTTGGCATCAAAAGCACACAACACACCTATAATAACATGCTATGGCATAAACTTGCTTGTGTTGGGGTCCAGACGCTCCGGATCCCCCCTCCGGTGAAACCCTAGACCCGCAGGAGAAATACCGGACTTATACGGAAACACGCGGTAACGGCGTCGAAAGGGGGTAGCATTGTGGAACTAGGTGCTTGGTTGTGTTAGGGTAGGCCATAGGAACATAAAACAACAAGGTAGAACCCACCTCTTCGGAAGATTCACGAAGTTTCGTCCGATACGGGGGTTTCACCCTATAAGCGCGTGTAAACTCACGAGAGAGAAGTGGATGCCGGTGAAGCGGCCCACACCCCGGAGTGAAATCTTTGGCATCAAAAGCACACAACACACCTATAATAGCATGCTATGGCATAAACTTGGTTGTGTTGGGGTCCAGAAGACCCGGAGCCCCCCTCCGGTGAAAACCCACTCGATAGTGGTGTCGGTGTAGTATGAATAAATGAAATCGACTTAGATCTCTCGATACATGGTAACGGTTGTGAATTTCTATATTTTAAACATAAAATAGTAACATATTAATTTTATCAATTTATAGTAACTAATAAATACACATGCATGCACAAAATAAGAAAAAGAAAAAAGTTCACCTGTGCCGACGGCAAAGCCGTCGGCATAGTACTGGGTAGGCCCCAGCCAGACGGCGCAGTACGGCGCAGTAACCAGTGCCGACGGCGTTTCGGCTGCCGAGGGCCACCGTCGGCCTCTTTCTGGCTGTGCCGACGGCTAAATTGGTGCCGAGGGCCACCGTCGGCCTCCTTGGTGTTGTGCCGACGGCGAAATTCGTGCCGACGGCCTCTGGCGCAGGCTGGGGCTCTGACCCCCTGTGCCGACGGTGCCCGACATTTGGCCGTCGGCACATGTTTTGGCCGTCGGCACATAGAGTCATTCCTGTAGTGCTCATTTATCTACGCCACAAGTTCAAAAAAATAAGAAAAAGAAAACTTGTTGTTCTTTCTTTCGTCCATCCAAACAAAAACTGCATCCGTTTACCCTTGCAGCATTTTTTTTTTGTAAATGGGTAAACCCAGTCAGATTGATGCATACTGACTGGACATTGGGAATCAGCTGATAGCTGAGAACCGGTCGAGTGGACATTGGGAACCAGACGCGTCAACTTGCAGTTTTGAGACGTACAATTACCATTCACTAACCTACAATTTCTTGCCGATCTAGAGAAACTTTGCATGTGCTGACTAATTATAAATCTCGGGAGAAGAACTTCTCCAGATTCCTACAAATGCCAATTGGGTAGTAGTGCGATTAAATTTTGCGCAAATCCAGAGGAAACCATCAAAATTAATCAAGCGAATCATCTCACGGGATTAGTAGCTAGTAGAAGCAACGGCGTCCCTAGAACTTCAAAACCAGCCACTAGCAACCGGCATTCAGCATCCTAGACGCAGCCAGCAATAGGCAGCTTCTAGTAAAAAGAGATAGAAACCGAGTGGGAGAGAAAGAAGAAAATAGCAACCAAGATAGCAATTGGGAGGGAGAGGGTGAGAGTCGAGCATGCAGCTCGCCACCGGGGCGATGAGCTCCCTCCTCCCCAAGCTGGTGCAGCTGCTCCATGAGGAGTACGACCTGCAGACGGGCTTGAAGAAGGGGATCAAGGATCTCAGGGACGAGCTGTTGATCATTGAAGCTGCACTTGTGAAGCTATCCGATGTGCCCTTGGACCAGCTTGATCCGCTGGTCAAGATTTGGGCGAACGACGTCAGGGAGCTGTCCTACGCTATCGAGGACAGCCTCGACTCCTTCATGGTGCGTGTCGAAGGTGCTGAACCAGAGAAGCGACACACCTTCTTCGGGTTCATCAAGAATACTTACAAGAAGGTCAACAAACTCAAGACTCGTCGTGAAATAGCCAACGACATCAAAGATGTCAAGATCCAAGTTAAAGAGGTGAAGGAACGGTACGACCGGTACAAAGATGTTATCGGCAATTCTAGTGCCGAAACAAAAGTTGACCCCCGTCTCATAGGTCTATACAACAAAGTATGTAACCTTGTTGGCATTGGTGAGGCAATGGAAGAGGTAAAGAAGATTTTGTCTGAGAGCTATGATGTGTCCCAGCAAAATCCCAGGATTATCTCTGTTGTTGGGTTTGGAGGATTGGGCAAGACAACTCTTGCTAAAGCAGTGTATGCCGATCTTTGCGCAAAATTTGATTGTGGAGTTTTTGTTCCCGTGGGTCAGAATCCAGACACGAGAAAAATTCTGAGGGACATCCTCCTTGAACTTGACATGGAGTTGTACCGAGCTGCAGCAACAATGGATGAAAGGCAGTTGATCAACCAGCTACAAAAGTTCCTCGTAGGCAAGAGGTACGCATTGACCTGACCCTATTATAGTAAATAAGTTATGTGTGCCATCTGTTCCAACCTACAATTCTTAAATAATATATGTATTGTTCAAGCGATCAGTGTTTACTTCATTTTCAGCCTTAAAATAGACTATGCCACTTGATTATATGGTCATGTGGTGTGACTATGCACTCCAAATCCTCATACACCACTTAATGAAGATTTTTTTTAGCTAATTACATAAAACCACAACTTCAGGGGCACTTATAACACAAAATGACAACTATTGGACATTATATCGCAAAACTGCAACTCTAGAACTAATAACCAACACGGGCCCTAATTAGTTGTTTTCTCCTTTTGACCCACTTTGTCATGGTGTTGTCCAAAACAAAAACAGCTGCACTGCACATACTGGGCCCAGCCGGACCTCCCACTTCCCCCTTTCAATAACCTCTTCACCTCCCTCTCGAACAAGTCCTCCTTGTAACCCCGACGGCATTCAGACGATGGAATGCGAGAGTGACGATGCAGTTGTTGAACTGTATTCATTTTATCCCTATACGTATGGAGAGTCTGCACCATATCCTGATTATCAGTTGTAACAACGACGTGAAGGGTTTTTCCTCACCTTATAAAACACAACCCGATGGCCCCAAAGGGCATCATTTCCACGACCTAGCCGCCACAATTGATCCAATCTACGAACCATAGAGACTCCAAAAACACGACCAAAATCAAGCCAAGATCCACGGTAAGATTCTCTACGACCCTTCCAAAAGCAAAGCCAAAAACCACGATCCAAGAAAGGAATCTTCGATCTGCAAAAACCCCAAAACCTACAACCCAAAAACCTCCAATCTACAAAACCCACAAACCCAAAACCCAAGCCTCGTCATCCAGGGGTTTCTCTTTCAGTCAGCCTGGATCATAGCATGTGTGGCACCACCATTCTTTGGATAAAGTTCGAGATTACCATGATTCACATTAGTGTAGAGTTTACATACAAAAACAGTTGCACTGCACATACTGGGCCTAGCCGGACCTCCCACTTCCCCCTTTCGATAACCTCTTCACCTCCCTCTCGAACAAGTCCTCCTTGTAACCCCGACGGCGTTCAGACGATGGAATGCGAGAGTGACGATACAGCTGTTGAACTGTATTCAGTTTATACCTATACGTATGGAGAGTCTCCACCATATCTGGATTATCAGTTGTAACAACCACGTGAAGGTTTTTTCCTCACCTTATAAAACGCAACCCGATGGCCCCAAAGGGCATCATTTCCACGGCTTAGCTGCCACAATTGATCCAATCTACGAACCCTAGAGACTCTAAAAACACGACCAAAATCAAGCCAAGATCCACGATAAGATTCTCCACGACCCTGCCAAAAGCAAAGCCAAAAATCACGATCCAAGAAAGGAATCTACGATATGCAAACACCCCCAAAACCTACGACCCAAAAACCTCCGATCTACAAAACCCACGAACTCAAAACGCAAGCCTCGTCGTCCAGGGGTTTCTCTTTCAGTCAGCCTGGTTCATAGCATATGTGGCACCACCATTGTTTGGATAAAGTTCGAGATTACCATGATTCACATTAGTGTAGACTTTACATATGTTTATTTTCGTGGTCAGCTATATCTTTTATTTTTACTAATTAATACGCATCCATGTATCTATATAACTAGAAAAATGTCCCGCGCTTTGCAGCGGGAATCACTTTAGAATTACAATATACCGTAGACAAAAATTTATAAGAGATACAATAGGTTTTAAATTATTATATGAATAATTGGATAGTTTAAAAAAATTATGATGTGTAGTTTGTATGCAGTGATTAATAAATATTAGAGAAGATGATATGGATAATTGATTGGTTAGGAGAATGGATGATGTGGATAGCTTGCATGTTGAGATAGAAAAATCATCAATGCATGTTAGTGGGGTTTTTCTTTATAAGAAGTATCGATATATAGGATTGTGAAATATGATGATTGAAGACTAAGCACTGCAAAAATAACTTCTAGAGTATGATATGTACTTTATATAAAAAATTGATTGCTAATGTTTTTTGTCTATTTTTTTTTGCATTTCCATGTAAATAGGTACTTTATTGTTATTGATGACATATGGGACATATCAACATGGAAAACAATTAAGTGTGCTTTTCTGGATAGTCATGCAGAAAGTAGGATAATCATAACTACTCGTATTGTTGATGTTGCCACAAAAGCTGGTGGTATGTACCGTATGAAACCGCTTTCGTATGATAACTCCAGAATTCTGTTCCATACAAGAACATGTGATGGTGAAGGTGTAAGTCAAGATAACAAACCCGATGAAGTGGTTAAAAAGATTTTGAAAAAATGTGGTGGTGTGCCATTAGCCATCATTACAATAGCTAGTTTGCTTGTCGATAAACCAAGGGCAGATTGGTTCAAGGTGTATGATGCAATTGGTTTCGGGAATCAAGGCAATGATGATGTTCTCAACACAAGAAAGATATTGTCATTTAGCTATTATGATTTGCGACCTTATCTGAAGACCTGTTTACTGTACCTAGGCATGTATCCTGAAGATAAATTTATCGAGAAAAACACATTGATATGGAGGTGGATTTCTGAGGGGTTTGTACCGGATAACCAAGGCATGGGGGCATTTATGCTAGCCGAGAGCTATTACAATGAACTAGTCAACAAAAGCATGATTCGTGAGATAAATTTCAATCCTGAAGAGGGTTGTGTTGTTCATGATTTGGTCCTAGATTTGATCCACACCATGTCAATGGAAGTAAACTTTGTTACGGTACAAGATACAGGAAACAAACAAATCACATCTTCACCAAACGAACGAAGCAACAGAGTTCATAGATTAGCTCTACATGGAGCAAATCTCAAGCACAACAGTTACATTCAAATGGAACATGTGAGATCATTTAATGCTATCACGTGTAGTTATAGTGGGATGCCCCCACTTTCGATCTTTAAGGTGTTACGTGTACTGGTTATAGAGGAATGCCATTTTCTTGAAGGTCACAATCTTGAGCATGTTGGAAAGTTGGTCCAACTAAGGTATCTAGGACTGGTGAAGACGGACGTAGAGCTCCCGAAAGAAATAGGACATGATCTTAAGTTTCTTGAGATTTTGGATGTAAGGGGAGGTTTGATTCGTGAGCTGCCCCCATCTGTTGGTGAACTAAATAATTTGAGGTGTTTGTGGGCTGATGAAGGGACAATATTGAAGGGCAAGATAGGGAAACTGACGAGGCTTGAAGAGCTGCATATATTTTCTGTGGAGGGGTGCCCAAACTTCTTTACTGAGTTGGGTAATCTGACGAACTTGAGAGCCCTCATAATACGAAATTTGGGTGAATTGGAAGAGACCACATGCAAGGCTCTGGTAGAGTCGTTTTGCCACCTGCACATGATCCGATATTTGGAAATCTTGGGTTTCAATTGGAATTCACTTATGGATGTTTACAGACGAGAATTCTGTGTCCATGTCGGCAACTTGGAAGAGTTGGCGCCATGTTCAAGCCTCCGTAGGTTTGTATTGCTGGGCCTAATTATACCCAGATTGCCTTCATGGATCAATTCTTTGTGTGTCCCGCTGCTCTCTAAGCTGTGGTTGTATGTGGAGGTGGTAGAAGCTCAGGATCTACAAACCCTTGGAAGGTTGTCGTCGCTCTTACACCTTACTCTTTTGAGTGAGGAAACACACATATCATATACTATTGGCAGCGATGATTTCCAGAAGCTGCAATTGTTGGATACGAACATGGGGATGACTCTTGAAAAAGGAGCATTCCCCGTGCTTACAAGCCTGACATACAGTGCCAACGCTGGAAGAAAGGACAGCTTGGTGCCGTGGAGTAAAACCTGTCCTTTACTTGACATGGTGACGTGTCTGTTAGACTGCAGTAACAGCGGCTGGAAGGAAGTGAAGGCAGCAGAGGCAGTCCTGAGGAAGGCCGACAGAGCCCATCTCATGTTCGGCGTCAGTATAAAAAGGGAGAACTACGACGGGAAGGCAGCTCGACTCATTGATGCACTCGGGTTGATCCTACATGGTCTTGACAGCCCGGATAGGGAGAAAATTACTGCAGATCAACAAGATATACGCCGCATGATCAAATCACTGGAGACCTTGTTACATGATGATGACGAGCCCCGAGTTGGGATGTATGGAGAACGAGAGCTACGAGGCATTGTCACCAGATTGAAGAGTTGGTTACATGATAACGAAGGTACCGACCAAGAAGAAGAAGTACGTACATGCTCCTCTTATCATATCGATCTGATCGCTAACAGGAAATCATTCATATCGTGTAACTCATGGCATGCCTTATTTCTAGGAGGATGAAAGTGATGCATCATACAGCTGGGGCAGCGACAGCCGGAGCGAAGACTACGCAGATGAGCGGGAGCTGAATCCCCGTGTGGCTTATATATTATATCGACTTAAACTCCAGGCAGAAGCCAAAAGCAGAACGGGTCGTCAGGAAGGGGCCGCGAGCCATCCCTAATTTCTCTTCTTTCATGCTGGTATGCTGCGGGCCTCTCTGTCTCCTTTTCTCCCTTTTATCTGCATATATGCATGCCGCCGTCACACATGTCAACTTCTTTATTTCGAATTTCATAATAACTAAACTCCAGTCAGTTACTATTTTTATTTCGAATTTCATACAAATAAGTAAACTCGACCAATTAGCTAACACTATTGCATGTTTGTAGTACACAGTTAGGGTTATTTTCATTTTTTATATTTTGGTGATTTCGAGTTCCCAGATTAAGGCCACATGTCCTCTTTTTTTATACGGTTGCCTCTCTAATGACAGCACAGCCCTTACATTTTACTGCAACGCGAAGATGAGATCTTGAAGTCTTCTATAATCTTGTGGTCACCCCTTGCAAGACCAACTCAGAATCAGTTGAGCTAATTCCTCCAGTGGTGACAAGAAAATTGGTGTCTCCTTCAACATTAGACTGGTTTGCAACAGGAACAAAAAAAAATACAAATCCAAAAAAGAAAAAAACATCTTTTGCAGTAGAGTCATTTTGGGAAAAATTAAGGAAAAAATCAAAGCCAAAAAGAGGTTTATTTTCTTTCAAATTAGAGTCTGACTTATTTTTAAATAACTAAACAATTAGAAAACAAAAAAAAAGTTTGCCGTGTTGTTAGAGTAGTTTTTTTTAGCAAGAAAAACTCGAAATTGAATTTTTAAAAATGTTTTTATGTTCTCTTAACTATTAGATAAATACAAAAAAAATGGGTATCTCTATTTTTTTAAGGTGTGTTTTTCCGCATTTGTTCTATTCTTTTTTGCTTTTTTGGTAGATTAGGTAGGGAACTCCGCCTATGCCATTTCAAGGTAACACTTATAATTGCGTAGCCGGTCTCAAGCCCAGAAAAAGGAGGAGAGACTACCCACTTTCTCATGAACGGTAATATATGTTGTATTGGCTCACCGTTTAGAGAAAATACAATAAATATTTAGGTCAAACTAGTTTCATAAAACATGTCTTCATCTTTTTAGATGATAGAATAACCACTGTTCTAGCATAATCTGAAAGGAGTGAATGCCATGTACAGATATGGGGAGAACAAATGGAGGAGTTCTGGTACGTATCTAGCATAATCTGAAAGGGGAACCGAATGACCCCCTAGAGTATGACAGGTCCTCTTATGGCCACCTTCTGTGCCCTCAAGCTCAGAAGAAAACCCTCCTAGCTAACTTCACCAACTGGATCTTCATCGGCATAATTAACCAAGAACGAAATGTCACTCTATCCAGTGAAATCGGGGGTAAGTGTCAGTAGTACACAATTGCAGCACACACTTCGAGGTACAGGCTAATTTTCAGTTAACAGAGATTTTATTTATGCAGTTAATTTACAACCCAGTTTTGAGCTACCTAAGAAAATAAACATTTTTTTCTACCCCAAAGTTTCACATCAATCCTTACCAAATTTCACAGCATAGTTTTCCAATGGAGACAGTACATGTTAGCATTAATCTTGCCATATTGATTGTATTTGCATGGAGCCAGTCATCTAGCCGTGTGTATGTGTAGCTAGCCGGGTCATTAGCTAGTGAGTTATCTAGTCAATTGTCGCATGCATAGATTAGTTAGTTGGTTAGCTGGTTTGGCCGGGTCATGTGGTTCTTTGAGAGATTCTAGGAGATGATCAGGTCAGCAGTTAGTGGATTAGTGCGTGAGTGCATGGCTAGCTAGTTGAGTTAGCGGCCGAGGGTAGTGGCTGCTGACAAGTGACAAGTACTTTTGCCAAGGAGAAGCGCCTGTTAGCAAAGCTTTTGGATAATGAAAAGTGAGCCCGTGAGGCACCACCAGAACAATGTATCCAATGCGTTCATGCCAAGGAGAAGCGCCTGTTAGCAAAGCTTTTGTGCTCTACCTTGTTACATGTGCGCATGTGTGTTTCTGAGTTTTCCCATGGCGTGTGTTCTTGAGTGAAACCGTGAGATGAGAGAGCTGAGAGGTAGAAGAAGAAGAGGGGCTGCGAGGTGCAGCCCGTACAGTACACACGTAGCAGCTAAGTAAAGGGCATTATTCAGGAAGCTTGTTTATGAAGAGAACTGGGCTTGGGATGTGTGAACTGTGAAGCAGCAGCTTTGACAATGGAACAGATCTAACTGTACTTAGCCAGCATAAACTCTGAATATTCATTCTACCCTACTCAAAATCCATCTGTTACATACAGAACAATCTAGTATCTAGGACAATACGATCAGTGTGTTGCAGATTAGAACCCTAACTGAAGAAGAGAGCGATATTATCTACCACCATTGCATGTCAGAAAGAAAATGGATTCACGACATTCCTACCACAACACAAGCCATTTATGTTATCATTTTTTAAGCCTAATATTTATTTCAGATAGTATTATGTGTGTCCAATACCTGACTGACGATTCGGTTGTCCTGCATCCTCGGGTACCTTTACCTCCCACACACACACAAGGCTGTACACTCCATGCTCAACCTGCCAACAACCATAGTGTTGCAGATCAATGTGTTGCAGACTTGGGACCTAACTGAAGAAGAGACCGATATTATCACCCACTATTGATATGAAATAAAATGGATACACGACATTGGTTCCAAAACACAAGCCATGGTTCTCAATGGCCTTAATCTATCGTTCTACCACGACCCACAAGCATGTGCACTATGGCTAATATTGCTCTATTCTTTTCAAAACAAAATAAGGCTAATATTGTTTCAGAAATGTGCCTCCCTGCTTTGAGCATAGCACAAATGCGCTAGATTCAACATAGTATTATGCGTGTCCAAATGATTAATCTGTATCTATGTCTGTATGTTATATGCTAGAGAACTCAATTTAGCTGACAGTCAAGGATCCAGTACCTCTGACTCACACGCAAGGCTGTACACTCCATGCTCCAACGTGCCAACAATCATAGTGATGATGAGCACAAGGAACAAGAGAAAGAGGAAGCTGGTTGGTTGCTCATAGGTGGAGAGAAGATGAAGGACAGGAAGACATCTTACTTCTACAAGAGGGCCTGCATCTTCTAAGAGAGCCCGGGCACATGGCAGACCTACTTTAGATAATGCAGTGTCACGGGACGCCACTGCAAAACAGTTAAGCATCTCGTTAGTAAGTAACATTTTCTCTAGTTACATAGCATCCCTGATAGATCCAATATAAACTGCAGTGGACTTTTTCGTTAATTAAAGCATGGAAATATTTAGTTCTGGACTACCTACCTATATGACAGTTTCTCCTACCAGCTGGTAGAAATAAGGTTCAGGTACACCGCACTACACTACTTTTCTTCATGATGGATCCTTGTCTGTGACGTAGATACTATCAAAGAATTTCTTAATAACTTTTATATGGCATTTCTGCTCCTTGCAAAAAATGATTATCAATAGTCAGGATGGAGACAATCATCAAGTATCAGATGATCAAGAGAAAAATGAACACATGGTCTGAGTTAATAAACATTATTTCTTCCACAGTTCGTATTGCACATTATATTGACAGTAGTCATGCCTCTGGTTCTCTACAAATGAAAACAAAGAGAAGTAGGCAGAGATAATCCAAGCACTCATGTTTTTCTCAATCACGAACCAAAATGTCGCAAGAAGCAAGAACATCATATGCACGGGAGCACCTTATTCAGTTACATAACAATCTTACTCAACACAAATTGCAACATAATCTTTTCAGTAGTCTCGAATTATTCTCTTGTACAGATGAAAGCAAATATGAGAGGACAAAGATTCAATATTGGGAAAAATGCCTCTATTACTTCAGTTTTCAGCCTTCAGTTAATCATAACCTGTATTTTTTTCAAAGAATATTCAGAAACAATAGAAAATCATTGCCAGTAACTGCATAGCTTCTAAAGTGATCTCGTATTTCAGATAAATGCTGACGGTGCAATTGACTCTGGTCATCTACAAATACCAACAAATGTGCATGTCTGTATTAAACAGATCTCACAACACTATGGTTGTTGGCAGGTTGAGCATAACTTTCAATTACATAAAAAAGATGCATTGGGAGCACGTGATTCAGTTACATAACAACCTAATCCAGTATAACTTTCCTTTCACTCAAAACAGAACAGAATCGACAAATGGACTATCTTTTCAAAATAACATCGTATAACATTCCTAGCAATATTATCCAGAAGTGACGAAGGTTCAGTTAAAATGCTAGCTAGCTTCGTAACGATCATCCATGATGTAGCATGAGAAGAGATAGATGGATACACTCACCGGGTTAATTCCAACTCGACGAAAATAACATTCTCTATCTTCTACTCCTGTCATTGGTGTACGATTGTGCATGGTTCATCATGGAATAAGCAATGAAACTTCTGGGAGAATTAAGGGTGCTGGAGTGGCCAGCTGGGTGTCAGGTGTGTGTGCCATTGCTGCACCAAATAGTGGCATATACTGTGTGTCCTTCTGCCAGGTACTACACCACCGTTGACTGAAGACAAGTCCACAAGACACGGATGGACGGCTAGGATGGGAGTTGAGTCAGACACTCAGACCTCGATAATTAACGGCTAAGATTTTATTCCACATTTACTGTTTATCTTCTTGGACATGTAATGTGTTGCATGGTTGTTGTGCTCGCTACCGCTCACTGGCAGGATATAAGCCTGGGAGTAGGTAGGAGAGGGTCAAGTTGGAACAAGCTGCTGCATCTAGAGTAGCGTTAGCCTAGTTAGGATTTGCTCCACTTCTTATCTATCCCGTGTAATCCCCTTTTGTAGTTTGGGTCCTGACACCTTCCTCCCCCTGATTTCCCTAAGAATCTCTGACTTGAGATCAAACACTGTCAATCTGAGATCTTCCAACCGCATTAATAATCTCATAAAGAACAGTAGGATTCAGGCGGGAGTACTAAAAATATCATAATCCAAAGGCTCATGATGTACACGGAACAAAAGGAGAGGACTCTCACCTGGTTAATCAGAATGGCATGGTGAGGTACAAGCTCAATGTCACTGTCAATCAAAAAGTAGCTCATCCTTCAACTTGTCCAGAACATAGTCCACTTATCTCCGCGATATTAATATACTTCCCTTTATAAAAAAAAAACATAGTCCACTCAATTTGAACTAGCAATATCAGCCAATTGGGGAATGGTTTTTCTCGGTGTGGGCCGTGTTAAAATCGGCAGCCAACCGGTGTCAATTTCGCAATGGGCCAATTTATGCAACCAAGTCATCCACCCGTCGAGTATAGAACATGGTACAGACAAATTGGGCGAGATGAACCGAGGGAGATGAGTCTTAAGATTTAGGTCCTTCCGATGAATACCGGCCAGTAGATGTATGTGTGGGGATTAGGGCTCCCCGCTAGAGAAGAAATGGAAAGAAACTGGAACTGAGCGAGAAGGAGAATAGATCTCACATCAAACCGGGAGAGGGAGAGGGAGACAAAGCTTCGCCGCCGGGGACGGGCTGAGGTCGCCGGCGAGCAGGCTGCGGCGCTGCTTTGTTCCGGCCAGGCGATGCGAGGGAGCCGAGGCAAGTGAAGCGTAGGAGGTCAGACAATGAAGGCCCACTATATCCTGGCCCAACGGGACGTTCCATGAGGCCCACAAAGTCCATCGTGTCATCTACTACTAGCATAGCTCATCATCACGTTCACATTTCAGTATAGCCCATCATGTCTAGCTGTGAGACAGGAATTACTCCTATAATGTTGGAGGGGTTGTGTGTCCGCTGAATTCGTCGGGGTGGCGCAACAACCTCAGGCCTCCACGTGTACGTCTAAAATGGAGCCAACCAAGCGATCCAAACCGTATGTTTCCTTCACCGCGTAAGAGAAGTTTTTTCTGCGGTAGAAACCCTAGATGAGCTTCTCCCGCCCCCGCTCACGTGCCGTGCGCCTTTTCCCTTCTCGTTGTCCTCTCCCCGCCTCCACTCCTCCGCCAGTCCTCCCATCATGGAGGAACTTGCAGGCTAGGCCTCCAGCTCGCCGCCTTTACTCGTCTCAAACCTCACCAAGGGGACTCACTCTTCCGCGCGCCCTGCAGCAGTTCGTCATCCCCAGCGTGGCAGCGGCACATCCGGACAAACTTGGCGCCCTTGTACCGGATGTGCGTCGGAGCCAGGACAGCTCTCCACGCGTCCTTCCGCCGCGTCTCCGTCAGCTACTGCTTATTCATGTATTTGTTTGTAAGACATTGTGGTTACTGCTTTCTATTAATAAAAATATGTTGTGTGCACCATTTTGGTGCAGAGGCTGTGGGTAGAATCTCCATTTTTTTTTAAAGACACCTAATTTGGACCGAGGGAGTAGTGCATAGTGGCTTCAGGTCACTAGTATCAAATTATCTGCACCTTTATTTTAGCGAATCGCTGGCCTGCCCTTGGTAACGCGAGTTGTTATATGGCGTACCCATTCGTTTATGCATCTGAGGGCATGTACAATGGTAGAGAAGGCACACCTTCTCTTAATTATCCATGTCATTCCGAGAAGGCAAACATATAATTTATACAATGCATTATCTCTTATTATCATACCTAACAATTAATTCGCAATTAATGAGAATTAATTATTTTTTGTAGGAAATTGTGTGTCCAAGAGAAAACATATTGTACAATGGAGAGAATAGTCTTCTCTTATTTTCTAAAAGATCGTCCCTTAGCTAAGAGAAGGCAACCTTGCTTCTTTTATTTCTCTCTCCTCCAACTAAGCAAAACTCTGACGTGGCAATGTTAAGGGAAGACTGACATCAGCCCATTGTACATGCCCTCACGCAGGTGCCTACTTGCAGACATGCGTGTGGGCCACATATGTCTGTCTCCAGCTAATGACATATGCGTGATTTCTTTTTCCTGAATCTCTTCGCGCCACACGAACGAGGCGTCTCTCGTTGGATTTTCCCTTGATTGATTGAGTAAAAGTGTGTGATGTTTCCTAAACACCTCAGGTGCTATACATGCTGATCCGTTGCAGAAGCCACGATCATGCATATACTGCATATACTCCCTCCATCTCAAATTAAGTGTCACAAAGTTGGATAAAAATAGATGTATCTAGACATAATTTAGTATTAGATACATCCATTTTTGTCTATCTTTATGACACTTAATTTGAGATGGAGGGAGTACAAGTTCTCGCACTCTAATCGGGTGGTCTACAAGCTAATCCGACCTACCTAACAACTGCCCAAACATCCCTGGAAAGAACCACCTAGTATCTGGTTGGTAAGAGCATCTCCAACGGCACCCCCAAACGGCCCCCCAAATGCCCAATTGGGGACTGGACTAAAAAAACCCGCTGCATGCCGTGGCACCCCCGAATGGTGTCCACCCGTCATATTTGTTTCCGGGCCCCCCAGTCCACCCGCCAAAACTTGGGGGCCTTCCTGGGGCGCTGGACATTGCCCGGTCAGCCAACCCGACAGGCAGCCCCCGCCCGTCAGTGACACAAACTGCCCCCAAGGCACCATTTTGGCATGTAGAACGCCGAAACGGCGACTGTTCCCTCCACCCCCCCCCCTTTCCACCGCTGCAGCCACCGTCTCCTCGCATTGCCGCACCATGCCGCCAAAAGGTCCAAAGAAGCTCGGCCTCCCGCGTGTGGCGGCATCGATTTTGGCGCGGAAGAGGCTGCCGATAAAGCCGGAACTTACAGATGCAGTGGCGGAGTTGTCGGTGCAGCAGTAGCGTACCATCGCCTATACCCTCCATCAACAGCGCCGCGTACGGGCGACACAGCAGGCGCTGTTGGAGACGAACCAGACCGCCGACGTGCTGGTGGTGTTCAGCCAAACTGCCACATCTACGCCCCCCCCCATCTAGCGCTTCGCCGTCTTCCCCGCGGTAATACGCCGAGCCTAGCCAGGTACATCCTCACAACAATCTCGCTTCTCTATCTCACTAGACGACCCGGCGCAGTGCACCGGCATCGATCTGAACAAGGAGGCGCTCTTCGAGTTCTCGTCGGCGCTGCGTCGGACAGGGTTCACAAGCGGCGAGTAGACGACATCCCGGGTCGACGTGTTCGGCGAAGAAGGCGCCAAAATGATGAACGAAACGACGGAGGTATTTGATTTCTGCCCAGGTGAATTGTGTGTTGACCATCGATCTGCCGATATAGGGGTCCATGCACGAACTTATTTGTGTCTCCACGACCAACTTTGGGCACGCCGACACCGACACCGACGCCGACGCCGATCGTTTGCTCAAGATCAATTTGGGCACGCCGACGGTGACGAAGTAGACGTGCACGATGTGGACGCCGACGATTTCGTCAAGAAGCCGGATACCTGAGGAAAGACATGGTCCGACAAGGAGGACCTAATGTTGGCCGAATCATGGATGCTCGTTGCGTTGGACGCCGCCAAAGGCGCACAACAAACCCGTGATGCGTATTGGAAGCGCATCAAAGCCTACTTTGATAAAAGGAAGGCATACCATCAGCGCGGCTACCTTCCCGATCGCAATGCCAAAGGATGTGAGAACCGGTGGGAAATTCTTCAAGCGTTGTGCAACAAGTTTCATGGCTGCCGTGATCAAGTATGGATGAGGAAGGGGAGTGGAAAGACCGACGACCTCAAAGTAAAATCCTTTCAAATTATTTTCGGGCTCGTTTTTGTACATTTTTTTTTGCATATTGTGACGCCGGCATTTCTATAACTCAAGAACGGCGAAAAGATGTACGTAGCGCTCAGCATGGACAACAAGAAGCCGTTCACGTTCATGAATGTTTGGGCCAAGATAAGAAATCCCCAAAGTGGAAGAGTTGGCGTCTCACGGCGGCCGGAAAAGGGGAGGGCGACGCTGTCGTGGATGAGACCAAGATGCCGGACAGGAGTACCAAACGGCCGATTGGAAACAAAAAGGCGAAGACTGGGAAGCATGCGGCATCAGCGACTGGCGTGCAAGAGGCCATGATCGTGTACGTGCAAGAGGTGGCCTCCTGGGTGCATACACCCACCACCATGCCCTGCGCATGGCCACCTTTTAACATCCCATCCTTTGCCAAAAAAAACCCTTCCTATCTTGTACTACTATATCGGTTTAACCTCCAATCTAACAGGACTCACACACCTTTAATTAAATGTGTATTTGGCCGTGTGCTGGCTATCCTTCGCATGCACTAAAGCTAGTCCAGAGCGACTACTCCGAAGTTGCTTCGTCCCCTAGTAGTAGCACTACAAATTACTTGGAAGTTTCATCGCTTTCTATATAAGCGTGGCACAATGTTCGGCAACATCCACAACTCAATTCGCTGAAAAATAGAGATGGAATACTTTTCACTATGGAGCAAGCATGGTTCCACACCAGAGATAAAATACTTTTCATTATGGAGCAAGCTTTGTTCTCGTTCTTTACTCCTCCGCTGAGGCACCAACTTTATCCTTTCATCCATAGATGTACAGTGGTTATTTCTGTAATCACGATGTTCTGTAATGTTTTTGATAATAATTATATAATGCAGATGAAACAGCAATGGATGTACGCTGACTGACGCTCTCCCGAGTTCATGAAAGTCGTGAGTTATTTTCTCGATGTAGCCCAGGCAAACAAGCGGAATAATTTTATGTGTTGTCCACGTGTTGTATGTCGGAATCAGAAGGAACACTCTTCCCACAGAGTCCTCCACATCCACTTGTTTCTGTCCGGTTTCATGCCTGACTATAATTGTTGGACCAAGCACGGAGAAAAAAGGTGTTACGATGGAAGACAACAAAGAAGAAGATAATGATGACAGCTATCATGATATGTTCCCTGAATACGGTACTCGTACTGGAATGGAAGAAAATGATGAAGAAGAAGCAGAAGACCAGGGACCACATGAGCCCATCGATGATCTTGACCAGGCCACTACGGATATGAAGGCAGAATGTGAAACTGAAAAGGTGAGGATGACGTTCGACCAGTTGTTAAAGTATCACAAAACAGTGTTGTATCCAAATTGCAAAGACGGACAGAAAAAGCTGGGTAGCACACTGGAATTGCTGCAACGGAAGGAAGAGAACGGTGTGACTCATAGCGGATTTACAAAGTTGCTGCAAATAATGAAGAAGCAGATTCCAAGAAAGAATAAATTGTCAGATAGTACATATCAAGCAAAGAAGGTTGTCTTCCCCGTAGGATTAGAAGTGGAGAAGATACTTGACTGCATTAATGACTGCATCCTCTACCGCGGTGAGCAGTACTTGCAAGCATGCCCTGTATGCACTGCATTGGGGTATAAGATAAGACGAGACGACCCTGGCGATGTTGAAGGTGAGCATCCCAGGAAGAGGGTTCCTGCAAAGGTGATGTGGTATGATCCAATAAAACCACGGCTGAAACGTTTGTTCAGAAACGATGAGCATGCCAACCTGTTGCAATGGCACATGGAAGACCATAAGAAAGACGAGATGTTGAGACACCCCGCTGATGGGTCGCAGTGGAGAAAATCAAGAGAAAGTTCCCGCGCTTTGCAAGTAATTCAAGTAATTTATGGTTTGGTCTAAGTACAGATGGCATGAATCCATGTATTGAGCAGAGCTGGAGCCATAGCACCTGGCCTATGACTCTATGTATCTATAACCTTCCTCCTTGGTTGTGCATGAAGAGTAAATTCATTATGATGTGAGTGCTCATCCAAGGCCCAATGCAGCCCGACAACGATATTGATGTGTACCTAAGACCATTAGTTGATGAACTTTTACAGTTATGGGACGAAGAAGGTGTCCGTGTGTGGGATGAGCACAAGAAGAAGAAATTTGACCTACGAGTGTTGCTGTTCGTAACCATCAACGATTGACCTTCTCTTAGTAACATTTCTGGACATACAAATAAGGGATACGATGCATGCACGCACTGTTTAGACGATACTAAAAGTCTATATCTGCATAAATGTAACAAGATTGTGTACATGGGGTATCGTCGTTTTCTTCCGCGCAAGCACCCCTTAAGAAAAAGGGCAAGAATTTCAACAGTGAGGCAGATACCCGGGAGACGACTATCCTCCGACATGGGGATGATGTATTTGATATGGTGAAGGATGTGAAAGTAATCTTTGGAAAGGGTCCTGGCAGACAACCTGTTCTGAATGACGCTAACAGACACGCACCAATATGGAAGAAGAAATCCATATTTTGAGATCTACCCTATTGGAAAGTACTGGATGTACGCTCTGCAATCGACGTGATGCACCTGACGAAGAATATATGCGTGAATCTGCTAGGCTTCTTTGGGTTGTATGGGATGTCAAAAGATACATCTGAAGCACAGCAGGACCAGCAACACACAAAAGGACGAGACGGCATGAATCCTGAGCGGTTTCAAGGTTGTCCTGCCAGCTACGTTCTTACCAAAAAAAAAGGGAAGGAAATCTTTTTTGAAATACTAAGTAGTATGAAGGTCCAGTCCGGTTTCTCGTCGAATGGAGGACAAGACATACATGTCAGCAGATTATAATAACTTTGATGAAATTCCGCCCTTTAGAGTAAAAACTAACCCAAGCATCCCGTTAAATAATGAAGATGCTCCTTCGCTACGGCAGAAAATAAAACAATTGAGGCACTAGTTGGAGACGTAATGTATTAAACCTTCATGGTTGATATAATATTATGAGTCTACTATGTAATAATGTATTACACCTTCATGGTTTATGTAATGGCGGCCAAGCCTACTGATACGTCTCCAACGTATCTATAATTTCTCATGCTCCATGATCATATTATGTCAATTGCTACTTGTTTTCTCCCTTATTTTATAGCATTTTTATACGTTTTCTGGGACTAACCTATTAACAAGATGTCAAGTGCTAGCTCTCTGTTTTCTTCTGTTTTTTGTTTCAAAAAACTTGTTCTGAAAACATTCTCGGAATTGGACCCCACAAAGCCCGAAATGCCTATTTTCCCCGGAAGCATCCAGAAGACCGAAGGAGAGTCGAAGACGGGCACCATGGGGCCCCCACCATAGGGTGGCGTGCCCCCTGGCCGCGCCAGCTATGGATGTGGGGCCCCCAGGCCTCCACCGTCTTTGCCCTTTCGCCTATTTAATCCCCCCGGATGGAAAACCCTAAACACCTGATCAAATATCCCCAAAAAAATTCTCAATCGCCGTCACCGTCAACTCTAGATCAGGGGGGTTCTGAAGCTGTCTCCGGCACCCCGCCGGAGAGGAAATCATCACCGGAGGCTTCTACATCACCATGCCTACCTCCGGAGTGATGCGTGTGTAGTTCATCCTTGGACTACGGGTTCGTAGCTGTAGCTAGATGGTTGTCTTCTCCTCATATGCCTCCATGTTTAGATCTCATGAGCTGCCTATCATGATCGAGATTGATCTTATGTAATTCTATATGCTGTGTTTGCTGGGATCCGATGAATATTGAATTGATGCCAAGTTGATTATAGTCTTTATTGCATATGTTATTTGTGATTTTGCATGCTTTCCGTTGCTAGTGGTTGCTCTGGCCAAGTAGTTGCTAGTGACTCCAGAGGGAGTGCTTATGCTAGTTAGTGGGTTCATGCCTCCTTTTCGCCTATGCTCGAGTGACAGAAACGTGACGGGGGAGGATGTGTTGTTGCCACTAGGGAGAAAAAAACGGTGTGAGTGCCCGCATGTACGATCATTGCTTACATTACACACATTGTTTAATACAGTTATATGTTGCTTGCGACTTAATACCTAAGGGGGTTCGGATGATAACCTGAGGGTGGATTATTAGTCATAGATGCAGATGGATTTTGGTCTATGTATTTTGTTGTAATACCCGCACTAAATATCATATTAATCATCATGTTATAATGTGCACTACGGTGCAACCTCTATTTGTCAATTGCCCAGCTGTAATTTGTTCACCCAGCATGCTATCTTTTATGGAGAGACACTACTAGTGAACATATGAACCCCGGTCCATTTTCCTACACTGTTAAACAAACCACTGCTATTTCCTGCTTTCTTTACTTACTACAAGCATACACCATTTTCCACACTATATGTCTAATCTTTGTTTTCAGCAAGACCGGTGAGATCGTAAACCTCCCTGTACCGTTGGGACAAAGTATTTTGGTTGTGTTGTGTGCAGGTTCCACGTTGTTGCTGACACCGCTGAAGCGTCATCACCACCGTCAGTAGCATCAACCTTCCGAGATCCTCTTCCTCCTACTGGATTGATAACCTTGATTCTTAACTAAGGGGAATTTCCTACCTATTCGGGAAGGTGACGAGGTCCAACTGCAGGAAAAGGCAATTCATCGGCAGGATCTATGCTGGCGGCCTCGGGAGGGAGCAACACACGGTCGGGGAAAAGGATGTCTCGCAGGACGAGGGAGGAGACGGGAAAAAAGAGATGCACGTTCAGCCGAGAGTGGCAATTTGAATAGACATGGGCATTGAGTTGTACCGCTTTGGGAGTTGAGTAGGAAGTCAGGGGAAGCACCTCTGGAGGTGCTTTTCCTCACCTGCCTATTCCGCGAATGGCTTTGTCAAAGCCCACAACAAAGCAGATCAACCCCTTTCTTTCCATTTGGTGGAAAGCCCGTACAAGCAAGTCAATCTTCGGGAACTGGGAGTAGAGTAATGGTAAACTGGACGTGGATAAGGATGTCACCCGCAGGTATGGGTGCGGGTAGAGTCACCCCATACCCTTTCCCGTCCTCCTCGAGTTTACCCGTCACCCATGCCCATACACGTACAACTTTTTCCCATACCCGACACCCGACAGGGTAAAGGGTTGCCCGCGGGCAAAAATGCCCATATTAGTAACATAACATATTGAGCCAAAATATGGCCATAAACAACAACATACAACAATAAGTTATTTATATATATCACCATACTTATAAATAACAACATATTGTAAACAAATCCAACTTCTCATAAACAGCACCACTTGCCCATAAGAAACAACTCATCATGAATGAGAAACAACATCACATAATCATAAACAACATCAAATATGAAAATTATGTTAGGTTTAATTATACAATATGGCCCACTTGACAGAATTTATACGGGTAGAAGGGTACGCGGGTATGGGTAGTGCAATCCCACGTCCGTACCCTCTCTGCCCGATGGGCATGAGATTTTTCTATTTATATACCCATACGTATGTTTAAGTCTCAAACCCCTACCCTCCTTTCAAAAAAAAAGTCTCAAACCCCTACCCTAAGGACCCGTTTGTTTCCAGAGTATTTCCAGGGATAAGTGGGGATAATCCCGACCCAAACCCGAATCCCTGTCTGTGTCAAAAAGCCCATTTGTTTCTCTGTTATTTGGGCCGGTATTTTCCTCAGATTTCCCCAGATTTCCCCATTTCTGCTTCGTTTCTTCCCCGAAGCGATACGCGAGGTAGGGCTCGCGTATTTTCCCCGTCCCCGACCCCGACGGCGGCGTCCGCAACTAGGGGCGGCCAAAAAGACGGCGACGAGCAAGGAAGACGGGAGGAGAGAGAGGGACGGAGGCCGAGCCTAGCCGGCCGCATCTTGGATCCCACCGCTGAGCCGCATCGTCGACGACGTCGCCGCCTTCTTGGTCCGGCGAGCCTTCCGGTACGCCCCCATCTCTCTCTCTCTCCCTCACTCTCTCTGTCTACGCGCGGTAGTTGCGGCAGGCGCATCCGCGTCGCTGCCGCTCTTGGAGACGGTAACCGCGGGGCAGAGCGGTCTGCTGGCGGCGCCGGATCTCGTCACCTTGTACGGCACCCGGATCTTGTCGCCGTCGGCGGCGGCTCAGCAGGGAAGCGATGGGTGGCCTCCAACCGCTCTCCTTGGGTAGCAGGATCCAGCGGCGCGGGTGGAAGCGCTGGTCGAGGACGTTGTGGTTCTTGGGATCCTTGGTGTTGTCCCTCCATGGAGCGTACGCCGTTGGCCAGTGCGTGCCCCTCAAATCACGTTTGTGGAATTCAGTTAGTCAGATATCTGATAAAAAAGAATTCTCTGGCCATTGAGCTTCTTCGTGGCAAATTACCGTGGCCAACCACAGGAATCGGAATGGATTCCGGCCGGCAACGAGGCTAGCTCGCCGGACGTGGATTGGGATGAATGCTTGGGATGAGCTTGATACTATATCATTATATTTCCATTTAACCTGCCAGTCATGTTAAAAAGGAAGAATAAATAATTATACATCATGCCAATTTTTGTGTGTTGGAATTTGTTCTTATGTTGGCTATGAACATTTGCTTCGTTGTACTATATGCTAGTCAGTTAGTCCTTGTGTGCCATAGTGGATGCCAAAGTGCTGCTCATCCGTTCCTGTCGACGGATCTCGTCATGTCCCTCCATATTTAACCTTGAGTGTCGCTGTCTGTATTAATCTAGTACTAGTCTTCTTCTGTACTAATCTGATTTCTTGGGGTTTCGTTTCCTCATGCCAAAGTGATTGGTAAATTCTGGGTTTGGGTACTACTAGGAATCAAGTAGTACGCTAGTGCCGAGTTTACATTTGGTACAACTTTGTCAGCTCTCCATGTAGTCCAATTTTGGTACAGCTTCGTGTCCCTGTGTCCATGTAGTCCAATTTTGTCAGACATATTATTTGTACCAAATTCTCTTGTTGCAGCAGTAATTTTGTTAGTTAGATGTCTCTTTGGGTGTATGTTTGGCCTAGCTGTCCAGATCTTGAGGCTTTCTGGAGATCAGATGTTTGATACAATGTCATCTCACCTGTTTTACTAGAACATTTGTTTCGTTGTATATTATCACACGTATGTCTCAACCCCAGTTGGAATTGGACAAGTCAAGAATGAACGTGTTTTTCACTATTTCGCTGATCCGGGTCTCTGTTTACTGCTGCTGTTGTACATGATGAAATAGTAAAGTACATGATGAAATAGCCTGTCTCTGTTCCACTTGTGCTATTTCTTACTTTTCTAGAAAGGATTTGTAAATTACTGCCATAGTCTCCTGCCCGTAGCTAAACTATTTCCCTCATTCTTCTTCTTTTTTAGAGTGTTAATCTAGTTGTTAGCTCTAGATCTAGCTCTGATAGTTGCATTGAAGCCTGCTGCTGCTACTTCCTAGGGATTTTTTAGGCCTCGACAACAATCATGTAAGCCTCAAGGGTAACCTCATGTTTGTGCAATGGATGATTTTCCTACTGCTAATTGAATCTTTTCCAAAATCTGGGGCTACAATGCAGTGCATTTTTGTCTCCTTTTCTCTGTATGTGTGTGTGCTGCATCTCGGGGAGTCGAGCTCTGTCTTGGAGTACAATGGTGTAGTATGGTTTCCTTGTCTTCTTAATATGAATTTAAGTGCCCATGTTAGTACTTACACATGAGCACAGCGAATTGATGGTACCTTCCAAAATAAATTCAGTATGTTTAGTACAGTAGTATTGCAAGTTGTCTCTAACGATTCAAAATAATAAAATGTCAAATATCTGATTACTACTCCCTCTGTACTGAATTATAAGATGTTTTGGATATCACAATGTGGACTATATATGGAGTGAAATGACTTTAGATAAACTCGTTCTAGTCCATCTGTGTGTCTTGTATCGAAGGGATTTTATTGCTTTGTTGTTACATGTGGCATGGTGGGAGAGGCTGGGGGCTCACAAAACACTTGACTCTTCTTGGTTTTCTGAAAATGGTAGGCATCCTGATGCTACCACTGCCTAGCATTTTTTGCTAGTTAGGTAGTTATGCTGATTGGTTTCACTTTTTCTTCCTCATTTTCGTGGTTGTATTCTTGTTGTTGTAGTAGTACAGTTGTTGCCAAATGTTGGCAGATCTCATTCATGTAATTGGTCTACGTCTCTACCTTGGTAGGTTGCCAAATGTTGTTCTCAGGGTAGTTAGCACACATAAGATTTATTTGGAACTGGAATATCATAGCAGTGTCGAGTAGCATCATTATACATGAACAAGTCATTTCAATAGGAGAACTAGTCAAATCCAAAAATATCTGGAAATAATGTCTGACACTCAGCATTTTGTTATTTTCTTACACGAACTTTGATCTAAGATTTTGGTTAGTACATATCTTTGTATCTGTTCTCGGTTTTTGACAAACTTCCTCTTTTTGGTTTGTCGGACATAGGAGTAGCAGAGTGCCGATCGCATCATTCAGGCGAGCTTCGGAGGCTACCACCATCTCCATCCACCATGGCTGCAGCCACCCAGAAACATATTCGTCTATGCCGATAAAAAAACTATCTTTATTCAATATTTGGTTTCCTGGATGATTGTAATAATAAAATTGCCTCGATGATTGTAATATGGCAGCTTAATAATCTGTTTTTAAGTAGTTAGAAAAATGGCAGTAGATGATGTTGCTGTCAAGTTGCCATGCTGAAAAATGGCAGTACTGTATTGTAGAAATTTCTCCCGGCAACTGAGGATGTTGCTGTCATGATTCACGTCACGTTTCCTGCATTTGTTGCTGAAATTTCTCCTGGCAGTACTGTACTTGTAGAAATTTATACTGTATTTGTTGCTGTCAAGTTGGTTTCTGTCACGTTTCCTACATAGTCTCAGTCTTGGCGATGTTGTTATAACAAATATGCAAGAACGGGTTCAGTACGTCAAGTTATTTGTTGCTGTCAAGATGGTAGGGAGGCAGGGAGCTGTGACATTAAGTGACTTTGCAGCGCCATATCGGAGCCCAGCAGCAACTTACGTGGGATTGGGTTTAGTGGGAATTGAGTGTGGGGAGGGGTTTCACACAATCTCCTAGGGGATAATCCCCACTAATACTCCCCAAACAAACAAGACCTAAAAGGGTTTTTACCCGTGGGGTACGAGGGTACACCTACCCATTGCCATCCCTAGACGTGGATGCAAATTGGCAGGATTGATACCCTACATGCGTACATGTACAAGTTCAGTTGACTCGGAAGATTAATGGCATGTGAGCGGTCCATGTGTACGTTCAAACCCCAAGACAACGAAGATGTCGACACAAAAGTCTACTGCTCCACTCCAACTCACATCAGTCATTAATTAATGTAAAGTTCGGCCGATTGAGTATTTTTTACCAAAAATGGCTCTTTGAGGTAACTAATGTCGAATCGCCTGTTTGTGAAACTATTTTCATATCTTGCCCCTTGGTTCGGCGCCAATGCAAATGGAGCCGACATTGTGCAGTTCGGCGCCAACATCGTTTGACATTTTGACCAGTCAACGTAGGTCGGCTCCAACGCAAACGGGGCCGACCTATGTTTTTCGTGTTATTGACGGTCGCCGAGCTACACAACGTCGGTTCCATCCTCGTTGGCGCCGAATAAAGGACCAGATATGAAAATAGTTTCACAATGAGGCCACTCTGTCTCCTTTTCTCTTCGTTCATGCTGGTATGCTGCGGGCCTCTCTGTCTCCTTTTCTCCCTTTTATCTGCATATATGCATGCCGCCGTCACACATGTCAACTTCTTTAATTCGAATTTCATAATAACTAAACCCCAGTCAGTTACTACTTTTCTTTCGAATTTCATACAAATAAGTAAACTCGATCAATTAGCTATCACTATTGCATATTTGTAGTACACAGTAAGGGTTTTTTTTCATTTTTTTATTTTTTGGTGATTTCGAGTTCCCAGATTAAGGCCACATGTCCTCTTTTTTTATACGGTTGCCTCTCTAATGACAGCACAACCCTTACATTTTACTGCTGCGCGAAGATGAGATCTTGAAGTCGTCTATAATCTTGTGGTCACCCCTTGCAAGACCAACTCAGATTCAGTTGAGCTAATTCCTCCGGTGGTGACAAGAAAATTGGTGTCTCCTTCAACATTTGGCTGGTTTGCAACTGGAAAAAATCAAAAAAAAAATCCAAAAAAGAAAAAAAAATCTTTAGCAGTAGTCATTTTGGGAAAAATTAAGGAAAAAATCAAAACGAAAAAGAGGTTTATTTGCTTTCAAATTAGAGTCTGACTTATTTTTAAATAACTAAACAAATAGAAAACAAAAAAAATTGTCGTGTTGTTAGAGTAGTTTTGTTTAGCAAGAAAAACTCGAAAATGGATTTTAAAAAATGTTTTTATGTTCCCTTAACTATTAGATAAATACAAAAAAAAAATGGGTATCTCTATTTTTTAAGGTGTGTTTTCCACATTTCTTCTTTTCTTTTTCGCTTTTTTGGTAGATTAGGTAGGGAACTCCGCCTACGCCATTTCAAGGTAACACTTATAATTGCGTAGCCGGTCTCAAGCCCGGAAAAAGGAGGAGAGACTACCCACTTTCAAATATATGTTGTATTGGCTCACTGTATAGAGAAAATACAATAAATATTTAGGTCAAACTAGTTTCATAAAACATGTCTTCGTCATTTTAGATGATAGAATAACCACTGTTCTATTGAAGGCCTAATGTTCAGGCCAACGAATCTCTACACAGTGAAGCCTGTATCTCTTATACACAAATTATTCTTTTTTTCAGTTTGTGGTTACACACACCATTTGCACATTATTGTCCTTTTTTGGAAGAAATTGAGCATTCTTTCAATCATTATCCGACATATATGTTCTCCAAGTATTTTCTCAATCGGAATTTGCTTGAATCATTCACGTACATAATAAAAAAAAAATCGACTTGTCTTGTCTAATGACCGAGTTCCTAGTATGCTGTCTGTTAGCCGATGTGAATTGTTACTGGTTTCCATTCCCTGCTCTCTGTCTGACGAATCTTTAATGCCAGCTTACCTTGCTTGCTCGGAACGATCAGCAAACATCTGGGACTCTGCATCATCTGTTTCCATTCAGCTTCACCTGGGACGGCAACACATACAGGCAGCAACGACCTGGGGATCGATTAATATCTGGGACAAAACATATTTTTGTACTGTACATAGAACATATTTTTGTACTGTACAAAACATCCGCTATCGATTAATATCTGGGACAATGAATCCTTTTTAATTTTCCGTCCTATAAAGAGCAAACTACTAGACCATGTACGCTTCCAGCTAGAATTTTACTGCTTAGTACTACTGACTCCTTGCTGAACCATAGACGTCCATGTAAAGCAGAGAAACAGAGGAAAACAGAGAAAACAGAGGAAGGATAAAGATGTGGGTAACCGAGGACTAGCTGGTCAAAATAACAACAAATTTACTAAAAGGGCAAGTAGTGGCTGGTATAAATTTTATGTGCACTCGGAGATCAACCTAATGAAATTTGGTCCGGTAATATTGTATAACACTACAGTTTAAATGCCCTCATATTCCAGATGGGCATATATCTGTTCTTGTTAGAATGCCCTAAGGAATCAACCACATACCTAACACCATTCCACTGCTATACAATGCAATGACCAATGCACATTGCACAACTATGAAACAGCAATAAACAAATCATCTGGGCCAAAACGGCCTTGCAAGAATCCGGGGACAATAAAAGAACTTTTCACTGGTGATTAATTCAGTCAAGTGTTTGGTCAAGGCAACAAGCAAACTTTCCTATTAAAACGAACTGTATTTAGTGCGCTTAGGCTCGCGGTTCTCAGATTCTGTCAGCAGTGAGCCTTTGCTGTTGCAGATACTGCAGATCCCCACTGCGAGCAGAAAAGGTTGCGGACTCATTTATCCTACATCTCTAATGGGCGCACCGGTTATTTGATCGTCAGATCAACCTGCAAGCTGGCTAGGAGTGAATGCCATGTACAGATATGGGGAGAACAAATGGACGAGTGCTGGTACGTATCTAGCATAATCTGAAAGGGGAACCGAATGACCCCCTAGAGTATGACAGGTCCTCTTATGGCCACCTTGTGTGCCCTCAAGCTCAGAAGAGAACCCTCCTATCTAACTTCACCAACTGGATCTTCATCGGCATAATTAACCAAGAACGAAATGCCATTCTGTTCAGTGAAATCGGGGGTAAGTGTCAGTAGAACACAATTGCAGCACACACTTCGAGGTACAGGCTAATTTTCAGTTAACAGAGATTTTATTTATGCAGTTAATTCACAACCAAGTTTTGAGCTACCTAAGAAAATAAACATTTTTTTCTACCCTAAAGTTTCACATCAATCCTTACCAAATTTGACAGCATAGTTTTCCAATGGAGACAGTACATGTTAGCATTAATCTTGCCATATTGATTGTATTTGCATGGAGCCAGTCATCTAGCCGTGTGTATGTGTAGCTCCCCTTAGCTAGTGAGTTATCTAGTCAATTGTCGGATGCATAGATTAGTTAGTTGGTTAGCTGGTTTGGCCGGGTCATGTGGTGCTTTGAGAGATTCTAGGATATGATCAGGTCAGCAGTTAGTGGATTAGTGCGTGAGAGCATGGCTAGCTAGTTGAGTTAGCGGCCGAGGGTAGTGGCTGCTGACAAGTACTTTTGCCAAGGAGAAGCGCCTGTTAGCAAAGCTTTTGCATAATGAAAAGTTGAGCCCGTGAGGCACCACCAGAACAATGTATCCAATGCGTTCATGCCAAGGAGAAGCGCCTGTTAGCAAAGCTTTTGTGCTCTACCTTGTTACATGTGTGTTTCTGAGTTTTCCCATGGCGTGTGTTCTTGAGTGAAACCATGAGATGAGAGAGCTGAGAGGTAGAAGAAGAAGAGGGGCTGCGAGGTGCAGCCCATACAGTACACACGTAGCAGCTAAGTAAAGGACTTATTCAGGAAGCTTGTTTATGAAGAGAACTGGGCTTGGGATGTGTGAAGCAAGAATTACGAGTCCACTAGTCGACATGAGTAAACAGTATTATGTAGTATGAAATACTAAATTACATAGCTATTAGTAGTATAATACAAGCAATCTGGTGTGCAAATAAAATGCTGGAGGAGAAGACCAGCAGCAGCAGCGGCAGGAGAAGACCATCGGAGGCTTGACTTGTAGTGGTGGCGGTGCCAGCAAAGGGAGAGAGAAGCCCACGGCAGCGGCCAAGGGAGAGAGCAGGCCATGGCGGCGGCAGACAAGGGAGAGAGTAGCCCGCGGTGGCGGCGGCCAAGGGAGAGAGCAGGCCACGGCAGCGGCGGCCGACAGACTTGCAGCGGTGGCGGCCAAGGGAGAGGAGCTCCAGGCAGGACACGCGGGTTTGGTTCTGCATTTCACGGGAAGCGGCCGCTCGATCTAGGTTTGGGGCCGGGTCAAAGCAATATTGGGAATTTTTTTGACATGTGGGACCTTTTTTCCTGGTCGATCGACCCAAAGTTGTGACTAGTCAATATTAGTCGATATCGTCAAATAAAAACTACTAGTCCATCGACTAGCCCAACTAGTCGAGACGAGCCTTCCAGTCGACCTCCAGGGACCGATTCGTCGATTGGTCGTCGACTAGTCGTGATTAGTCGCTCGCCCCTTAATCAGAGGTGTGAAGCAGCAGCTCTGACAATGGAACAGATATAACTGTACTTAGCCAGCATAAACTCTGAATATTCATTCTATCCTACTCAAAATCCATCTGTTACATACAGAACAATCTAGTATCTAGGACAATACGATCAGTGTGTTGCAGATTAGAACCCTAACTGAAGAAGAGAGTGATATTATCTACCACCATTGCATGACAGAAAGAAAATGGATTCACGACATTCCTACCACAACACAAGCCATTTATGTTATTTTTCTTTAAGCCTAATATTTATTTCAGATAGTATTATGTGTGTCCAACTGATTCATCTGTCTGTCTACTATGTGCTACAGAAGTGAATCTACCTGACTGACGATTCGGTTTTCCTGCATCCTCGGGTACCTTTACCTCCCACACACACACAAGGCTGTACACTCCATGCTCAACCTGTCAACAACCATAGTGTTGCAGTTCAATGTGTTGCAGACTTGGGACCTAACTGAAGAAGAGACCGATATTATCACCCACTATTGATATGAAACAAAATGGATACACGAAACTGGTACCACAACAGAAGCCATGGTTCTCAATGGCCTTAATCTATTGTTCTGCCACGACCCACAAGCATGTGCACTATGGCTAATATTGCTCTATTCTTTTCAAAAAAAAAAATTGGCTAATATTGTTTCAGAAATGTGCCTCCCTGCTTTGAGCATAGCACACATGCGCTAGATTCAACATAGTATTATGCGTGTCCAAATGATTAATCTGTATCTATGTCTGTATGTTATATGCTAGAGAACTCAATTTAGCTGGCTGTCAAGGATCCAGTACCTTTGACTCACACGCAAGGCTGTACACTCCATGCGCCAACGTGCCAACAATCATAGTGATGATGAGCACAAGAAACAAGAGAAAGAGGAAGCTGGTTGGTTGCTCATAGGTAGAGAGAAGATGAAGGACAGGAAGACATCTTACTTCTAGAAGAGGGCCTGCATCTTCTAAGAGAGCCGCCTGGGCACATGGCAGACCTACTTTAGATACTGCAGTGTCACGGGACGCCACTGCAAAACAGTTAAGCATCTCGTTAGATAAGTAACATTTTTTCTAGTTACATAGCATCCCTGATAGATCCAATACAAACTGCAATGGACTTTTTCGTTCATTAAAGCATGGAAATATTTAGTTCTGGACTACCTACCTCTAGGACAGTTTCTGCTACCAGCTGGTAGAAATAAGGTTCAGGTACAGCGCACTACACTACTTTTTTTCATGATAGATCCTTGTCGCTGACGTAGATACTATCCAAGAATTTCTTAATAACTTATTTACATGGGATTTCTGCTCCTTGCAAAAAACAAAGAAAACAAAGAGAAGTAGGCAAAGATAATTCAAGCAGTCATGTTTTTCTCAATCACAAAACAAAATGTCGCGAAAAGCAAGAACACCATATGCACGGGAGCACCTTATTCAGTTACATAACAATCTTACTAAACACAAAATTGCAACATAATCTTTTTAGTAGTCCCGAATTGTTCTCTTGTACAGATGAAAGCAAATATGAGAGAACAAAGATTCAATATTGCCAAAAATGCCTCTATTTACTTCAGTTTTCACCCTTCAGTTAATCATAGCCGGTATTTTTTCAAAGAGTATGCAGAAACAATAGAAAATCATCGCCAGTAACTGCATGGTTTCTAAAGTGATCTCGTATTTCAGATAAATGCTGACAGTACAATTGACTCTGGTCATCCACAAATGCCAACAAATGTGCATGCCTGTATTAAACAGATCTCACAAGAGGCTATAATGGATGCACTGGGAGCACCTGATTCAGTTACATAACAACCTAATCCAGTATAACTATCCTTTCACTCAAAACAGAACAGAACCGACAAATGGACAATCTTTTCAAAATAACATCGTAAAATATTCCTACCAATATTATCCAGAAGTGACAAAGGTTCAGTTAAAATGTTACCTAGTTCACAACGAGCATCCATGATGTTGGTAGAACCTAGGGTCTACCGGGACGTGGGCGTAGGTTGTAGGGGAAGGAGGGGGTTGTGTGGAGGCGTGGCGCGCGCGCCGGCGGCTGGGCGCCGTCGCGCGAGAGCTAGGGAGCGGCGGCTAGGGCAGGGGCGGCGGCACACGGGAGAAGGCCGACTCCTCTGGGAGTCGGCAATAATGATATTGATTATTGCTTGTTCAATCATGAAGGGATACATGTGTTTATATAGGAGGACGGCCTCCTCTAAACCCTAATTTACTTGGGCTAAGCCCCTAATTTACTTGGGCTAAGCCCACAACTAAACCGACCATAACATCTCTCCCCGCCTTCTCAAACAGCTCGTCCTCGAGCTGAACTTCTGGAAACTGCTGGCGGAACTCATCCCGGATCGGCGTCGGTCTTGGAGACAGCTGCATTGGCCGGCCCAGCGGTGACGACATTAGCCGCCACGTCGTCTACGGTCTCCAAGTAGAACAGGCGTGGGCAAACGTGGCCCGGTACGTAGAGCTCGTCGCAGTTGAAGCACAACCCTTTACGGCGGCGCTCGAGCTGTTCGGCCGTGGTCAGCCGACGGAACGGCCGAGTCGCGGCTGGATCAGATTGCCCCACATGAGTCAAGGTTGTGGGCGCCTGGCCTGCTGGTGTCGGTGGGGGGCGGGCGGGCGGCCGAACGTCGCTGGCTGGAAAGGCCTGCTGTATGGCCCGCGCGCGCTGCTCGAAGGCGCGGGCGTAGTACATGGCCGACTGCAGGTCCTGAGGATCCCGCATCTCCACGTCGACGCGAATGTGGTCCGGCAGGCCGCCGACGAATAGCTCGGCGCGCTGGCGAGCCGTGACGCCAGACGCATGGCACGCCAACGTCTGGAAGCGATCGGCAAAGTCCTGCACAGAGGAGGTGAAGGGAAGGCGACCGAGGTCGGCCAGTCGGCTCCCGCGTATCGGAGGCCCGAACCGGAGGAGGCAAAGGTCGCGGAAGCGCTCCCACGGAGGCATCCCACCCTCGTCCTGCTCAAGGGCGTAGTACCACGTCTGGGCGGTGCCGCGGAGGTGGTAGGAGGCGATCCACGTGCGGTCGGACGCGAGGGCCCGCTGCCCCCTGAAAAACTGGTCGCACTGGTTGAGCCAGTTCAGGGGGTCGACGGTGCCGTCGTAGGTGGCGAACTCCAGCTTGGTGAAGCGGGGCGGCTGCTGGCTGCGCGGGGCGACGGCGAAGGCTCCCTCGTGACGACCCATCGCGGCGGGGGGGCGAGTAGGTGGGCACCATGGGCCCCCCTGGAACTGGTGGCCGCCGGCGCCGATGTAGGGTTCAGCGTACCCGGCGAAACCCCCGAAGGTCGTGGCCGAGGACGACGCGGCCGGCTGGAGCACGGTCGGCTGGGCAGGCGCGGTTGTATAGACTGACGCGTCGAGCCAGGCCGGAAGTTGGGACGGCGAGGGAGGGAACCTGATCTGAGTGATCGGGACCCCCTGGTGGGAGGCGGCTGCCGAAGGCGACGGTGCGAGGGCCGTGGGCGGCGGCTGCCCGGCCGTGGGAAAGGACCCTACAGCCGGCTCTCTCGCGCCCTTGCAGGTCTCTCTCCCCCGCTCAAACCCTAGCAACCATAACAGATGTAGCATACTAGCATGAGAAAATAAAGATGGATATGGTACTCACCGGTTTAATTCCAACTCGACGAAAGTAGCATTCTCTATCTTCTACTTCTGTCATAGGTGTCCGATTGTGCATGGTTCATCATGGAATAAGCAATGGAACTTCAAGGAGAATTAAGGGTGCTGGAGTGGCCAGCTGGGTGTCAGGTGCCGTTGCTGCACCAATAGTGGCATATATTGTGTGTGTTCATCTTAATGGCGTCCATCTTCACATGACACCTATGTTCCAAGTAGAAACAGTAGGATTCAGGAGGGAGCAATAGCAGCAATTTTCTAAAGCATCACCTTAATAATCTGATAAAGAAGTACTGAAAATATCATAATCCAAAGGTTAATTATGTACAAGGACGAAAAGCAGAGGAATTTCACCTGGTTAATCAGAATTGCAGAGTGGGATACAAGCCCAAATCCCAATGTCACTCTCAAGCAAAAAGTAGCTCTCATCCTTCAACTGCTCCAGAGCATAGCCCACTCAAGGGTAACTAGCAATATCAGCCAATAATCGATGCCAATAGGGAACAGCTAATTAATGACCCCTGTTACATCACATCACAGGTGTATATCAGAACAGCTAGTGACCACTGTTACATTACATTACAGAAGTATCATCATGGACTGATCAAATTATACGTGTAACGCGGAGGTAGTACTGGTTTGAGAACCTTGGATACGGCGGCCACTGTTGATATCGGGGAATGCTGCTGTGGTTCGCCAACGACGCATGGGTTTTTCTCGGGGTCGGCCCTGTTAAATTCGGCGGCAAACCGGCGTCAGTTTTGCAATAGGCCAATTTATGCAGCCAGTAATCCACCCGTCGAGTCGAACATAGTACAGACAAATCGCGCGACATGAAATGAAATGTGGAGGGAGGGGGACCGAGAGAGATGAATCTTACAGTTGGGAAATCTCTCCTTGGCATCGTCCATTTTCTAGATCCCCTTGAGATTTAGGTCCTTCCGATGAATGCTGGCGAAACACGCGGTAGATGTACTGTATGTGGGGATTAGGGTTCCCCGCTAGAGATGAAATCGAAAGAAACTGGGACCGAACGAGAAGGAGAAAAGATCTCACATCAAACCGGGAGAGGGACAGGGAGACGAAGCTTCGCCGCCGGCGAGCAGGCTCGGCGCTGCTTTCTTCCGGCCAGGTTTTTTTTTTTTTAGATAATTCTTCCAGCCAGGTGATGCAAGGGAGCCGAGGCAAGTGAAACATTTTTTTCTTAACTTTCATCAACGAAAATACAGGGTTCAACGAAATACAATAGGAAGAAGAAGGGGTAGTTAACTGGTAGGAAAACCCGATGTACGCACTCGACTCGAGCAACGCACTACGGGGCAAAAACCTACCACCTAAACTACCAAAACAACCATAAGGAGTCTAGTACAAACACCGCATACAAGTTGTAGAGGAATCAAGGTACAGATAACGGCATTCCAGCAAACAAAACATCAAAGAACGCATACTGCTCCCAAACTTCAACAGGTCCAAAAGGAAGGAGACATCTCAAGCTTCCGAACCATCAGTGATCCTCAGCACCACTCGATTGCCACCCAGCCCGGACCCCCAGCTGTGCAATGTGCCGCCAAAGTAGCCGCTTTGCGTACCAGCCGAGCCGCGCCCTCCTTGATCTTCTCACAATCTCCAGCGTCGTATAAATCTGCCCAATAGCAAAGCAAAGAGCACACATTGTATATAGTCACTACAGGGGATCGCACAATCTTATTGTCAAAAGTGACAGCATTCCTGATGGTCCAAATTGACCAACAGACCGCAGCCACCAAGAGCATATGAAACTTCCTGTCTCCTGGGAAGAACATTTGTAACCAGGCTATGCTTTGCCAAAGTAATTTAGGACAGGAATAAGATCCAACAACAGACCCCAAAGCTCCCAAAACCACTTTAGCATGAGTACAAGTAAAGAAAAGATGAGTAGCAGATTCCATATTAGTACAAAAGGAACAAGTAGGATTCCCCAACCAATTTCTTTTTTTCAGATTATCTCTGTCAACAAGGCATCACGAAATAATTGCCAGAGGAAATTTTTTATCTTTAAAGGAATCTTGGCTTTCCAGATCCATTTGTTGTTAGATCCTGAGAGGGCAGATTCCAGGAAGCAGTACACAGATTTTGTCGAAAACTTTCCGTTTGCATTCAACGACCAAGTCACTTGATCATCACGAACCAATTCTGGACGAGCTCTCACACAGGCAACAATATGATTCCATGGGTTAGATAAGGCAGGAGTTAAGCGTCGCCTAAAAGGAATAATGCAATCAACACTTAAGACCTTCTCAACTGTCCAATCTTGGTTATGACAAATGTTAAAAAGATCAGGGTAAGAAACACATAAGGAGTGCCCATCAAGCCAGGGGTCTAGCCAAAAACGAACTATATTACCTCTCTGTAGCAACACCTTTCTCCCAGCCATGTAGATATCCTTAACCTTCAACAATGCCTTCCAACAAGGTGAATCAGACACTCTTCTTTTGACAGATGCCACAGATTTATTTTTAAGATATTTAGCCTTGACTATTTGTTGTCACAAGCCAAATTGTGTATCTAATTTCCACCACCACTTGCAAAGGAGGCTAATGTTCTGTCTATGTAGATTTTTAACACCCAGGCCACCTTTTGATTTCGAGCGACAAACTCTGTTCCATTTAACCATATAGTATTTCCTTTTCTTATTTTTACCTGACCAAAAAAACCTTCTCCTATGCTTATCCAATTTCTCAATGAGAGTTTTACTAAGAAGAAACATCGACATAAAGTACATAGGAATCCCAGTCAAACTAGAATCAAGTAGAGTAAGTCTCCCTCCCGAGGAAGCAGAGTCGCTGATCCAGGTACCCAAGTTTTTCAACATTCTACCGTCAAGGAATTCCCAATCGATCATTTTCAAGTTAGCAAAGGAGATAGGAACCCCAAGATATTTCATGGGGAGTTGACCCACTCTACAACCAAACATATTAGAATAGAAAGAGGCAATCTCATTATCCCCCCCAATAAGATAAACCTCGCTTTTGTCAAAATTAATTCTCAGCCCCGACATCATCTCAAACATATGCAAGAGGAGCTTCAGATTCACAACTTTTTCTTCATCATGAGATATGCATAATACCGTATCATCGGCATATTGTAAGATCGCCACACCATTAGGAATCAAATCAGGGGCCATCCCACAAAACAATCCATTAGCTTGAGCCTGTAAGACCATCTTAGTTAAAATCTCACCCACCATATTGAACAAAGTAGGAGACAGTGAATCCCCTTGCCTAACCCCTTTGGCACTTTGAAAATAAGGCCCCACTTGGTTATTGATTTTCACACTTACAGTGCCATTGTGAAGGATTAGATGAATCCAATTACACCACCCATCAGAGAAGCCTTTGGCTCTAAGGCAACACATCAAGAACTCCCAATTTACTTTGTCGTATGCCTTCTCGAAATCGAGTTTCAAGACAATGCCAGTATGTTTTTGACATGATTGTGATGCATAATTTCATGCAAGGACCAAATTCCATCCATGATATTCCTATCTTTATGAAAGCACTCTGATGAATACTAAAAAGCTTTGGTTCCAGCCTAATAGTTAGAGTCTTAGTAATTAACTTGTATATACATCTAAGGAGACAGATAGGACGAAATTGTTGTATTTTGTTAGCATCAACAATTTTAGGAAGCAAGGTAATAACCCCATAGTTAAGCCTTTGAACATCCAAACACCCACGGTGGAAACAGTCAAAAAGTCTCATAATATCCTCTTTTACCACTTCCCAGCAATGCTGATAGAATTCCGAGGGTATGTTATCTGGCCCAGGTGCCCTACTCGGTTCCATCGAAAATAAAGCGTTTTTAAATTCTTCCCTCGAGAAGGGTTTGGTGAGCTCTTCATTATCACTCTGTGATAATTTTTCATCCTCCGACCACAAAGTAGGAGAAAGGGGGAACATATTCCCAGGAGCAGGTCCAAATAAAGTTTTATAATAGGAGGTGGCAAGATTTAACAGGTTATCAGTCCCCTCCACCATCACACCATTATCCTCAAGAGAATGAACTAGGTTCTTCCTTTTTCTACCATTAGCTATTTTATGGAAATAGGAAGTATTTAGATCACCCTGCAGCAACCACCTAGCATGTGATCTTTGATACCAGTAGGCTTCCTCCTCAACATTCATATTAAGAAGTTCCACATGAATAATGGACCTCCTACACATATCAACAGGGGATAAGTCTCCATCTTCCTCAAGTTTTTCTATAGATTCCAACTCTTGCTTCAAATCCTTTTTCTTTTTCTTAAAATTTCCAAAAACATTCGACCCCCATCCCTTAAAGTATTTTTTGAACCGTTTGAGTTTAATATTGATAATATCAATAGGATCCACACTGTTAACAGGTTTGGCCCAAATTTCAGCCACCTTAGGCAAAAAAAACTTCATTACTTAACCAAGAAAGATCAAATTTGAATTCTCTTTTACCAGTTGCATGAGGTATGTCTCCAGAATCCAACACCAACATGTTGTGGTCAGAAATATCTTTAACAAGCTTTCTTACAGACACCAAAGGGAACAAGCTTTCCCAAGTAGGAGACATCAGAACATGATCAAGTTTTTCCAATGTTGGGTTTCTTTGTTTATTGGACCAGGTATATTTACCACCAATCATATCAAATTCCCTCAAGCAATAGGAATTAATAATCTAGTTGAACACATGAGACGAGCGAGGAAGAACAATGGGTTTGTTTTTTTCGGACACATCTCTAAGAATATTAAAATCTCCACCCATAATAAAAGGGCAATCAATTATATTATAGAAATTCGCAAGCTCAACAAGGAAACCATCTTTGAGTTCTTCATGAGCAGGTCCATAAACAATTCCACAAGCCCATCTACATTTTTTTATTTTGTCCCACAAATACACTAGGATCATATGCTCTCCCAGTTTTACATTCTGTACTTCTAGGGTATCATACTTGAAACCACACAAAATGCCCCCCGATTTACCAATTGAAGGGATCCATTTCCAAAAGTATTTATTGAAGGGATCAAGCTTTTTAAAAAAACCAGGAGTATACTTCCTTTTCATAGTTTCCAGGATACCAACAAAGTCCAAATTGTTCTCTCCAATAATATCAAACAGGCAAGTAGAAACTCCTTTTTTACCCACACCCCTAATATTCCAAATGCCACCAATCATTTTAACTTGTCAGGAATTTGTTTTGCCTAATGGGTCTACCAGGAGCCATGGTAGCCACATCTTGTTTACTTTTCCCTCTAGTGGTAGGCCTGGACACAACAATATTTGCACTTTTTTAAGTTTTCTTTTTTTTATTCTTTTCTTTTTTTCTTTGACTCAACCACAGTAAATGACTCATCCAATTCACCATCACTCAACCAAGTAAAACAGAGAGGAGTCCTCATACCATGATCATGGACAGTAACTAAAGGTATCTGAGATATGTTATTATTTTTTTCCACCATGCAATCTCTAGCTTTTTCTAGTTCTCTAAGCAAATCAATATGATCAAAATTGTCAGAAGGAATATCCACTCCCATCAAATTTGCACGCGACATAATTTCCAGGTTCGATAACACAGAGAACGAATTAGATGACTGGGCACAAGAAGAATACTCACATTCAAGATTTCTTTTCTTCGATGCAGTAGCAGCTTTTTCCATCACGTTCTCCATCTTCTCAGCTTGGTTGCGCCTTTCATCAACACCTACATTGTCACAAGAAGGTTCCCTGCACTCACCAGCCCCAGATCCAGAGGATGTAGGAGACTGTACAGAATAGGCGTCTGGTGCTTGAGCACCAACCGGACTGTCACTTTCAATTTCAGTGATAGTTGGCTCCACTGGCCAAACATCACCAACCACTACAGTAGCATATGACAGAACCATTTCCTTATCATTTCCAGCAGACTCACTCACATTTGTTTCTTTTTCAATCACAAGAGTAATAGGGCCCTGCACCACTCTCTCTACAGGAGTGGTCATTTTTTTTGTCCTTATATGGACCTGAACCAATACCAGGGGACTCTGTTATATTTTGTTGCACCATGTTGTTACTAGGATACCTCACCTCCACTTCAGGATGTTGAACAACAGGTTGCTGTTGCTCTAATATAGCATTTTGTTTATCTCTATTTTCCCTAGCAATCATATCAATGAGAAGGACATCATCCTCCTCACTCTCATCTTCTGATTCATGTTCAGGCACCACAGGAAGAGTATTACAGTATGACTTACCAAAACCAGTACCAGTGTAACTCATAGATGTGTTCTGCCCCTCAGAAGATGTAGCTGAGTCACCTCTGTATTTCTCATTCCTATGCCTTTTAGGGGGTGGTTGTAAAGAGGACTCGCCCACCGGAATGCTTTTTTGGTTAGCCGGGGGCCCTTGCACAACTATGTTATCCACTTCATACAGGAAATCATAGAAATAATCCCCAAGAACACCTTCAGCTGATTTAGGGATCTTGGATATGTCTCTACAACCTAGGAGGATGCGGCAGTACTCAGGTTTGTGTAGTGTCGCTTGATCGATTTCTAATGTGACACCAACTAAGGATCCAGCATAGGCAGCATTAGCGTCACAGCGCTTATCGACAGGAATATTGCGAATTCGAATCCAGGCCTTATTCAGAACTCCTTTTGCACCTACAGTAGCTGACCAGGGAGCAAGATGCAGCACAACATTGCAAATTTTCATTTCCATGCGCACACCAAAATAGCACGTCCTCTCCACCTCTCTTGCACTAGGAAATCTCATAGTGAATTGGTTATTGTTGATCCTTCTCGCTGTGCACCTCCAGCTAGAGCGCAGATATTCTGTGAATTCTAATTCTAGCTCTCTAGACGTAGGATTCCCTTCCACCACAGTAAAAACAAGGCTAGATGTTTTTTTCTTTTTCTTGTTTTGCAGGAGAGGAATCAGGGAAGAAAAAGAAGCCCTGTCCAGGAGATTGAAATCCACACGTGGCCGCAACACAATTCCAGGGGAGAATCACTACAAGAAATGTGTTGATACATGACGTTCTCGTAATGACGGTGAAAGAAATCGTCATAGAGTTGTGACGATTTCAAACAAGATCGTCGTAAGTTGTTTGAGGGGATAAAAACCCTGTAAAATAACGACGATTTGAGTTAAAAACGTCGTATCCGTATAAGATGAAATCGTCATAAACGGTGCATGTGATCTGAGACTTTATTTTTTAGACACATTTATATGACTGGATGACCACATCATCAATTTTTGCCTACGTGTCATGTTCAGTTTCTATTTCATTGACTTATGTGTCAATACATAGCTTCAATTGCTACCAATGACATGTGGGGCCACACAAACTACAACACATTAACTAAGAGTCGTCGCCAGGCTTGCATCTGACGTGTGTGCGTGTGCGTGGCCTTGCATCTGACGTGCGTGTGCGTGGCCTGGGTTGCTGTCCAACGTCCGTGCGTGGCCTGTGGCTCTACCGGAATATTAGCAAAAATATTGTGCAGACGATGACTCGAACCATGCACCTCGAGCTAACCAGCGAGTAGCACAACCACTAGGCCAACACACACGAGCTGAACATACACAACATTCGCTCTACTTAAGGCAAATTAAAAGCGAACTTGGGCCTTGGTGGGACAAATCCATCAAAAAAAAATCTCGGGGCGGGTGGGGAAAATCCTCGCCAACGCCCGGGCGATCCTGTGCTGCCGTTTCGCTTAAGGAACTCCAACATGGGCTTGGCCCATTAGTTGTACGCGCCTTTAGCAGATCGCTTTTCCTTCGCTCCATCATTGACGATGAAAAGAATAAGGAGTACAAAGCTAGCTATGTCACACATGGACTCGTAAGTGTAGCTAGCTGATGTACGCCATAGGAGTAGTAGTAGTTAGATCTATTCAATTTTTTTTTCTTTCGTTATATTTTCTTTCATTTCCTTTTCTTTCTATTTTCCTTCTTTTCTTTCTTTACTTTTTTTTGCCTTTTTAAATAGTACTTATTATTTATTTTTATTTTTGATGTTTTTTTGTTCCCATATTTATATTTTGGCGTTCCTTTATACGTAAATATTTGTTTATCTAATTTCCAATTTTTAGCTCCATTTTTTTTATTTTTGGTGATCTTCTTATTGATTCCCCGGTGTATAATTATTCTACCTTTCTTCCGATTTTTTTATTCATATATCCATGTAACTTTGTTTCTCTCTATATAGTTTTGCTCCCTATCTTTTGTGAAGTTTTTGTTCCTAATTTTGTTGTCGGAGTTTTTTGTCCGTATCTCATCGAACTTTGTTCTTCTATAGACTTTTTGGTCCCTATCTCCATGGAGATTTTTGTTCCTAGATTTTTTTCGGCGCTTTTTTTTCTAATCTTTTTGTTCCTGCCTCAATGGAGTTTTTAGTTCCTACCATTTCTTCCATGTTTTTGTTGCTATTCCCATGAAATTTTTGTTTATAACTTTGTTGTCCGGGGCTTTTTTTTCCTATCTCTATAGAATTTTGTTTCTTTATAGAATTTTTTGGTCACTATCTTTATAGAGAATTTTTGTTTCTAATTGGCAGAAATTTGTCTTTTTCAAAAGAGGTGCATTTTGAGCTATTGAGAGGTAGTAAGTTTGTTATTTGTAGATCAAATATAACATAATATATTTAGAATTTTACTTTGTACATTTTTGCAACATATTTTGTGTAGGTGCTTCACAGAAAAAAGCTAGTTTTGACTTTCCGGAAATGTAAAATGGTATTTTTATTCAACGAAAAATAAAAGTTTCTTCGTGAACATTGTTAGTTGTACCAATATGCATCTTTGTGTGGAATATGGTCACATTTAAACAAACTATGCCATGGATGTGGCCAAAACATCCGTCATTTCGCCCGAAAACCATGAATCTTCGTACGAGATAGCTCATTTGTGTGAACACATTTTCAGCCAAATTGTCGTATTCCAAGTTTATTATTTTTGGTGGATACTAGTACATATATGATAACACCACGCGAAGGTCTTGCATCGTTTCGAGTTTTTTCGAATTTTCTGGAATTTTATAAGCCGGTTTCGGAAAACGGTCAAAACGGGGGACATTACCGTTAGTACCTAGAGATTGAATCTTGATGAACTCTTGGTGTATCTATGTTGAAATAGGTACTTTTCTACCTAAAAATTATTTTTACAAAAAATCATGAGAAAACTACAAGGCACCTGTAGTTCAAATTTGGCCCGGTTTCAGCGGAATCGGCTGAAATTTGTCTTTTTCAAAAGAGGTGTATTTTGAGCTATTGAGAGGTAGTAAGTTTGTTAATTGTAGATAAAATATGACATACTATATTTAGAATTTTATTTTGTACATTTTTGCAACATATTTTGTGTATGTGCTTCACAAAAAAAGCCAGTTTTGATACTCCGGAAATGGAAAATGGTATTTTTATTCAACGAAAAATAAAAGTTTATTCGTGAACATTGTTAGTTGTAACAATATGCATCTTTGTGTGGAATATGGTCACATTTAAACAAACTATGCCATGGATGTGGCCAAAACATCCGTCATTTCGCCCGAAAGCCATGAATCTTCGTACGAGATATCTCATTTGTGTGAACACATTTTCAACCAAATTGTCGTATTCCAAGTTTATTATTTTTTGTGGATACTAGGACATATATAATAACACCACGCGAAGGTCTTGCATCGTTTCGAGTTTTTTTGAATTTTCTGGAATTTTATAAGCCGGTTTCGGAAAACGGTCAAAACGGGGGACATTACCGTTAGTACCTAGAGGTTGAATCTTGATGAACTCTTGGTGTATCTATGTTGAAATAGGTACTTTTCTACCTAAAAATGATTTTTACAAAAAATCATGAGAAAACTACAAGGCACCTGTAGTTCAAATTTGGCCCGGTTTCAGCGGAATCGGCTGAAATTTGTCTTTTTCAAAAGAGGTGTATTTTGAGCTATTGAGAGGTAGTAAGTTTGTTAATTGTAGATAAAATATGACATAATATATTTAGAATTTTATTTTGTACATTTTTGCAACATATTTTGTGTATGTGCTTCACAAAAAAAGCCAGTTTTGACACTCCGGAAATGGAAATTGGTATTTTTATTCAACGAAAAATAAAAGTTTCTTCGTGAACATTGTTAGTTGTAACAATATGCATCTTTGTGTGGAATATGGTCACATTTAAACAAACTATGCCATGGATGTGGCGAAAACATCCGTCATTTCGCCCGAAAGCCATGAATCTTCGTACGAGATAGCTCATTTGTGTGAACACATTTTCAACCAAATTGTCGTATTCCAAGTTTATTACTTTTGTGGATACTAGGACATATATAATAACACCACGCGAAGGTCTTGCATCGTTTCGAGTTTTTTTGAATTTTCTGGAATTTTATAAGCCGGTTTCGAAAAACAGTCAAAACGGGGGACATGACCGTTAGTACCTAGAGGTTGAATCTTGATGAACTCTTGGTGTATCTATGTTGAAATAGGTACTTGTCTACCTAAAAATGATTTTTACAAAAAATTATGAGAAAACTACAAGGCACCTGTAGTTCAAATTTGGCCCGGTTTCAACGGAATCGGCTGAAATTTGTCTTTTTCAAAAGAGGTGTATTTTGAGCTATTGAGAGGTAGTAAGTTTGTTAATTGTAGATCAAATATGACATAATATATTTAGAATTTTACTTTGTACATTTTTGCAACATATTTTGTGTATGTGCTTCACAAAAAAAGCCAGTTTTGACACTCCGAAAATGGAAAATGGTATTTTTATTCAACGAAAAATAAAAATTTCTCCGGAAACATTGTCCGTGCTTCCAAGATGTATGTTTGTGTGTAATATGGGAACATTTCAACAAACTATGCCATGGTATTTGCCACAACACCCGTCATTTGGCCCGATACTTGTGTCCGATACTCGTCCCATATTTGTCCGATACTAGTCCGATCTTAAAAAATGCTTGTCCGACACTTTGTGTCCGATATTTTAACAGTACAAACACATACAACTTTTTTTGTCCGATATTGTCCGATACTTATCCGTCACTTTGTGTCTGATACCGTCGTACGCCTAGTAGGGTTAAGATACTATCTAAATTTATTATATTCTGAGTTAATATATGTTTTCATTGAACCAAATCTATCTCCCGCGGGGAGAGTTAATTTCCCCCGCCCACTCGGTCACTCCCCAATCCCCACCCTCGCGATCGGCACAAAGCCACAAACCCTAGCACTCCTTTCACCGCCGCCGGACACCCGCCCACCAGATCCCCGCGCGGTGAACTCCTTCTTCGCCTTCACCAGACCGCCGATGGCGCCTCCCCAATATCCACCCCTCCCATCTCACCAAGCCATCTCGCGACCGGCCTCTCCAACCCTCTTCGTCCCTCTCCCTCCCCACATGGCTTGCAGCGCAGAGGAGTTTTTTTTCCTTTTATTATTATTACTTGTTTTTAAAAACCGATTTCAAAATACCATCGAACTGTGCAAATGGTTGTAGAAAAAATTCCGGTGCATTTTAGTTTCCCGCCGTATTTTCCCTCGTTATCACTTTGGATCCCAATATTTTCGGTGCAAACACGCCGAAAGAGGCTAACTCTCAGAAACCCTAGCCATAACATCCTTCCCCCCCACCGCCGCCACCACAACCTCCCTCCACTTTCCTTCCAGCGAAAGCCCTAGGCATAACACCAAGCGAGATCCACACCCCGAGCCAGATCCCCATAACCACCACGAAGCAATATCCCGACCACCACCGCCGAGCCATCCCTAGCCAGATCCCTACCACCACCGCGGAGCCACCCCGAGCCAGATCCCCACCTCGCTCCTTCTTGTTCGACTACTGCCACGACCCGGCTCGTTATAGCCACCTCCGATCCACCTCGGCGGCAACGGTGTCGGGAGGTCCGAGGGTAAGAAAGATCGAGGGGAGGAGGAGGAGGAGTCGAGGAGGGGAATTTCGTTCGTATGTGCGTGCGTGCGCGCGGCCGACAGGTTATGGACGCATCGTTCTTCCACGATCTCAGGCGGCAGGCCTCCTCGTACCTCACCGGCAAAATCTGCTCCGCGTGGCTTGATCTCACCGACGTCACGCCGACGCAGCTGTACGTGAGTCCTCTCCGATGAAATTATTCCTCTTCCTCTTCGATCTGGTGTTTCTATCTACTCGCTGCTCTGCTAATTAAGGAAGTGGTGCTCATAGTCGTGCAGCATGACGAAGGAGGCGACGACCGGGGACGCTCGCTGCCCAACGCGAAGACGACGAGCCTCATCGCGCGGGCATAAACCCTGGCCGTCCCCTCCCCCCGCCGCCCCATAGACTCCTCCCTCCGCCGGAGCCATGGCTCTCAACAAGGTACTACGCCTTCCCCATCCTCTCCTCGTTAACCATCTATACTCGCAATGCCAGGGGCCATTTCGCTCGCTTCCGAGCACGCGATGTGGGTCGATAGATTGGTCCCCTCCCCCGTGCTATTCTAGGGTTTGGCATTGAGCATTCTTTCCGACATGCCCCTCCCCGTGCCATCCACACTACCACAACCATGTTTCTTCACCACTTCTTGTCCCTCTGCTCCAGATCTGGTTTTCAGACTGGTTTTCACAAATCAATTCAATCAAGCATAAAGCTTTTATTTTCGCGAATGAGCTGGTTTTATAGATTCAGGAATAGAGATTATTTCTTTATGATTTTGCAACTTATCAGCATCAGCTCTGTTCTGTTTTTAGAATGAGAGGCACATGGTTGTAGTAATTAAAATTTCATACTTATATGTACAGTTGAAATATAGTAAATGTGTATGTTTAGCATAGTAAACCGAGAAGGAGATGGCCCTTAAGTTCAGTTGGGTGATATATGTTAAGACCACTCTTCATCAATACTACTCCTAAATTCTAATTAATATACACTACAAGAAATATGTTGATACATGACCCTTTTTTATTGACCATGGATGAATTTGTCATAGATCTATGACCATGTTTAATCTGTTGGTCATGACATGTTTGGGAGGGACTAAACACATGACTTTTTTGCCAAAAAAGTCATGATTTTCTTTAACAAGATGGTCATAGGACATGATACCTGGTGTATGACCCTTTTTTTGCTTATCTAAGACTAAATTAATTGGTCATGCGTTTGTTGATTGTGATTTTCGCCAACATGTCATATCCACGTGTCAATTTTTGCCTACGTGTCATGTTCACGTGTCAATTTTTGCCTACGTGTCATGTTCACGTGTCAATTTTTTCCTACGTGTCATGTTCACGTGTCAATTTTGACTATGTGTCATGCACATTTGTTAATTTCAACCTCGTGCGGGACCCACAAGTGACCAGGTAGGCTCCACACGTTTCACGGAGGCAATGTCCATCCGGATGAAATAATGTGGAAAATAAATAAAATAGGGGGACACCCAGATCGAACCCTGCTCTCCCACAAGAGCAGCGCACTCCGTAACCACCAAGGCCAAGAACCATTCGTGATACATATTGAGCGCAACGTAATTTATACACATGTTCTCCTATGCCTATGAGTAAATCTGGAACTGGACAAGGGTCCAAATCCAAAACCTGGAAATCCAATTATAATCCAGTGTAAAGTTGTCCACTCCATGTCCGGTCCACCTTTAGCTTTGAATTACCCAAATCCATCCAAGTCCAATCTCTATTATCCAAATCCAAATGGACTTTGAAAATTGTTTGGGGCTGCATGCGTCGTCAGGCCACACACACACTAATCGCTACTCCTAGCACGGTGAATCACCGAACCTTGCCAGAAAAAAAACTGGAGCATCACAACGGGAGTTGGAGTGAAGCTTTTCAGATCCCATCCACGCCGGCAGATGCAGATCGAGAAGGCCTCCACGCCGGCGGCTGACGCGTTGGATGAGCGAAGCAAGAAGAAGAGCCGGCCGGCGACGGGGGCCGACGACGAGCAGGGACGCGGAGCAGGTGGCCGACAGGTACCGACGGCGGATAGAGACGCGGATCCGGTGGCCAAAGGGTACGGTGGTGGCCTGGTGGGCAGAGAAGCGGAGCCATGGCCGAAGGCTGTGGCGGCGAGTAGATACTCGGAGAGGCAACGGCAAACAGACAGGCGGCGCCGGCGGTTGTCGATGTGAGAGGCAGCGCAAGCTGCTCCAGTCCAATGGATCCTGGACTGTCCAACGATCAAGTCCAAAGGTATCCAATAATATTGGACCTAATGTCCAACTGAAGTCCACATCCAACGGAGTCCAATCCAGTCGGATCCAATTTATTTTAGGCCCAAAGCCCGTGGATTTTGGGAATCCAGTTCCAGATATACCTATGAGAGTTTTCTCAAAAAAAAAAATATACCTATGAGAAATATAAGCAGAAAACTGCATAATAAGGAGGCGATGGGGCTTGAACCCACGACCTCGCCCGCCCCAAGCGATGGCATTACCACCGGGCCATCTCACGCTTGCTGGTATGGTACCGCGCTTTGGGTTTATAAGCACACGTTCCATCGATTGGCTTGGGCCACGAATGTGTGAGGCCTCGGTCTCGTTTTGTTACGCCGAATGGGCCAACGGCCCATATAGCTGTATAGATGTCATGTGTGCCTGCTGGCCCACCCGGTCAGTGGGTATGGCTAAGGTTGGCCCATGTGAAAAACGGTTTAAATAATATGGCAGAAATTACAGAAAATGGCAGAAATTGAATAAAAATTTGGAAATTCATACAATATTCCTTGTAACTCGAAAAATTATAAATAATATGTCAAAATGTTCATAAAAATGTAATCTACTAATTTTCATTAAACTAATATATATTTGAATAATTTAAATTCGGAATGTTTAGACGAATGAACTAAGCCATTATAAAATTTTGATTTATTTTCCAAATATACTCAGAATTGCAACTTCTCCTCTTAAAAAATTAACCATATTTGAGGGCTCTACTTCTATGAACACGATAAAAGTACATACATGGTTTGCACTGCATCGGTGCATACAAAAGTTTTCAATTTCGTGTGTCGATTTCAAAATACGGTCAAAATGGGGGACATGACCGTTAGTACCTAGGGGTTGAATCTTGATGAACTCTTGGTGTATCTATGTTGAAATAGGTACTTGGCTACCTAGAAATGATTTTTAAAAAAAATAAAGAGAAAACTACGAGTCACCTGTAGTTCAAATTTGGCCCGGTTTCAGCTGAATCGGCAGAAATTTGTCTTTTTCGAAAGAGGTGTATTTTGAGCTATTCAGAGGTAGTAAGTTTGTTATTTGTAGATCAAACATGACATAATATATTTAGAATTTTACTTTGTACATTTTTGCAACATATTTTGTGTATGTGCTTCACAAAACAAGCCGGTTTTGACACTCCGGAAAGGGAAAATGGTATTTTTATTCAACGAAAAATAAAACTTTCTTCGTGAACATTGTTAGTTGTTCCAATATGCACCTTTGTGTGGAATATGGGCACATTTAAACAAACTATGCCATGGATGTGGCCAAAACATCCGTCATTTCACCCGAAAGCCATGAATCTTCGTACGAGATAGCTCATTTCTGTGAACACATTTTCCACCAAATTGTCGTATTCCAAGTTTATTATTTTTGGTGGATACTAGGGCATATATAACAACACCACGCGAAGGTCTTGCATCGTTTCGATTTTTTTTGAATTTTCTGGAATTTTCAAAGCCGGTTTCGGAAAACGGTCAAAACGAGGGACATGACCGTTCGTACCTAGGTGTTGAATCTTGATGAACTCTTGGTATATCTATGTTGAAATAGGTACTTGGCTACCTAGAAATGATTTTTTCAAAAAATAAAGAGAAAACTACGAGTCACCTGTAGTTCAAATTTGGCCCGGTTTCAGCTGAATCGGCAGAAATTTGTCTTTTTCGAAAGAGGTATATTTTGAGCTATTCAGAGGTAGTAAGTTTGTTATTTGTAGATCAAACATGACATAATATATTTAGAATTTTACTTTGTACATTTTTGCAACATATTTTGTGTATGTGCTTCACAAAACAAGCCGGTTTTGACACTCCGGAAAGGGAAAATGGTATTTTTATTCAACGAAAAATAAAACTTTCTTCGTGAACATTGTTAGTTGTTCCAATATGCACCTTTGTGTGGAATATGGGCACATTTAAACAAACTATGCCATGGATGTGGCCAAAACATCCGTCATTTCACCCGAAAGCCATGAATCTTCGTACGAGATAGCTCATTTCTGTGAACACATTTTCCACCAAATTGTCGTATTCCAAGTTTATTATTTTTGGTGGATACTAGGGCATATATAACAACACCACGCGAAGGTCTTGCATCGTTTCGATTTTTTTTGAATTTTCTGGAATTTTCAAAGCCGGTTTCGGAAAACGGTCAAAACGAGGGACATGACCGTTCGTACCTAGGTGTTGAATCTTGATGAACTCTTGGTATATCTATGTTGAAATAGGTACTTGGCTACCTAGAAATGATTTTTTCAAAAAATAAAGAGAAAACTACGAGTCACCTGTAGTTCAAATTTGGCCCGGTTTCAGCTGAATCGGCAGAAATTTGTCTTTTTCGAAAGAGGTGTATTTTGAGCTATTCAGAGGTAGTAAGTTTGTTATTTGTAGATCAAACATGACATAATATATTTAGAATTTTACTTTGTACATTTTTGCAACATATTTTGTGTATGTGCTTCACAAAACAAGCCGGTTTTGACACTCCGGAAAGGGAAAATGGTATTTTTATTCAACGAAAAATAAAACTTTCTTCGTGAACATTGTTAGTTGTTCCAATATGCACCTTTGTGTGGAATATGGGCACATTTAAACAAACTATGCCATGGATGTGGCCAAAACATCCGTCATTTCACCCGAAAGCCATGAATCTTCGTACGAGATAGCTCATTTCTGTGAACACATTTTCCACCAAATTGTCGTATTCCAAGTTTATTATTTTTGGTGGATACTAGGGCATATATAACAACACCACGCGAAGGTCTTGCATCGTTTCGATTTTTTTTGAATTTTCTGGAATTTTCAAAGCCGGTTTCGGAAAACCGTCAAAACGAGGGACATGACCGTTCGTACCTAGGTGTTGAATCTTGATGAACTCTTGGTATATCTATGTTGAAATAGGTACTTGGCTACCTAGAAATGATTTTTTCAAAAAATAAAGAGAAAACTACGAGGCAGCTGTAGTTCAAATTTGGCCCGGTTTCATCGGAATCGGCAGAAATTTGTCTTTTTCAAAAGAGGTGTATTTTGAGCTGTTGAGAGGTATTAAGTTTCTTATTTGTAGATAAAACATGACATAATATATTTAGAATTTTAGTCTGTACATTTTTGAAACATATTTTGTGTATGTGCTTCACAAAAAAACCCGGTTTCGACACTCCGGAAAGGGAAAATGGTATTTTTATTCAACGAAAAATAAAACTTTCTTCGTGAACATTGTTAGTTGTTCCAATATGCACCTTTGTGTGGAATATGGGCACATTTAAACAAACTATGCCATGGATGTGGCCAAAACATCCGTCATTTCACCCGAAAGCCATGAATCTTCGTACGAGATAGCTCATTTCTGTGAACACATTTTCCACCAAATTGTCGTATTCCAAGTTTATTATTTTTGGTGGATACTAGGGCATATATAACAACACCACGCGAAGGTCTTGCATCGTTTCGATTTTTTTTGAATTTTCTGGAATTTTCAAAGCCGGTTTCGGAAAACCGTCAAAACAAGGGACATGACCGTTCGTACCTAGGTGTTGAATCTTGATGAACTCTTGGTATATCTATGTTGAAATAGGTACTTGGCTACCTAGAAATGATTTTTTCAAAAAATAAAGAGAAAACTACGAGGCAGCTGTAGTTCAAATTTGGCCCGGTTTCATCGGAATCGGCAGAAATTTGTCTTTTTCAAAAGAGGTGTATTTTGAGCTGTTGAGAGGTATTAAGTTTCTTATTTGTAGATAAAACATGACATAATATATTTAGAATTTTAGTCTGTACATTTTTGAAACATATTTTGTGTATGTGCTTCACAAAAAAACCCGGTTTCGACACTCCGGAAAGGGAAAATGGTATTTTTATTCAACGAAAAATAAAACTTTCTTCGTGAACATTGTTAGTTGTTCCAATATGCACCTTTGTGTGGAATATGGGCACATTTAAACAAACTATGCCATGGATGTGGCCAAAACATCCGTCATTTCACCCGAAAGCCATGAATCTTCGTACGAGATAGCTCATTTCTGTGAACACATTTTCCACCAAATTGTCGTATTCCAAGTTTATTATTTTTGGTGGATACTAGGGCATATATAACAACACCACGCGAAGGTCTTGCATCGTTTCGATTTTTTTTGAATTTTCTGGAATTTTCAAAGCCGGTTTCGGAAAACCGTCAAAACAAGGGACATGACCGTTCGTACCTAGGTGTTGAATCTTGATGAACTCTTGGTATATCTATGTTGAAATAGGTACTTGGCTACCTAGAAATGATTTTTTCAAAAAATAAAGAGAAAACTACGAGGCAGCTGTAGTTCAAATTTGGCCCGGTTTCAGCGGAATCGGTAGAAATTTGTCTTTTTCAAAAGAGGTGTATTTTGAGCTGTTGAGAGGTATTAAGTTTGTTATTTGTAGATAAAACATGACATAATATATTTAGAATTTTACTTTGTACATTTTTGTGTCATATTTTGTGTATATGCTTCACAAAAAAACCCTGTTTTGACACTCCGGAAAGGGAAAATGGTATTTTTATTCAACGAAAAATAAAACTTTCTTCGTGAACATTGTTAGTTGTTCCAATATGCACCTTTGTGTGGAATATGGGCACATTTAAACAAACTATGCCATGGATGTGGCCAAAACATCCGTCATTTCACCCGAAAGCCATGAATCTTCGTACGAGATAGCTCATTTCTGTGAACACATTTTCCACCAAATTGTCGTATTCCAAGTTTATTATTTTTGGTGGATACTAGGGCATATATAACAACACCACGCGAAGGTCTTGCATCGTTTCGATTTTTTTTGAATTTTCTGGAATTTTCAAAGCCGGTTTCGGAAAACCGTCAAAACGAGGGACATGACCGTTCGTACCTAGGTGTTGAATCTTGATGAACTCTTGGTATATCTATGTTGAAATAGGTACTTGGATACCTAGAAATGATTTTTTCAAAAAATAAAGAGAAAACTACGAGGCAGCTGTAGTTCAAATTTGGCCCGGTTTCAGCGGAATCGGCAGAAATTTGTCTTTTTCAAAAGAGGTGTATTTTGAGCTGTTGAGAGGTATTAAGTTTGTTATTTGTAGATAAAACATGACATAATATATTTAGAATTTTACTTTGTACATTTTTGTGTCATATTTTGTGTATATGCTTCACAAAAAAAACCCTGTTTTGACACTCCGGAAAGGGAAAATGGTATTTTTATTCAACGAAAAATAAAACTTTCTTCGTGAACATTGTTAGTTGTTCCAATATGCACCTTTGTGTGGAATATGGGCACATTTAAACAAACTATGCCATGGATGTGGCCAAAACATCCGTCATTTCACCCGAAAGCCATGAATCTTCGTACGAGATAGCTCATTTCTGTGAACACATTTTCCACCAAATTGTCGTATTCCAAGTTTATTATTTTTTGGTGGATACTAGGGCATATATAACAACACCACGCGAAGGTCTTGCATCGTTTCGATTTTTTTTGAATTTTCTGGAATTTTCAAAGTCGGTTTCGGAAAACCGTCAAAACGAGGGACATGACCGTTCGTACCTAGGTGTTGAATCTTGATGAACTCTTGGTATATCTATGTTGAAATAGGTACTTGGCTACCTAGAAATGATTTTTTCAAAAAATAAAGAGAAAACTACAAGGCAGCTGTAGTTCAAATTTGGCCCGGTTTCATCGGAATCGGCAGAAATTTGTCTTTTTCAAAAGAGGTGTATTTTGAGCTGTTGAGAGGTATTAAGTTTGTTATTTGTAGATAAAACATGACATAATATATTTAGAATTTTAGTCTGTACATTTTTGAAACATATTCAAAAATTTGTTAGGGATTGCAAGATACACCTAAGTATCAAATTTAAACACATATTTTACTTTAATTTACTAGTTTTCTTTTCTTTTCTATGATTTTTGGTTTATTTGTTCTTTAATTTCAGTACACAACTTACCAAACCCACATAAGAACCACCACTGACCTGTGGGACCATTGGAGCCAAGTTCCTAGTGTTAGTCACGGCCTTATTTTAGAACCGGGGGCAAAGGCGGGGAGAACCAATTTCAGCGCGGGGAGAACCAAATTCCACCGAAACCCTATTCTTCTCCCCCCGGCCGCCGCCGCCCCCGCTATCCAGATCCACTCTCACCGCTCCCGCTCGATGCCTCCCCCTCCTCCCTCCCCACCGTCAGCCCTCTCTCCACCTACCCCTCTAATCCACCCAGCGGTAACCCTAATCCCCACCCTCGCCGCGCCGCAAGCCTCCTACCACCCATCTTTCTTCGATCCTGTACCCAGGCGACCTGCATCCCGAGCCCTCTACCCTCTGGGCGCCTTTCTGCCTTCGGAGGGAGCCGCAGTTACTGCTCTCTGTACCGGCGGCGGAGGTGAGATTGGAGGTGGGTGAATCCGCCCATCGACCACAGGCCGCCGATGAACTCGCCCAGATCCCCTCTCCCCCCAGCCCCGATCCCCAGACCCGGTCCACATCTCGATCCGCCTCGATCCCCAGATCCCCTCTCCCCCAGCCCCGATCCACATCTCGATCCCATCTTGTCGAGCCTCCTGGAGCCCCTCCAGCGACGACAGCGACGACACGGAGGAGGAGTTCACGGACACGTCGGCCACCTTCGTGGCCAAGGAGGCGAACCACAACGCCGACAAGGAAGCGGCGGCGGCCAAGAGGAAGGCGAAAGAGGGGTCGTCCGTGCTGGTGATGGTGGACGGCGAGGCGGAGAATCTTTGTTGCGGCAGCCGTGGAAGACGTACACCGCAGAGACGTCCATCGATCTGACCAAGCACCACAAGCCAAAGACCATGCTCGGCAAGATCGCCTACTATATCGTCAAGTCGCTGCACTTCCCCACCAACATCTTCTTCCAGGTAGTTTCGAGTTTCTAGTTCAGGCTGTTTCGCCAGAGAGCACAAGCCGGCCGTGTGTGCATCGTGGCGTGTCCCAGAGTAGCATGGTCCCTGTCACGCTTTGGTTCGGGTTCCCCTGCATTCTGGCTAGTTGATCACCATACATATGTGTGCAATTTATCTGCTAGATGATCATACTACTAAGCATGATTTTTTTTATTGCTTGCAATGCAACTGACAGGATACCATTTCTTCTGTCAGTACTAGTAACCGTTTATCATGAATTTTGCACAAAGTTTATCCTCTTGATCTCCTCTCTGTATTTCTGTGTCCAGAAGAACAATCAAGTTATGCATTTCTAATACAGTAGTATTAGCTTTAACCTTAATTGTTGTACTTACAGTCTTGTCGTTCTTATGCAAATTATGACCCTGCAAATTAGATGCTGAGGAGGTATGGTGCCGTGCAATGATGCTGGAGACCGTCGCTGCAGTGCCAGGGATGGTGGGCGGCATGCTTCTCCACCTGCGTTCCCTCCGGCGCTTCGAGCGGCGGCTAGATCCGCGCGCTGCTGGAGGAGGCCGAGAATGAGCGCATGCACCTGATGACCTTCATGGAGGTGGCGCAGCCCAGGTGGTACTTCAGCGTTTGTATTTTCTTCTTTTAGTTATGATGATTTACCCAATAATTCATTGCTAGCTGTTTAATCTACTCGTTGACTGCCATAGCAATTACTAGTTTGTTAGTAAATGAAGTTTGGAGTTTGGGAATTTGGCATAAAGCTTCTCAGTTTTTGCAACTTTATTGAATTAAACCTGTGAGTGCGCTGATTGGACTTTGTTCTGAAATATTGTCATGTAGTGGGATAGATATTTACACAATTGTGATGTTGTATGTGCCTACCTGGTTATAGCATTATTAAGGAGGCTTTTGTAGAATACGGATGATTGTTGGTTCTGGCAGTCATATGGTTATGTATACTTGTGGACCACTTTGTGTCACAAAGCTTTTGTGGATTGTATTGGAAAGTGATGCTCATGCCTGAGTTCTGCAATCTGTGTGGCTTCTCTTGCCTGGTAGCTGGATCCTAAATAGCACATGGAACATTGGAATGCTGCTTGTGACATCTATGCTGATACGAATTTGCTAAATTGAATTTGTATGTCCAATATTTATTAAGTCTGAATCCCAAATATTTATCTCTAACAGTGCTACTGTGTTTATATATTGTTTTGGTTCATCATTGTTGTTTTGTTTATTCCTTGGAACACCATTATTGTGTAACTCTATTCATTGCTTACTATATCTACCCCGATAGTTATGTGTCGTAGTGCATTCTGAATATAATAGTTTCCTTAACTTGGGAACTCAAAATATTAGTAAATACAGTTGACTTGTGGTATTCTGTTGCCAGCTTCATCTGGTTTGATCTTAACAATATTGCCTTCAACTGATTCATTTTGCATCTTATTCTTTAGCTGAATACAAGTGGCAAACTTTGTTATGTTGTGCAGCAGAGGCGCCACCAGGGCAGTATGTATATCCAAGTATCTCTTCTCTCTTTCTTCTCTCGGTGATGGTAATCTCGTGTTGTGGTTAATCTATGGCAGCTGTACCTGCAGATGGTTCACTTAATTAAATCATAAATCCATTGCAGCTGGTTAGGTTTGGATTAATTACTAGCAAGTGATACTTCTCCAGCATACCCTTCGATGTTGGCATGTTTACTGTTTTTCTCCACTAGCATCTAGTTGAGCCAAAAACTATATAATGTTCTGCTATCGGATAATGCAGACCCATCATTTATTTGTTGTAAATAAGCAAATGCTTCTAGAATTTCAAAACAACGAAGCTTTATATTCTTTCAATATCTTAATGAAATTGTCTTTGTGTATAAATAAGCAAATGCTGAACCATCATTTACTTATTGTAGGTAAGCAAATGCTTCTGTTTGTGTCCTTGTTGTTTTATCTGATGAGATCAAGTCGTAGATCAGCTGGCTATCGCAGACCCTCTCCAACACGGTATTATTCTCTTTCCTGCAAATGCTCGAAACGTTTGCTTCGATATGTTCTGCTGCTTACATCAGTGTTGCCGTTGCAGTTGCTCTACTGCTTACATTAGTGTTGATATTTGTTGCCATTGCTGTCAGCAGTACACTAATGCTGGTAGAACTTTAAATGTTTTCATGCACTTTGTGTCTCTCATTTTATATTATTTGACCTACTGTTGTTTCTTCTTTGCATGCATGAGCTGGGAGTTCTAGCAGTTGTTCCATATTGCGCCCAGAAGACTCCATTTCCTTATAATGAGCCATACGTCTTGAGACCGATGTTGATGTGTTGAGATTTCTGGGACCTGACAGAAGCATTTGTGACTTGGTCTGTTCTTTAAACCTGTAATATGGCGTGACATGTAATATGTGGTGATGCTCTGTGATGATTTGTATTCCTGAATATGTGATGTAATTCAAATTTATTGTAATTCAAATGAAGTTTGAATTCAGATTTGTTTATAGAGATTTGAATTTGATCTAGCATGATGCAAGTCGGCTTAAGAGTATAAAACCAATAACGAGATCATTTCCATGAAATTATTGGCCTGTGATAAAAGGCCTCAACCCAACTAACAGTGGACTCTGTTTGGTAGTAAAATAAATATTATTTCGAAAAATCAACCATAAAAGGCCAGAACTGGGAAATAAATTGTACTATAGAAAGGCCAAGGCCCAGGGAATAAGCCTACCTTAAAAACTCCAAGGGCCTAGAATAATATTAGCTGGCCTGTTAAGCTGAAAAAAATTGCAAAGAGAAGAAACATTAAATGGGCTAAAATATTGGGCTTGGCCCGTTTAGAGGAGCTATGTGGATTGGGCTGAATCTCTTCCATGACGCTGTCAGTTGGTCATAATTTTGCCACGTAGGATTGGCCACGTAGGATCTGACGTGGCTATGGCAGAGTATCACATGACCAAATCAATCGGTCATAGGGTTATGACTCCCCTGATTGGGTCATAGATTCTATGACAATTCCATTCAATTAGTCACTGACGATCAAATAAGACGCTCGGTATGTGACTTTTCATTTTTGGTCAAAAAGGGGTCATGAATGAAACTACGTGACCTTCTAGTGACAAAAACTGAGGGTCACGTATCAACATATTTCTTGTAGTGATAGAGGACTTTGTCTTCTCTATTTGAGTATTTTTTTCTAAAACTACAAAATGTCGCATAATAGGACAACAATGTAGAACTCTCATGCCTACATATTTCAATGCAGATGTCAGTTATTTTGATTTCTCTGGAACATACTTATATCTTAGTGTTATCATGTACAAGAAGACTATTACTATTAAACTTTCTTTGTTTCATCATATCCCATAGCCTTGGATGCATTGTCAACACCACCAATTTATGGAAATGCATTTGCAGCGCCTCCGGCTCCCAAGGATCCATGAGGGTGTTGTTGTCTCCTTTAGAATCAAGGGGTAGATTCATTTGAATGTGTATGTAGATTTAACCCTTTCCTTTGTTATTTGGACTCTTTCGTTCCAAATAGTAGCTCAAATAGAGTTGGTTTGAATTTTGAGAAATCAAAGAACATAGCGGCCAGTATTTTGAAACAACCTGAAAACTAAACTATTTGAGTTGGATTCTGGGGCTATAAAAATAAATCAAGTCACTTGTGGTATAGTCATACACTCTAAACCACATTAAACGATGATGCGTGCATTTTACAAAGTTGCAAGTAGTAGAAAGATAATACTCTCTGATTCTCCCATAACTTGGCATACTTATATGGTCTCATTGTCCGTCCATCCTTATGTTATATATATTTTCTCTCAGAGCCTTCTTCCATGTCGGACAGTGTTGAAGCGGTATAAGATCATGGTCAGAGTCTTGCACAAATGCCTGCTTCTCCTCAGCATCTTCGCTCTGATTCTCCTGTTGCTTCTTGTCGCATTATTTTTTTTGCAAGGAGATCAATCCATCTATTATTCAGGCTTCAGTTATTCACTTGATATGTTTTCTTAGTAATATTTATTTAGTAGCAGATAGCCATAGTTTGCATGTACATTTTATTTGAGGGAAGCTTGCATGTACATTACAAAAATTCCCTCTAAATATCTCCCACTGTGCCCGGTAGTTTCTGTGCTACAGCACTGGTCTGGCATGTTTGTTTTTCTGTATATGTTATTCAGGTCTATATGTGTAGCCAATTTGGTGCGCATTACGTTTGTAAGTACTGCTTTGGTTTCATATGTCCCACTACCTGTTATATGTGTCTCCCTATTTCAATTCCTGTAATATTAAACATCATCTTATTAATCTGTATAACACAAGAGGTTTATGCGTAAAATATTTTATGACTTAGCATGTGGCCTCATTTTATTAATCTGTATAATAAATGAGGTTTACGGGCAAAATATTTTTTGAATTAACATGTGGCGCGCGGCAAGCCGCGCTTTTCTAAACTAGTTTTTTCAGTATTCATGGTCATGTGCCATCATTATGTTTGATGTCACTTCAAGGCTGACTTACAAGAATGTTCCTACGTGGCACATGGACTTGTGCAGATCTGCTTCTGTAGTATAATCTTCTTTGCTAAATCTGAAATTATGCTTCAGAGTTCTAATGTTTAGTTATTCTAATGCAGGGTGTGTGAGAACATCCCCATTGTCCTCTATGGTAACAAGGTAGATGTGAAGAACACGCAGGTTAAGGTCAAGCAGGTGACATTCCACAAGAAGAAGAACCTGCAGTAGTATGAAATCTCAGCCAAGAGCAACTACAACTTTGAGAAGCCCTTCCTTTAGCTCGCAAGGAAGTTGTCTGGGTAATTTTTTCTCCACCACTGATTGTTTATTTTGCCTGTTCATTTATGCTTGTTATACTAACTCTTGTCTGTATTTGATGATGTTAGTGATGCCAACATTCACTTCGTCGAGGCTGTTGCTATCAAGCGCCCGGAAGTGACCTTCGACTTGGCCATGCAGCAATAGTAAGTGACCTCTGTTTTCCGCCATTTCACTTCTTTTGCCCGTCTGTAGACAGTCCTCAGGTTCAGATTCAGTTTGCAAAATGAATGGGTTGCTGATGGATTTTGATGCAATGTATGCAGGCACGAGGCTGAGCTTATGCTGCCATCCGCGCACCATCCGCGGGTACGAGAATAACTCATAGATCCTTGCCTTCTCCATGATTTGTGCTTCCCATTTTTATCACATGTTTATGATATCGTCTTGGGTGTTCTACAGTATGATTCCGCACAAGGCCAGGAGGGCTGATGCTGCACTCAAGTATGTCATGTCCCCTGTCGTCCATATCTCGGTGTCCTACGTGTATGCAACTAGCTACACGTGACAGATCATGCCATCCTTTTGGTTTATTTGCGTTTTATATTCTTAGTAACCAGTCCTACTACTCCCAGTTGTGACCGAGGGAAACTGTTTTACCAGTGATTGCAATCTGTTAGCAAGTTTCAATAGCTTAGTTGCTTTTTATCTAGCTTTCCTTAGTTGCTTTATATCTAGCTTTGGGCCTATGATCCCACTTGGTGATTGCAAATACTCTGTACATATAGTAGCTATTAGAAAATACTACTATGCGCATATAGTAGCAACTAGCAAATATTTTGTACATATAGAGCATGTGATACTCATTTTCATGAACTTTACTACATGTAGTAGCTACTAGCAAACATAGCTTTCTATCTTTGTGATTGTCTTATCTATAATGTTTAACTGCCATCTGTCTTTTGGATTCAGGAGCTCGAGGAGAAGTGCACATGAAACTAGTCTATTTTTGTAATGTTGGCCAAAATGGGCAAGTCTATTTCTGTAAATGTTGCTGGGAAATTGGAACTTGGCCATTTTGGTCAACAAGCACTTGTTGAACTATGATGTTGAATGTACTGTTCAAATGTTGAATTCTGAACTGTCAATATAATGATGATTATTCAAATGCTGCTATTTCAATGTAATTGGCTGGTTATTCATACCCCTGAATATTTGCTTAAAATAAATATATGTATGGGTTGTATTCAAGTTCGTATGTGCTATACATGAAACAATGGATTGAAAACTACATGGACTCATTACAGAAGTTAATGGACCAAAAAAGGCCACTTTCTGGCCCAAACTAAAAAGCACCAAATACACTACTGGACCCAAAAATAGATGGGCTCCTAAATGGCGACATCCCAAATTACTTGATTAAATGAAAATAAAAAGAAAAATCATAGAAAAAGGAAAAAAAAAGGCTTAGGCCCAACTAAGAGAAGGACCAGCAAAGGCCGAAGCTATTGGGCTAGGTCCACGTAGACCAACAAAATGGACCGGGCCTAATTTGATCCACGACGATTTCATTTCGTCACTATTCTGCCATGTAGGATTGGCCACGTCGGCGCTCAGCTGTCCTGACCGGATTGCTCACGACGATTTTGGATCGTCATAGATTAATGACGTTCCTGTATCGTCGTGGATATCCATGACGATTCCTACAAAATCATCGTGGTGAACCATTACTGACGCTCGATTTTCAACGATTTGTTTTTCGTCATAAGATCGTCATGGATGAAATTTGGTGACGATTTAGTGACGAAAATTGAGCGTCATGTATCAGCATATTTCTTGTAGTGAATAGCCTGACACAACACCACCATATGACCTAGTTTGCCGCATCTCTCGCAGCGTATCGTGGGGCATCTAGCAGCAAGGTGCCCACTTACATTGCAGTTTGTGACATGGGGTACTGACAGTAGGCGGAGAAGTAGTGGTCCTCGCAGGCGAAGGAGGACCCTTGGCCACCGGCTTGACCTTGTCCTTGCCTTGCAGCTCCCTTGCCGCCGCCTCCTCCCACCGCTCAGAGCCAGATCAAGCGTGGCCACCGCTGGACCCGGGTGGAGGGTCCCGGTGCCACACCAAGTTGCGCCCCTGAGACGCGTCCTGGCCGCCGCCATTGCGCCCTCCTCCACCTCCGCCCCCGCTTCCTCCTCGTCGCCCCGCGAAGCGACCACCGCGGTCTCCCATCGTCGAGGTGGATGGAGTTTGCAGCTTGTCTTGGCGTGGAGGTGACGCCGCAACCCGAGCAAACGTCCTCAGATCTCCCCCCGCCTTTCCCCTCCACCAGCCAAACGAATCTCCGGTAGTCGCCTCCTCCGGAACCCTAGCCGCACACCAGAAATGGGACAAGAGATCTGGCAGATTGAATGGCGTCGTGGCAGCATCCCGAGCCTTATCCCCTCCCCCCTCCTGATTCTCCTGGCCTGGTACTGTTGCAGTTGGGCCTGGGCTGTCGCCGTTAGGTCCACGACCCAGTGCTAGCGAAACGGTATGATCAAAACATCCGCTCGCCGTCACCGGTGTCTTCCTCACCGGAATAATCGCCTCCGACAAGGGAAGCAGTGCCCGCGGCGTCACCTTGTGGGCCGGCAACTCGATCACGCCGCCAATATCAACTCGCTCCGCCTCCCGGAGGCAACGTGCATCCACCACCCTCTCGGCGCCATCGATGAGAACCAACCTCTCTGCCCCATGGCGCAGGATGAGGGTGCCCCTCAGGGATGTCTCCGGTGAGCTTGCCGGAGCGAGGGTGGAAGCGTATTCCGCCTCCCAGCGCGAAATCGTCTCCGGGAACTCGCGCTCGTGAGAACTCCGCTGCCAATCGCCGGGCACGTGTGGACGAGGGATCCATGGCTCCACCACGACCTCGGTCATCCTCGGCGTTCCCCCGCTCGGGGATCCGCCAGCGGCGGCGAGCTCGCACGATGGCTCACGTAGTACTTCTAGCCCTGCTCCTTGGCCAGGTGGTAGTACTTGTCCTGAGGCAAGTGAAACGTAGGAGGTCAGAAAATGAAGGCCCACTCTATTATGGCCCAACGGGACGTTCCATGAGGCCCACAAAGCCCATCGTGTCATCTACTATTACTAGCATAGATCATCATCACGTTCACGTTTCAGTGTACCCATCATGTCTAGCTGTGAGACGGGGTCGCTATAATAGCTTATACGGAACAGGACACATAGATATATATCTCTGTATCGTTGGAGCGTAAAATTCAGTCTGGGCATATCAATCGCTTATAGATATGCATATTAGCTGCTTCTTGCTATAGTGTACTACTGCTTGTCTGCTTGATTCTATAATAAAGTAGACTTGGAGACTTGGTTATATTTACACGCAAGCGACACCACGCCCAGATCAGCGGTGGATTACTATACTGTAAGTGCCCAGCCAATCAGATGTCGCCGAAAAGTCGCCGAGCATATCACCATCATCGGTGCGTGTGAACTGACCTGCAACCCACGCTGCTAAAGCCAACTTGCATCTTAGTTTTCTTGACCCCTATGCAGCCAGTCATCAAGAGTCTACTTGCATGTTATGTATTGCTCGCAAGTTTGGAAAAAAAAAACCTCTACATTTCTTGCATTTTCTGGATAATTGAAAAAAAACACCAATGTTGTTGGAATATTCAGCCCATGTGAGTGTGCTCAAATAATTGGGCCCAAGGCATGTGAGCCCAATAGCAAATACTGAAATCTTAAAATGGCCCATGTGTACTAGTGAGTGGTGGGAGTGGGAAGTTTAGTCCCACATTGGAAGTTTGAGGAGTTGCACACCACCTTATAAGGTGGAGTGTTGTAGGGATTGTATGTGAGTGAGAACAAGAGAGCCTCTCGCGCACTCCTCCTCCTCCGCCGCTCGCTCGTCTCGACTCGACTCGACACGACACGACACGTCGCAATCGTGTTTCGTGAATCGAGCCTCGAGCCGAGACAATACTTATGTTTATTTTGCTGTTTTGGAAAACCGATTTCGTAGTCGTGACGGACGCGTCACAGCTGAGGCGCCTCCCACGTTACACCTCGTTCCTTGCGCCGCCAACGTAGTCTACTCCATCCCGAGCGCCGGCGTCCACCGGCGAACGGGAGAGCAGGTCTCCGGAACCAGTCGCACTTGTGATCCTGTACGGGAGAGGGCGGATTAGGTTTTTGGGAAGCGCTTCGCGCGACTGCTCGCTGTTTCCACGACGGCTCGTCTGCCTAGTAAGTCAGGCGGTGCTGCGTACCGCCGTCTCAAGCGTCGTCTACTCCGACCCGTCATCGCCAACGTTGTCATCAACAACGTTACAACAAACGAACGGTACGGAATCTGCGTCCTGATCTGTCTGTTTAACATGTCTACTGTTTACATGTTTAGAGAGATCGTGTTGCTATTATTCATGTTGTCTGCTGCATCTAGTATGTTCGATTTTCACATGTTAATAGCTGCTGTCATCATGATTTATATTCTGGAATTAATCGTGGAAATTATGCCTAATTATTCAACAATCCAAAAACCTAATTGTAGGCAATTTCCTGAACTGACTATGGCCCACTTAAGTGATTCGATGAAACCGGAAAAGTTCAATGGTACCACCTTTGAGAGATGGCAACTGCGAAGCCAACTGTGGCTCCAGTCCATGAAAGTGTGGGACATTATTATGAATGGCCTTCCTGAAGGAGCTTCTGACGAGGTTCAGAATAAGTTCAAGGAAGCCAATAATAATTTCAGAGGTTGTATTCTGAGTGTCCTGGAGGGACGTCTGTGCGATGTGTATATGCACATCGAAGACGCTAAGGAGCTCTGGGATGCACTGAATACTAAATTCGGTGCGTCCGATGCTGGCAGTGAGCTGTATATCATGGAGAGCTTTAACGACTACAAGATGGTGATAACCGTTCTGTAGTCGAACATGCTCATGAGATACAGTGCATTGCGAAGGAGCTTGATCTGCTCAAGTGTGATTCCTGATAAGTTTGTGGCTGGATGCATTATTGCAAAACTGCCTTCTTCATGGAGGAGTTTCGCCACATCTCTCAAACATAAGAGACAGGAGATATCAGTTGAAAATCTGATAGCGTCTCTTGATGTTGAGGAGAAAGCTCGGGCAAAGGACACAACTGAGAGAGGTGGTGATTTGCAGTCTAGTGCCAATATGGTGCAGAAAAATCATCACGTCAAGAATAACAGCAAGAACAAAGAGAACTATAAGCCCCAGTTCAATGGCCCTGTGAACACTACTGCCTTTAAGAATAAGAAGAAGAAGAAGGTGCTGAACAAAGCTGGGCTCGAGTGCTTTACGTGTGGAGCGCTCGGCCACTTTTCTGTTGACTGCCCAGACCGTGCAGACAAGAAAGGGAAGAAAGGCTCCAAAAATGTCAACGTGGTGACCGCTAGCAACACTGATGGGTACGGTAATATACCGATGGTATTCTCAGTTCTTCAATCTCCATGTTGGTGGATTGATACGGGTGCTAATGTTCATGTGTGTGCTGACATCTCTATGTTCACTTCTTATCAGGTCGCACGGGATTCTTCCGTCCTAATGGGGAATGGGTCACATGCTTCTGTTCGTGGTGTTGGCACGGTAGATCTGAAGTTTACTTCGGGAAAGATCGTGCAGCTGAGGAACGTGCAGCATGTCCCTTCAATGAATAAGAATCTCGTCAGCGGCTCCCTTCTTTGCAGAGATGGGTTTAAAGTAGTGTTTGAGTCCAATAAAGTAGTTGTGTCGAGATTTGGACAATTTATTGGTAAAGGCTATGAGTGCGGAGGCTTGTTCCGCTTTTCTCTTTCCGAATTTTGCAATAAGTCAGTAAACCATATTTGTGGCAATGTTGATTCAGATGCTAGTGTTTGGCACTCTCGTTTATGTCATGTTAATTTTGGTTTACTGTCGCGGCTATCCAGTTTAAGTTTAATTCCGAATTTCACCATTGCCAAAGGTTCTAAGTGCCATAGTTGTGTGCAATCTAAGCAACCTCGGAAGCCTCACACGGCAGCTGAGGAGAGACACTTGGCACCTCTAGAACTCATACATTCTGATCTATGCGAGATGAATGGTGTGTTGACAAAAGGTGGAAAGAGATATTTCATGACACTCATTGATGATACTACTAGATTCTGCTATGTTTATTTGTTGCAAACTAAAGATGAGGCTTTAGACTACTTTAAAATCTATAAGGCTGAAGTTGAAAATCAATTAGAGAGAAAGATCAAGCGTTTTAGGTCGGATCGTGGTGGAGAGTATTTCTCTAAAGTATTTGATGAATTCTGTGAGGAACACGGTATTATTCACGAGAGGACGCCTCCCTATTCGCCACAATCAAACAGAATTGCTGAGAGGAAAAACCGCACGCTGACCGACTTGGTGAACGCCATGTTGGACACTGCTGGTTTATCTAAGGCATGGTGGGAGAGGCTCTGTTGACTTCGTGTCATGTCCTGAATAAAGTTCCTAACAAGAATAAAGAGAAAACCCCTTATGAGGAGTGGGTTGGGAGAAAACCATCACTTTCTTATTTGCGTACTTGGGGATGTTTGGCAAAAGTCAATGTTCCAATTCCAAAGAAACGCAAACTCGGACCGAAAACAGTGGATTGTATCTTTCTAGGTTATGCTCAGCGTAGCATTGGTTATAGATTTCTAGTGGTTAAATCCGAGGTACCTGATATGCATGTTGATACTATTATGGAATCTCGTGATGCGACATTTTTTGAGAATATGTTTCCTATGAAAGATATGCATAGCTTTGCTGAATTTTCTTCTGAATTAATTCCGGAATCTAGTACATCTAGTGATCATACTGAACAACCACATGATGAGAACGTCCTTGAGAAGGATGACAATGAAGCTCCTAAACGGAGTAAGAGACAGAGGATTGAAAAATCCTTTGGTGATGATTTCATTGTGTACCTTGTGGATAATACACCTACGTCTATTGCAGAGGCATTTGCATCTCTAGATGCAGATGACTGAAAAGAAGCTGTCCATAATGAGATGGACTCCATTCTTTCTAATGGGACGTGGGAGTTATCTGAACGACCTTATGGTTGTAAGCCAGTGGGTTGTAAGTGGGTGTTCAAGAAGAAGCTAAGGTCTGATGGTACTATTGAGAAGTACAAGGCACGGCTTGTAGCCAAGGGTTACACTCAGCGAGAAGGCGAAGATTATTTTGACACATATTCACCTGTTGCTAGACTGACCACCATACGTGTACTACTTTCCCTGGCTGCCTCTTATGGTCTTATCGTTCATCAAATGGACGTAAAGACAACTTTCCTTAACGGAGAGTTGGAAGAGGAAATCTATATGGATCAGCCTGATGGGTTGGTGGTAAAAGGTGAAGAGAGAAAGGTGTGCAAATTGTTAAAATCTTTGTATGGACTGAAACAAGCACCTAAGCAATGGCATGAGAAGTTCGACAGAACTTTAACTTCTGCGGGCTTTGTCATTAATGAGGCTGACAGGTGTGTATACTATCGCCATGGTGGGGGCGATAGTGTTATATTATGCTTGTATGTTGACGACATACTGATTTTTGGTACAAGCATAATTGTGATCAATGAGGTCAAGTCTTTTCTATCAAAGTGTTTTGATATGAAAGATCTGGGAGAAGCTGATGTAATTCTGAACATCAAGCTTATTAAGGATGAGAGTGGGATTACGATGACGCAATCACACTATGTTGAGAAGATTTTGAGCCGTTTCGGCTTTATTGATAGCAAGCCTTCTCCAACACCTTATGATCCTAGTGTGACGCTTCGAATGAACAAGAGGATTACGAAAGATCAATTGAGATACTCTCAAATAATCGGTTCAGTCATGTACCTTGCGAGCGCGACGAGGCCTGACATCTCTTTTGTTGTGAGCAAACTGAGCAGGTTCATATCAAACCCGGGTAATGATCATTGGCATGCACTTGAAAGGGTCATGCGCTATCTGAATGGTACTATGAGCTATGGGATTCATTATTCAGGACACCCTGCTGTGCTTGAGGGATATAGTGACTCCAACTGGATCTCAGATGTAGATGAACTCTACGCCACAAGTGGATATGCATTTCTTCTTGGAGGTGGCGCGGTGTCATGGAGGTCTTGTAAACAGACCATATTGACGAGGTCAACCATGGAAGCAGAACTTACTGCTTTAGATACAGCCACTGTTGAGGCAGAGGCTGCGTGAGCTCTTGATGGACTTGCCGGTGGTTGAGAAACCATTACCGGCTATCCTCATGAACTGTGACAATCAAACGATGATTGCCAAGGTGACCAGTTCTAAGGATAATGCGAAGTCATCAAGACACGTCAAAAGACGTTTGAAGTCTGTCAGGAAATTGAGAAACTCCGGAGTAATTACTGTTACATATATTCAAACAGACAAAAACCTGGCAGATCCCTTTACGAAGGGACTATCACGTAATGTGATAGATAGTGCATCGAGGGAGATGGGTATGAGACCCGTAAGCGTTACACCATAGTGGTAACCCAACCTATGTGATCGGAGATCCCGTGAATTAGGACCTGGGAAGAACAAGCTAGTGGTTTGACTGAGGAGAGTATTTGGTAAACCCTCTCTAAGTGATGATGCATAACTCTCAAAGAGCTGTAAGGCAGGTCGGCAACATGCCTTAATGTGTTTATGTTGGCTATTCATAGCAAAGATGCTGTCCTACAGAGTATTCTTGAAAGAACACACCTATGTGAGTCCGACTGTAAACGTCGCAGTCTATGAGATTTGGATGATCTCTAGTAAACTCATGAAGAGACCACGGAGTATGACGCATATGCTCCACCCGCGGGGTAGGCTACTGGCGGCCAAGTACTAGTTATGACTTTGAGTAAAGTCTATTGACACAAAACTTGCAATTCAAGGCATAGTCCATTGTTCAAGTTGCTGATAGATGTAGCTTAAGGCTCTAGGCGGAAGTTCAACTTAACAGTCTCTGCTGAAACACTGGTATATAAACAAGTAGCGAGGATTGGCAAATCTTCAAATGGGCATTTGAGATCAGGTGGGGGATTGTTGGAATATTCAGCCCATGTGAGTGTGCTGAAATAATTGGGCCCAAGGCATGTGAGCCCAATAGCAAATCCTGAAATCTCAAAATGGCCCATGTGTACTAGTGAGTGGTGGGAGTGGGAAGTTTAGTCCCACATTGGAAGTTTGAGGAGTTGCACACCACCTTATAAGGTGGAGTGTTGTAGGGATTGTATGTGAGTGAGAACAAGAGAGCCTCTCGCGCACTACTCCTCCTCCTCCGCCGCTCGCTCGTCTCGTCTCGTCCCGACTCGACACGACACGTCGCGATCGCGTTTCGTGAATCGAGCCTCGAGCCGAGACAATACTTATGTTTATTTTGCTGTTTTGGAAAACCGATTTCGTAGTCGTGACGGACGCGTCACAGCTGAGGCGGTTCGGGTCGCTCCCGTATCGCGTGCTGCAACCGACTCGGACGTGCGGCGTGGGCCTCCCACGTCGCACACGTTAGGGTTTTCCGAACCGCACTATAAAATACGCGCACCGTGGGCGCTGTACACACACCGAACCAATCTAGGTTTTGCCACACCTCATTCCTTGCGCCGCCAACGTAGTCTACTCCATCCCGAGCGCCGGCGTCCACCGGCAAACGGGAGAGCAGGTCTCCGGAACCAGTCGCCCTTGTGATCCTGTACGGGAGAGGGCGAATTAGGTTTTTGGGAGCGCTTCGCGCGACTGCTCGCTGCTTCCACGATGGCTCATCTGCCTAGTAAGTCAGGCGGTGCTGCGTACCGCCGTCTCAAGCGTCGTCTACTCCGACCCGTCATCGCCAACGTTGTCATCAACAATGTTACTACAAACGAACGGTACGGAATCTGCGTCCTGATCTGTCTGTTTAACATGTCTACTGTTTACATGTTTAGAGAGATCGTGTTGCTAATATTCATGTTGTCTGCTGCATCTAGTATGTTCGATTTTCACATGTTAATAGCTGCTGTCATCATGATTTATATTCTGGAATTAATCGTGGAAATTATGCCTAATTATTCAACAAATGTATCATTTGCAGTAGACTCAGATTTCAGATCCAATTGTTGGATCATGTATAGCATGTTATACGTACGAATTGTCACAGTAATCGATTTCAGACAATTGTCTTATCTCCTAGCCGTTATGTGCGGCTCTTACAAATATATTTATATATATCCACAAATTTCTTGTTATAAGCACTTGGCCGGTGCAATGGTCTTTTTTTTAGGCTTTCTTGTTATAAGCACTTTTTTGAGTTTTCACCGGGGGCCACAAAAGCGCCCACCTGAATGTATATTTCCCAAAATTCCCACGGGGGTGGGAGGAGGGGGTGGTTGGAAAAAACCCCGAAAGAGTGAGCCTTACACCATGGTGGAGGAGGGAGGTATAGGGGGAGGGGGTTTACATGGGGGGGGGAGAGAGAAGAGAGCTAAGCTTGTATTAGCGGGAGAGGAGACTGATCCAGACGTCACCCTCGGTCTGCAGAGCTGCCGGTAGACGCGATCGCCATAGCACCGCGTCGTCTCGATAGTTCTTTATCACGGCAGGGAGCGAGGGGGTGTTGCGTTCGAAGACAACACCGTTTCGATGTTTCCACTGATGCCACAGGCACAGCAGCCTGAACGTGGACGCGGTGACGGTGGGAGTAGCGGGGGGAAGAGGGCACGAGCGTGCAAGCACACCAGAGGGAGTCATAGGCGGCGACCCGATCGCCCGCCATAAATTGCGCGTGAACGGACAGTAGAACACGATGTGCTCGGTGTCCTCTATGCCCGCGCCACAGATGGCACACGCACTGTCTGCGGCGTCAATGATGCGTTTGCAGAGGAGATTGGCGCGGCATTGCACGCGACCCTGCACCAAGAGCCAAGCAAAGAACTTCACCTTGGAGGGCGCAAAGTTCCGCCACACGAAGGTGTAGTTGGCAGAGGCCTCACCTCCAAGCGTGCATAGGGAATAGAGCGCCATAGAGCGCGGAGGTGCGCAGGCCGCCGTCGATGGCGCCGCAGAGAGGCAAGGTGCGCTTGTCGTCCCCCTCACTGAGCTGAACCTCCTCAAGAGTGAAGAGCAGGGAGCGGCGCTGCTCAGCAGCAGTGGTGGAGAGCCGCGGAACGAGGTTCTTGTCGAGCCTGTCGCTGAGAAGATCACGCACAGAGATGGAGGGGCTCACGCTGTGCGAGAACAGCTCGGGCAGGTGCGCAGCCAGCGCACCGCAAGGCAGCTAGTGATCTAGCCAGAACGCCGTGTGAAGGCCGTTGGAGACGTGCACACGCGAGATGTCGCGGTAGAGCGGCAGGAGGCGCAGCAGCCCGTTCAGTGCCCACCGCAGAGTGAGGGGTGCCGTTTGGGGCCGTCCACGGGGCAGTGCCCCAAGGCAGTCCAGACCCAGCGTGGCCAGGACTCATCTGGGGTGGAGAACAATCGGTGGAGCAGTTTGACCTGAAGACAGGAGTTTTGAGTCGTCAGGCATCACACGCCAAGGCCCCCTTCGCGCTTTGGACGGCACACCCCGTTCCCAGGCCACCAAGCCTTTTGCACCAGAGACACGATCTGCGCCTGCCCAGAGGAAGGAGCGGCGAATTTTGTCGATGGCGACAACGATCCCGGCAGGCAGCGTGAGAGTACCCATGGCGTACGCACGGAGGGTGTCGAGGACCGCGTTGATCAACACCAGGCGGCCACCGTATGACAGCAAGAGCGCGCACCAGCCGGATAAATACTTATCCACCTTGGCGATCAGGGGCGCGAACGCTGTCAGACGTAACTTTTCAGCAGAGAGCGGCAGTCCCAGGTAGGTTTGCGGGAAATCTTCAATCTTGCAGCCGAGCGAGTCCCTAAATTCAGCAAGCACCAGGGCATCCACGTGCAACGGCACCACTGTGCTTTTGCAGTAGTTGATGGCTAGCCCAGTTGCGCGCTCGAAGCAGCCAAGGATCGAGCGCAGCCGCGACGCAGCCTCGGCATCCGCGCGAACGATGATGAGGGTATTGTCGGCGTACTGGAGCACGGGGCAGGGCGCGCCCGCGAGGAGGGGATGCTGCAGCGCGCCGTCGATGTTGAGGAGGCGCTGAAGGACATCGGCGACGAGGAGGAAGAGGTAGGGAGAGAGAGGGTCTCCCTGCCGCAGCCGGTTCAGACACTTGATCCAGCGCCCGGGAATTCCGTTCAGAAGCACGGCAGAGCGCGAGGAGCTGAGGATTGCGTCGATCCAATCACACCAGAGCGCAGGGAAGCCACGCGCCATCATGACAGCCCGCAGACCCGCCCAGTTAACTGAATCGAACGCTTTCGCGAAGTCGAGCTTGAGGATCACGCAGGGGGCGCGGCGGCGGAAACACGTCTCACTAGTGGAAACAACCCCTCTCGTCCAGGGGGCCAGGGGGCAGCTGTCCCGGTTGCAACCAAATCCGGGACAAATGCCAGGCATTGGTCCCGGTTCGTGCGTCCGGGGCAACAGGAATCGCCTGGGGGCATTGGTCCCGGTTCGTGGGGGGGCATATTGGTCCCGGCTCTTGCCACGGACCGGGACTAATGCCTAGCCACAGGCCACGTGGCACGCGCATGAACTATTGTCCCGGTTCAGTCCACGAACCGGGACCAATGCCCCCTTCCCCTATATATACTGCCCCAGCCCCCCCTCCTTCCATCTTTTTTTTTTGCTTGGAGGTGTGAGAGAGTGTGGTGTTAGTGTGTTTTATTTTACTATGCACACGAGGTGTTTGACGAAATTCTCGAGCCGCACATAAGCTCACTGAAAATGGTATCTTCGATCGAGGTTAACAAATTATCTTTTTTCATCTGTAACTGATACATAAAAAGTAGTATTTGTCGATGTACTGTGGTCATCTCTGTATTAATATGTTATTGTAATGTATTTTGATAAACTTAATTATATGATGCAGATGGATGCACGACAGCGATGGATGTACGGTGACCGACGCACTTCCGAGTATATGGCAGGCCTGAATGCATTTCTTGATGTAGCTCAGGCGAACAAAGATAATGGCTTCATGTGTTGCCCATGTGTTGATTGTCGGAACGTCAAAGAACATTCTTCCGAAAGAATCCTTCACGGCCATCTACTTCGGAGAGGTTTCATGCCCAGCTATAATTGCTGGACCAAGCATGGAGAAAGAGGGGTTGTGATGGAAGACGATGAAGAAGAAGAAGAAGATCCTTTGTTCCCTGAATACGACGATACTGCAATGGAAGAGAATGCAGAAGAAGGAGGTGATCAAGAACAAGCATCAGAAGAGCCCGATGATGATCTTGGTCGAGTTATTGCTGATGTAAGGGAAGACTGTGAAAACAAATTGGAGAGGTTGAAGCTGGACAACATGTTACAGGATCACAAAAAATTGTTGTGCCCAAATTGCGAAGATGGTAGCACAAAGCTCGGTACCACACTGGAGTTGCTGAAATGGAAGGCACAGAACGGTGTGACTGACAAGGCATTTGAGAGTTTACTTCAACGAATGAAGCCAAAACTTCCAAAGGATAACGAATTGCCTGAGAGTACGTACGAAGCAAAGAAAGCTCTCTGTCCTCTAGGATTAGATGTGCAGAAGATACATGCATGCATAAATGACTGCATCCTCTTCCGCGGTGAGAAGTACGAGAATTTGGATGAATGTCCGATATGCACTGCACTGTGGTATAAGATCAGAGCAGATGACCCTGGTGATGTTGACGGCGAGCCCCCGCGTAAGAGGGTTCCTGCTAAGGTGATGTGGTATGCTCCTATAATACCACGGCTGAAACGTCTGTTTAGAAACAAAGAGCATGCTAGGTTGTTGCGATGGCACAAAGAAGATTGTAAGAAAGACGGAAAGTTAAGGCACCCCGCCGATGGATCGCAGTGGAGAAAGATCGAGAGAGACTTCCCAGACTTTGCAGGAGAGGCGAGAAACTTATGGTTTGGTCTAAGTACAGATGGCTTTAATCCTTTTGGGGAGCAGAGCTCCAGTCATAGCACTTGGCCTGTAACTCTATGTATGTACAATCTTCCTCCTTGGTTGTGCATGAAGCGCAAGTTCATTATGATGCCAGTTCTCATCCAAGGCCCGAGGCAACCTGGCAACGACATTGATGTGTATCTAAGGCCATTAGTGGAAGAACTCTTACAATTGTGCGGCAAACCAGGTGTACGTGTGTGGGATGAGAACGAACAAAAGCCATTTGACCTACGGGCCTTGCTTTTCGTAACCATCAATGATTGGCCTGCTCTTAGTAACATTTCCGGACATACAAACAAGGGATACAATGCATGCACACACTGTTTAGATAATACTGACAGTGTTTTTTTGGATAAATGTAAAAAGGTTGTATACCTGGGGCATCGTAGATTTCTTCCGATCAAGCATCCCGTAAGAAAGAAAGGAGGGAAGCATTTCAGAGGTGAGGCAGATAACCGTAAGAAGCCTGAGCTGCGTAGTGGTAATGATATATTCGATATGGTCAAGGACCTAGAAGTAATCTTTGGTAAGGCTGCTGGCAGCCAACCAGTTCCGTACGGCCCTGATAAGCGCGCACCCATGTGGAAGAAGAAATCTATATTTTGGGAGCTACCCTATTGGAAAGTTTTAGAGGTCCGGTCTTCGATCGACGTGATGCACGTGACAAAGAATCTTTGTGTCAATCTGTTATGCTTCCTGGGCGTGTATGGGAAGTCCAAAGATACGCCAGAAGAACAGGAGGACCAGCAACGTATGAAAGACCCAAGCAACAAGCACACAGATAGGCGCCATTACTTAAGCAGCTACGCTCTTACAAAAGCAGAGAAGGAAATATTCTTTGAAGTCCTTTACAGTATCAAGGTTCCGTCTGGCTTCTCGTCGAATATAAAGGGGATAATAAACATGGCAGAGAAAAAATTCCAAAACCTGAAGTCTCATGACTGCCACGTGATTATGACGCAGTTGCTTCCGATTGCATTGAGGGGGCTTCTACCGGAAAATGTTCGAGTACCCATTGTGAAGCTATGTGCATTCATGAACGCAATATCTCAGAAGGTAATTGATCCAGAAAGTCTGACAAGATTACAGAGGGATGTGGTCCAGTGTCTTGTTAGTTTTGAGTTGGTGTTCCCACCATCCTTCTTCAACATTATGACTCATCTCCTGGTTCACCTATGTGAAGAGATTCATATTCTTGGTCCGGTATTTCTGTACAATATGTTCCCCTTTGAGAGGTTCATGGGAGTCTTGAAGAAATATGTTCATAACCGTGCTAGGCCAGAAGGAAGCATCTCGAAGGGCTATGGAACAGAGGAGGTCATTGGGTTCTGTGTTGACTTTATTCCCGACCTTAAGACAATTGGTGTTCCTGAATCGCGGCATGAGGGGAGACTGAGGGGAAAAGGAACGCTGGGAAAGAAAATAATGATACCTAGGGACGGGCATTCTTTGACCAAAGCACACTACACAGTTCTACAAAATTCTATGTTCATGGCTACGTATCTCGAGGAACACAAGAATATTGTACGGTCTGCAAACCCGGGGAAGGATGACTCATGGATTAAACGCGAACACATGGAGACTTTCGGAAGTTGGTTGCAAACACATCTTATAAATGACACGACTGTTGAAGATCAGCTGTACATGTTGGCAGGGTCACCATCTTTGACTACTGGGAGTTTTCAAGGGTACGAGATAAATGGGAATACATTTTACACGAGCTCCCAAGATAAGAAGAGCACCAACGAAAACAGTGGTGTCCGCTTTGATACAACAAACGAGAATGGAAAAAATGACACATACTATGGTTACATAGAGGAGATATGGGAACTTGACTATGGACCTTCTTTTAAGGTCTCTTTGTTCAAGTGCAAATGGGTCAACCTGAATGGAGAAGGGGTAAAGGTAGAGCCGCTTTATGGAATGACAACAGTGGATCTCAACAATATTGGTTACAATGACGAACCATTCGTCCTAGCCAATGATGTGGCTTAGGTCTTCTATGTGAAGGACATGTCTTCCAGACCGAAGAAAAGAAAAAATAAGGAAACAAATTCATCATACGATGAGCCGAAGCGTCACATAGTTCTCTCAGGGAAAAGAAACATCGTGGGAATCGAGGACACGACAGACATGTCAGAAGATTATAATAAGTTTGTTGAAATTCCACCCTTCATAGTGAAAGCTGACCCCACCATCCCGTTAAGTAATGAAGATGCTCCATGGTTACGGCCGAAGCGATCATAAGCAAGGGACAAGGGTTCATGGACCATCTCTACACGCAGAAATTTCAGAAGACTAACAGGGATGTTCTTGGAGAAGTGTAATAGTAAACGTGGAATACATGATCATAGTTCTGTTGAAAAAGTGTTCACAAATATTCTGTAATAATAAACGAGATTTTGTTAGCCAAAATGATACTTATACCTATTCTGTGATTATGAACGAATTAGGTGCAAGTTTGACCAATAATTTGTATTGATCGGTCAAAAGCTGGCAAGCATTGAGTGCTTGACAACTATGACCAGCCTGACTTCATTATCATCTCAACCAGCGGCCACCCACGCACTTTTCTGTTTCTCTCTCCTCCGTATCGTCCATTGAGATGTGCTTTGCACACAGGGCCGCTGTAACCAGCCATGTGTGCAGCCATATGGGCTTTGCATTATGGGCGTCATATATTCTGCGCAGATATTGCAGGCACACTTCGAAGTGATAGTACCGATACCATCCTGGAGCAAGTTGAGCTTATTTTGCAAGCAAAGCTGCATGATAAACCTTCCTTGAGCACTTTCTGGTTCAGAATGATGTTACCAACAGTGAACCTCGCAGAGGAAGTAGTAAGAATAATAGAAATGCAGAGATTCTATGTGAAGGACATGTCCTCCAGACTTCAAAGCTAACTACCTTGGAGTTCAAATGACGCAAAGGGTTGCACCTGTGCGGTTACTTTGGCAAGCTGCTAATGCGTACACTCCTGCAATGTAGGTCTTCTGTGTTGCCAGGTACTAAAGGTTCTTGAGATCAGAAATATCAAAGAAATTCCACCACAGTATGTTTTGAAAAGATGTCGAACTTTATATAAAGTTGCAGCAAAATTGCCCGGAGCACTAGTCTTGGGTTCATCGACGGAATATAAATCACCCGGATGCCTTGTATGATCTGGACTCAATCGGAAGATCACAAGAGAAAACAAAAATTATAAGATATTTATATTCAAATTATATGCAAATAGTAAAATAATTAATAGTTTCAATAGTTAGAATAATTATTTAGTTGAAATAAAAAAGGATTTGAATTAGTTATGCAAATTCTAGCACTTTTCATGTTGGAATTTTTGTCAAATTCGAAAGTATGTAGAAGTTATTTAATGTGCGATCTTAAACATTTTTCAAATTTTGGCGCTAAAAAATTTGGGCGCGCAGGGGGCAGCAAATTTCAAAAAAAGTTTTGGTCCCGGGCCATGCTACCAACCGGGACCAAAGGGGGTACCTCTAGTCCCGGTTGGAGACACGGGCCGGGACTAGAGGCCCAGTTGTATAAATATCTCGGCCCTATCCCCAGGCCGAGCCACCACCCAGGACCGCGGACTGGCCATGGCGAAGCCCTGCCGGCGGCGGGAACGGGTAGAAAGATCCCGCCGACGTACCGGCGGAAGCGCTTGCCCTTGGGCGCGGCGCGGGGCGGCGCGCGTGAGGCCGGTGGCGGAGCGGGGACGCGGGGCTGCCCGCCGATGCGGACGCCTCTCGGGTCGAAGCCGAAGGCCTCCGCCGGCGGCGGTGGTACGCCGGAGCCCCTCTGGCCGGCGCCGCTCGAGGAGCCGGCTTCGTGGTCGTTCCAGGGGCGCTTGAACCAGCGGGACATGGTGGCTAGGGTTGCGATTCCTGGGACGCGGCCGGGGTGGATGGGCTGTACGGGCGGCGGGGGCCCTCTAAAAAGGACCCGGGGGAGGGCTGGCATGCCAACCGGCGGCCGGAACGTGGCGGCGGTTGCAGGCGGCCATGAATGCGGGGTGGGAGCCGAGGCGTGGCGGCGGTTGCAGCTGGCCACGCGCGCGTGGGGAAGTGGAGGGGGCGGGAAGACGAGGCGACAGTGGGCCCTTTGACCGTCCCTGTGGTCTTAATTTAAGGGACCGGGCGAGCCAGCCACTAGGCCGCTGGCCAGTGACCCCTTTTGACCCCTGCGAACCGTTGACCGAATATAACAAAAGACGCGGGCCAGTGGGCCCTTTTGACCAAAAATGTGGCCAGTAGGCTTAATTAAAGACGTGGGCCTGGACGCGGTTGGGGATTGCGAGACAGGAGCCCAAAAAAACAAAACGAAAAAAAACGTGCCGCGGCAGGGGAAAATTGGCGGAATATATATTTTTTCTAAAAAGGTATCCATCCCGGTTCCTAAAACGAACCGGGACGAACTCCCTGGCCGTCCCTGGCCCAGGTTCGCCACGTGGGCCATTCTTACCATCCCGGGTCCTGGCACAACCGGGACCAATGGGGGAGGGCCATTTGTCCCGGCTAGCCCATCCCGGTTGCAAAACCGGGACAACTGGCCCTTACGACCCGGGACAAATGACCCTGTTTCCACTAGTGTCTGAACGAGCTCGGTGGCGAGGACGAAATTTTCCGATATGCTGCGCCCGGCGAGGAATCCACTCTGGTCGACATGGACCAGCTTGCCGATCTGCGTCTTGAGCCGGGAGGTGAGAACTTTGCACAGCGTCTTGACGAAGCAGTTTTGCAGGGAGATTGGGCGGAACGACGCCGACGTCAGCAGGCTAGCCTGCTTGGGGAGGAGCATGACATGGGCGCGGTTCAGCCGCTCCAGGTCGACGCTGCCAGAGTGGAAGCACTCGAACAGGCGCACGACGGCGGGCTGGATCGTCTCCCAGGTGGCGCAGTAAAAGCTAGGGCTAAGCCCATCGGGGCCAGGCGCGCTTGAGCGATCCATCGCCCAGAACGCCGTCTTGATCTCCGACCGCGTGAACGGCGCCACCAGCGCCGCACCATCGACTTTGACGTGGGAGTTGTAGAGCGCGTCGAGGTCGAACTCCCATCGCACGGGCACGCAGCGCCCAAGCAGGCCGTGGTAGAAGGCGTGGAGGGCGGACGCCATGGCGTCATGGGAAGATACGACGGCGCCGTCGACGTCGAGCGCGCGGACACAGTTGTGGCGCAGCCGTTGCGACGCGCGTGCGTGGAACCATTTGGTGTTCTCGTCGCCTTCGAGAACAGCACGGAATTTGCCGCGCTGCTTCCACCGCGCCGCAGCCGCACGGACCAGGCGCGCGAGCGTTTCCCTGCAGAGACAACGAAGGCCGATTTCCGCGTCGGAGAGCAGACGGGATTCTTCGAACATATCCAGCAAATCTAAAACGAATTTGCAATTGTTTTCAAACCTTGGATTATAGGAAAACATTAACCGCCGGTGCAATGGTCTTATTATTATGGTGTGTCTGATTCACAACTTGAACATTAACCGCTGCTGGAGATCTTGGCTCCTTTTTGGAAAAATACTTTTACATGGACACAATACCTAAGTAACAGAAAATTGATGAATGCATTAAATGTAACTTTGTTACAAGTAACACTCTGTCACTTCCACAAACAATCTTGCTGTAAGTACACGCAACATTTTTTCAAAAAAAAAAAAGTACACGCAACATTGGTTAGATAAAGCATCCAAGGAGGCTTAATTTATCCATGGATGGCACAGTTGACAACGGATATGAGCGCCAAAAAAAACTTTTGAGGTTTTCCAAACCAATAATGTGGCTGTCCGGCCACTCTTGCACATGACAGTAGTTGAATGGCTGTTTAATTATTTATGCCTTGCAGATCCCCGGCCGCAGGATGATAACTAAGAGTGTCTGGCCAATTCAAAGCAGCTCATGATTGATGCTAAGCTGAAACCATATTCTCTGTCTGGCCCTAACAGCAACCAGCTGGCTAGCTGTCCATACATGTGTACAACATAGCAAACAAAGTAGGATGTGCTGATAAAAGAAAGAATGGAACAAACTAAATAAGTGGAAGAAAAAAAAAAGATTGAAGATAGAATGTTCGAGAATGGCTTTTTTTTAATTGGGTGTCATTGCACCTTTAGTCTGACAGAACTCTGGCTGATCCAACGGCGCACGGTGCATTCAAGAAAAAAAAAATCTCACCGGCTAGAGAAGGAGAGGGTGAGCCTGAAGTACAACGGGCTGAAGACATTCAGAACGATTCATTTCCTTGTTAATCATATCTCCAACTAATGTCAACTTTCCCTGCATACGCACCGGCTGATGTCAAAACCACGCTAATTTATTTGACCCGAGGACTGGATTAACCACCGCTACCTTACGTCATAAAATCAATGGTTTGGCTTTGACCTTTCCATGGACTTATTCTTGCAAAGATTTCATAGTTTCGTAATTGATGGTTCAATTAGGTTGCTTTGTTAGACTACTCATATCAGGCAGTATCATAAACTATCCTAAGGTCCTTGAAGTTCTTGGTGGTTGCGAAGTTGAAGCTCCATCATCATTGAGTTTTGAAGTGTAGGAGAAAACATAAGTCATAAAAACATAAGGCAAAGAGGTACTAGATACGAGACGAGTAAAATTACTTTGAAAATATTAAGTTATTTTTCCTAAGGAGATAATAACATGATCAAATGGGTTTTCCAAACCTAAGGGCTCGAACCTACAGGCAACACTTTGTGCTGATACCATTTTGTAGCGCCCTCACATTTAATAATGTAAGAACTACTCTGTTGAGTGCTAGTCGCTTGATCAATGCTAGCACCACAGAACAAAATGTAAAGTATCATTGCAGAAGTATCAAAATTATTACAAAAGATTCAGAATAGCCAATTATAGCTTTATTACAAAGTGCATAGTCTTGAAAGACTAGCAAAACTCAGAGTTCTAAACAACAGAAATAAAGGTAGCAATGAGCCAATGAGGCTCCATCTTTAATCATGCGACATCTGCATTACATGTTGGGTGTAGACTCGAATCCAAACACAAACTTTATCATCAGAATTTCCTGAACGTTGGAATATGCAGCCCCCGAAGAAGATCAATACAATTTGATGTACTCGCAAATGACACTATGGTGGATATAAAATGGCAAGTCTAATCTACATGCATATTTGGCTTGGTGGAGTTTAGGCTATTTTTGAAAAGCAAGTTTTTCCCTAACACTTTTGAAAAAGAGTTTTCCTTTCAAAGATTGGAGCCATGGGACAAACCCATGAGCACCACAACTAATATTTCCTTAACCAAATTTTACTTCTTCAAAACGGTGTTGAGATTCTTCTGTTTTTTTTGTTTATTCATTTGATTCAAATACGAATCAAACCTCAACCAAAACAACTCAGAAAAATACATAAAATTATGTTTTGAAAAGCTTAGAAAATAAGGAACATTTTGGTACTATAAATTTCCCAAAAAAAATTATTTCTTTTAGAAAAAGATTTACCTCAGAAATGATAAATAAGTAAAATCACCAAAAAGTTTGTGTTTAGCAAATTAAAGGAAAATTTTAATACAATCAAAATGCAGGGATACTATGATGCTCATGAAGTCATAAAGGTTTTAATTTTTTTTTAAACCTGGGATGTTATAGTGGAATTTCTTTTCTTCTTCAACGTCACGCCAAAAGGCAGAGCAGAGCGTCCTCGTTATGTCGTCGTGTCCCCGCCGAGGCTGCCACCTCCTTCTCGTCCTCTTTGCGCGAGTATAAGACCCTAGGAGACATCTGCATCGGGCATTCCTCTCCCCTCGCCATATATATCTCTCTATGTCTCTTTGCAAGAACGAAACCCTAACCCTAGCTCGTACGGCCGCCAATCGTCGCCGTCGTTTCCGGTCGTCCGGCGAAGAACCAAGCATACCACCATCATCGTCGTCATCTCCTCTCTCTCCTCATTGAGAATCGCGAGCTGTGAAACCCCAGAGCCGACGGATTTCACCATCTTCTTCTTCTCTGGCTGTCGGACACCGCGGTCAATTCCGCCTAATTTCGGCCATACCTTGCTTCCCCGACACCATAATCAGGTCCACGGTGAGCCTATGAGCATTGTGGTATCCTCCCTCATTTTATTGCATTCGTTTACGTAGCTTCCGTCGGGCCACCGCCATCCTTCGCCACGCTGGTGGTCGCTGGGGTCACTCCGGTGACCATTTGGTCACAGCGTGACCATCTTTATAATCTTTGAGTCACTCCCTAGTTACTAGTACCTTTGAATCAGATCAATTGTTATGGATTACGCGAATTGCATTGATTAGAGGAGATCCTCCTTCGTACTGATGTTGTCATGACGTCAGCATGACGTCATGGAAGTTTTTCTTTTTATTTTCTTTTAATTATTCATTATTTAAATAGAATATGACAGGTGGGCCCATCTGTCAATTTAAAAAGGGCACATTACTAATTAAACATAGGAAATTAATAAGTTCTAAATTACATATAAGAAAAATACAAATAAAATATGTAAATGTTTAGAAAAATAAAATCTAAATGGTTATCAACTTTTCAAAAATGTTTAGTAAAGTGTAAATTTAAATATGTTTAAATTTAAATTAATTCATTCAAAATCGAGAAAAATAATAAATAATTCAATAAATTAGAAAAATACAATTTATATACAAAAATGCTTAGAAAGTCAAATACAATTCAATTGTGATGTTTTCCAATCATTTGAACAAGTTTTAAAATGAGAAATATTTGAATAACCTTTTAATTCATTTAAAATTTTGAAATTAACAAGTTATACAAATATTTTCAGAAAATTTCAAATAATATACCAAATGAGAGATAAAAAGATTTTTAATCCCAATATGTCTATAATAACTTATTTTCTTTAACTTATGAATTCTTTTTTATAAGTATGATGGAATTATATAAGATTCCAATATATCCATGAATAAATCATCACTTTATTTCTCCATTGAGACTTAACACCAAATAATCTTACATATCATCAAACCTCCTATCTATCCTTAAGAAATTATGTGATGGTAGAGTTTGTTGTATTAGTTACTCATTTTCAATTAAACTCCTGGTCATTAGCTCTACACTTTTCAACAACATAGGAGAAATGTGTTTGTTATCTTAAAAGTTGTTTTCAATGTGATATTGTTTTCTTGCCTAACCATGTGATAACTACTTATAATTTAAAAAGATAACAGTTGATTGTTAAATAAAAGTGAAACACATACGAGACTAAAAGAAGTCACAATCAATATAAATAAGTAAAGTAATTCAAACTTCCAAACCTTAATGCTATTAACTCTTTAAGTGAACAACATCATCACCACAAGTAATGAAACAACTCTAAGTCACCTAAAATCTGCGTGCTTAAGTTATCGGATCAAACATAGCTTACACTTGTAAGCTAGGGAATTTTTCAGGATATTTTGCTATGCATCTCATTACTATGCATGTATCATCTAGCTAGTGTTTTTAGTAGTCCTTACTGAGACTACTTTGCAATCTTTCAGATCTCGGGATTTCCACGCAACCCTCGAACCCGGAGAACATGGATTATTGTTATATCTATCTCAGGCAATTTCATAACTTGCTCGTATCCTTTATAGTATTTCCTAAAGAACTATTTGCAAAACCCTATCGTATTACCACCTATTCTCAAAAGAATGCATGATCCTATTTTTTTATGATAATATGACTAATTGAATGGCTACCCAAGTGGTAGTGTTCTGTTTGGTGGTCGGATGGAACTATGGTAAGATGAATAGGTCAAAGGAAGGTTCAATCGGCATGGGAAAGTATTACCTAGGACTTAACAACAAATGCCGTCAGAGCTCGGTGCACCGTAAATATCGCGTTAACCATGGGTCTTTGATGGCTAGGTTGAGACTCCAAGTGCAGAGTGTGTAGCTAGTGGCAAGCCTTCTTCCCCACGAGGGTGACTCGAGGGTTTATATCGAACTCTTGGGGAGCCAGTATTTCAGCAGTTGTCTTCCAAGCTTCCTCCAGGATCCTGCAAACAAGTAGAGAATTTTTTGCCCTCAACCTCACCAAGTGGTTGTCAAGCACAAGGTGTGATACTTCTAAATTGCAATGCAAAACTGAAAGTAAATGTGCAATAATTAAATCTACTACTAAATGCAAATGAGAAAATAAATATGCAATGGATTGTTTTTGTATTTTTGTGATGCAAGTGGTGATGGAGATAATGTAAATTCGAATTGGAGATGGAAGTAAAGTAAACTGCAAGTAAAGTAACTAGAGTGTTTTCTTATATTTAAAATAGGACTGGGGTTCATGGTTTCACACTTGCATTCTCTCAAATAAAGTAGTAGACGGTGGACATAAAGAATTACATGTGTGATTACAATAACATGTTTAACATTGAGTACTTCCATATGGGCATCACGTCCTAGCATAGAGATCACTACGGTCATATTAATCTCTCTTATACTCCACCAAGATGCGAAATAAATCATAACACCTCGATAATTAAGGAAAAACCAGAGTATAGCTTTAAGCAATGTGACATGAAGTTGAAGTAAGAACTTGCTAGATCTAGTCATGGAGATTGATTAGTGTCACTTCAAATCCCCGGTAACAAGGTACTCCTTTTATCCCTAGTGAGGTAACTAAGAAAGGTTTAACAAAACCTAAGTGGATCGCTGAACTTCTATCACTTTCACAGCACTAGCCACCCCCCGTTACTCCAACTAATGCACCCATCACCCCACACACGCTCTCAAGAACTAGATTGATCAAAGCTAGCAAATAAGAACGGGGTACATAAGATACATCTACTCAAATAACTCAAGAGAAACAATTGCAATCTCAGATTCAATAACTCATAGAAAAGATCCACCACATAGGAATTACAACGGTGCCCGTAATCATGTGAGGCAGCTCATACGGATCTAATTAGTGAAGCACATAGAGAGAGATACAAGTGCTACTTCCACAAACACATAGCCCTGGGATGGACTACTCCCTCTTCATGGAGATGTTGATAGAGATGACGTTGGAGGGGTAGGAGATCACACCGGCGGCGCCCCGTCGGAGTTTTCCCCCCTCCAATCTGGAACTTCTGGTCTCTGTTTGTGTGTTTCGGTGTTTCGGCGGTGCTCTTCTCCGTAAGGCTACGGGGGACCCTTTTTATAGTCGGTTTTAGGTCAAGACGGAGTCGGTAAGTCGAAGATGGAAGGAATTGGGGCCACAGGGGCCAAAAGGGGGCCTCTCACGCGGCCAAGGAATCTGGCCGCGTGGAGGGTCCTCTTTTGGGCCTCCTTGCCCAATTCTCGTGGATCCTTCACCCGCAAGTCTTCTCCTTCCAAGAAAATGACCCCCGCAAATTTTCAGGTGATTTCGCGGAAGTTTTCCCCCTGAAACGTCAAAAATATAGAAAACGGGGTCTCTGACAGGCAGGGTTAATTCCATAAAAGTTGGGGGACTTTGTAATTTAACCCCAAAATACTATAAGACATTGAATTATACCCTTATATGATGCAATATGTAATAGAAAACCATGTGAAAATATGCAAAATTCATCTATGCATTTTACATGCATCAGTCTTGTATAAGGCGATTAAGCCGGTTGTGATATTTTCCTGTTCATATGTCAACGCGCTACGAGAGTCGTACGCTGTAGGTTTTGTGGGACTACATGCACATGGGTGGGATCCCTTAATTCCCGCGGACTCTCGGGTCTATGATGGTCTGCCCGGGGCGCCTAGATATCTATCGTGAGGGGTAGAATCAGAAGTTCAACCTGCATGGCAAAAATGGGTGGGCATGTATTGTGCGGAGAAGCATGGTTTGGTTTGGATCAACAACCGGTACCCACACCTAAGTGGGTGTGCACCGGAACGATCGCCTGGTTGTGAAACATGGTCTTGATCATCTATGGGTAAAGTAACGCACCTCTGCATAGTGTAAAATGATGGGACATGTTATCCCCCTGTTCCGGGAAGGACCTGCGAACGCTACAGGAAAGGAACTCCGTGAAGTTCTAGCCCACGTGATGATTTGGCGTGCATTGTTTTCAATATTAAAAGAAACCTCTTGAAGAAAGATTTGCAAAAACCTTGCATTAGCTTATGGCTCTTGCGAGTCTAAATCTGTAGTTTGTGTATCAAACTAGCCACTTTATAAAATAAACTTGTTGAGTAACGCTCGTTACTCATTCGTTTCTGCCCTCCTGCTTAGAGTTGAACCCTTAATGGAAGTCTTCATCGGGAATCCTGGGCTAGGTAATGGAGCTAGGATAATTCATATACTATTTAACCAATGAAGCGACATCATCAACAATGCTGGTGGAGGTGAAGCTATCAAGGTGTTGGTGGAGTCCATTCCTGGAATTAGTTTCTTAGAAGCCATAGATTAGGGCTGGAAGCAGTGAAAGATCATCGTCCGTTTTGGCAATCATATGACAACATAACCATTTGATCTAATGTTTGTTCAATGAATGAAAATGCCCAGGTTATTAGGTTCACTAAGTTTATGGGGCACATGCTTGTTCTATATGAAAAGTGCTAGGTGAAAGGGAGCCAGAGAACCAAATTTGCAGGAGCGGAGGCTCCGGTGAATCCACCGGAGGCTCCGCTCAGGCTCCGGTGGAGGTCCGGTGGTGGCTCCGCCAAACCACCCCTCTGTTGGAGAAGAGCGGAACCTACAGCGGAACTTCCGGTGGGCGAAACCTCCGCCAATTCCACCGGAGGCTCCGCCATCCGCCAAACACTTGGCCCACGCGCAAGCAGGGTCCGGTGCGCCTCCGGTGGCACCTCCGCCAAAATGACCTTCTGTTAGAGCAGAGCGGAGGTTCCACCGGAGCCTCCGGTGGACATCCGGTGGACCCCATGGTCCAGTGCAAATGGGCTCCGGTGGAGGGTCCGGTGGTAGCTCCGCTAATCCACCCTTCTGTTGGAGCAGAACGGAGGTTCCACCGGAACCTCCGGTGCGCCTCCGGTGGGCGGAACCTCCGCAGTTTCCACCGGAGCCTCCGGGCCGTTCTTCAGCGCGTACAAGCTAGGTCACTGCGCAGTGAACAGAAGACCACCGGAGCCTCCGGTGAAACTGGACTGCAACGGCCACTTAAATGCAAGGGGTATAAATACCCCTTCCCCTACCTCTTAAATGCCAAGCTTTTCCCATTCTCTCTCCTAGCCATTAATGAAAGCTTCAACCACCTAGATCTCCCACTCCGTCCACCCAAACACTCCCAAACTTGGTGGAGAGCTAGAGGAGACCTAGATCCACACTTCCACCAAAGGAATCTCAAATCCATCCACCACAACCTAGTAGATCTAGAATCCTACTTGAGGCCTAGAAACCTTAGTAGATCTCGTGCTTGTAGTTTCCACCTTGTTGCAAGAAGCTACGGATTGCTTGAGAGCCTCCATCCATCTTGTGGAGTGACCTCAAGTCCTTGTAAAGGTTTGGTCAACGCCTTCAAGTCGACCTCATAGTGGAAACGAGCATCTCTCTCACCGGAGAAGCTCAAGGAGAACAAGGTGTGCACAACCGTGCTATTGAGGAGCGCCTAGGTGGCTCCCCACCTCTCCAACGTAGACGTACTTCTCTTTGAGAAGGAACTACGGTGAATCATATCCTTGTCTCCTTGTTTACACTTGTTGTTTGCTTTACTACCTTACGCTTTACTTCCGTTGCGCATATCGTTTTGTTCACATAGGTTGCTCACCTAGTTGCACATCTAGAGAACCTTACTTTATCTTGCTAAGCCCCACTAAAAGGAAAAGAAAAGAAAATTTGGTAGTCAACCTATTCACCCCCCCTCTAGTTGACCATAGTGCACTTTCAATTGGTATCAGAGCCTCGGCTCTTACTAAGGGCTTAACCGCCCAAGAGTACAATGGTCGATGAAAATGCCCCCGGAAGTTCTAGTGCGGAAATATCCAAAATGGCCGACACTATATCTAACCTACAAGATACGGTTGGAGTTCTCCAAACCGAACTATCTAAGGTTAGCTCTAGTGTTATCTCGGATGTGTCTAGCATGAAGAAAATGATGGAGGCACTGATGGGGAAAACCAAGGAGTCCACGGAACCACCTCTCACTACCAACGATGTTAGCTCGGACGAAGATTTCATTCTGGATATCGACGAGATGGAAGCTAACATCGCTTTAGCTAAGGCGAAAGCCAAAGCAAAAGCCGATAAAAAGGCTAAGGGTGGTGTGAGCTCCGAGGGCTCCAAGTCTCAATCGGCTAACGGTTCGGGGTCTCAATCTAAAGTTCCCCCACCTCCCAATTACGACTCTATTCACCCTATTGCCACTATGCCACACATGGTTAATGTTGGAGTTCCTCCCATGCTTAACACTAACGAGTTTTCTTCTTGGAAGTTCGATATGGAGTCTCACATTTCAGGATCTTGCACCGCATTGTGGAGAAGCATTCTATATGGATTTCACCCTCACGATCCGAACAACTTGACTCCAAGAGAGGATGTGGAATTTCAACTCAACAAGACCGCTCTTGTGACTATCCAAAAGGCCCTCCCAAGAGAACATCTTGCACACATCCGCGGTATCAAGACCGCCAAGGAAGCTTCGGATAAGCTTGACTCCTTGTTCCAAGGCAATGCAAGCATCCAATCATCAAAATACGATGTTGCTCTTGACAAGTCCGAGAACTTTGTCATGCATGAAGATGAGAGTCCCGAGGAGCTATATAGAAGAGTGGTCACCCTTGGCAATCAATTAAGGGACTTTGGAAAAGAGGAAATCTCCGATGAGTGGATCAAGAGGAAATTTGTCAAGGCCATAACTCCTTTTGAGAAGAATCTCTCCACTAGCATTCGAACAAGATCCGACTACAACTCACTCAACTCCATTGGTGTTCTTAGTGAGTTCATAGCCATATCTTTGTCTCACAAGAGCGCGGATGATGCTCTTGCTCGCTCAAGAGGCCATGGGAAGTCTCCTAACCTTGCCTTAAAATCTAAGGCCATGGCCAAGATAGAAGAAGTGGATGATGATGATGATGAGGACTATGAGGATACATACAAGGGTGCCCACAAATGTATTGCTCTTGCCATGCAAGGGTATTGGAAGAGATGGGAGGCTCACAAGGCCGGTGCCCCTAGACCCTCAAGGAACAAGACCTTTAGGAAAAAGGGGGAGCGGCCAAGGACTTGTTACAATTGTGGAAGTGCAAACCACTTCGTCAAAGAGTGTCCTTTTGAGCCACGAGAAGAGAATGAAGGGAAGCTTGTTCGCAAGGACAAGAACAAATCTCCACAAAACAAGAACCTCGCTAGAAGAGTCCCAAGGGCTCTATATGTTCAAGAGGTCCCAACATTGGAAACATACTACTCCGGAGATGAAGGAGAAGATGAAGTTGTAGGTGTCGCCCACGTCGCCATAGCTACGACTTCCTCTTCATCGGTCTCTCTATTCGAATCTCCCAATGAGAAGGCATCGATCCGACCTACATGTCTCATGGCAAAAGCTACCGCGGTAATATCTTCCACCTCCAAGTCTACTATCACTAGCTCTCCCTCATTATTGGATTGTGTTGAAAACATTGTTGATGATGAGGAGGCCAAGAACCTAGGATCTTGGTTGTGTAGTCTTGAAGGTGAAACTAAAGAAAAAGTAATAGCTCTTCTAAGGCAACTTGATGATGCCAACTCTCTCATTGATGAGAAGGAGGAGATCATCATGACCTTGGAGAATCATGGCGTTAGCAATGAGAATCATGATGATGAACTAGTTAAGGCTCTTGAAAAGGAGAGATCCATGAGAGCCTCTCTTGAAGAAAAGCTATCTAGTTTACAAGATACTTATGCTATTAGTGTTTCTAAGCTTAGGAAAGATAACGAGAAATCTCTTGCCAAGCTTAAGAAAGAACATGCTAAATCTCTTGTTTTACTTAAAGAATTTGAAGAGGAAGAGTTGAAGCTAGGAATAGCTCACCAAAAACTTGACGAGGAGCATGACAAACTAAAGAAGGAGTTTAAGTCTCTTAAGGAAATTCATGACAAACTTGCCAAATCTCGTATCAAGCTCCTAGCTCAACAATCTAATAAGCATGTGGCATCTTCATCAAATAGCATTGTTATTGCACCTACCTCTTCTACTACGACTAACAATGTAGGGAAGGAAAGAATTCCCAATGATGCAATAAGTTCTCAAGGTGCCAAGAAAGGAAAAGATGGACTTGGCTTTGTTTCCAAGTCAAAGAAGAAATCCAAGAGTGTCACCTATCCCTCCAAAAATGTTATCTTTGTGAAAGAGGGTGAGGTGCCCAAAGAAAAGGAGACCAACGCCATTATGGGTGGTGATACCTCTAGGGGGAGCATCACTCATAATGATTTTGCCGGAAAATGTAACCCATCTTATGTTCTTATGAAATCTAGAGATGGACATGTTTATGCTAAATACGTTGGTACTTCTTATGGTGATGATTATCATTGGACTATTTGGGTTCCTAAGACCCTTGTGACTAACAAAAGAGGACCCATTGAAGGATGGGTACCTAAATCAAGAAATTGATCTCTTGTAGGGAAACGCTTCCGGAGCACATAGATGGACAGTGGATAGTGGTGCATCCCAACACATGACCGGAAGCCATGACACAATAAGTAATATTGAACCTCCTCTACCACATCTCAATTGCGTTACGATTGGTGACAAGTCCGAGCTTAAGGTATTGGGACGAGGCAAGGTAGCTATCTCAAATGATTTATCAATTGAGAATGTTCTCCTTGTTGAGTCCCTTGGCTATAACTTGATGTCCGTTCTTCAACTTGCAAATTATGGTTTTACCTCGTTCTTTAATAAAGAGAGTGTGATTGTCACTTGGGAGACTTCTCTTAAAGTAGCCTTTGTTGGGTTTGTCGAGAACGGCATGTATGTAGTGGACTTCTCTAAAGAAGACACGTGTGCCGCGACATGCCTAATGGCTAAAGTTGATGTGGGATGGCTTTGGCATCGCCGACTAGCCCACACCAATATGAGAATGTTACATTACCTCCAAAGTGGCAATCATGTTCTAGGACTAACCAAAGCTAAGTTTGCTAAAGATCGTGTGTGTAGCTCTTGTACCTTTGGGAAGCAACATGGAGAACAACACCCAACCAAGACAACCATCTCCACCACAAGAATTCTCGAGCTCATTCACTTAGATCTCTTTGGCCCACTATCTTATGATAGCCCCGGAGGAAAGAAGTATTGCTTCGTGATTGTGGATGATTACTCAAGATATTGTTGGGTGTATTTCTTCAAGAGGAAAAGTGAGACTCAAAATAGAGTCATCGAGTTCATCACTCTAGTGGAGCGCCAACACAATGCTACCATCTTGGCCATTCGGAGTGATAATGGCTCGGAGTTCAAGAACTACACCGTTGAGGGTTTTCTTAGTGAAGAAGGCATTGCTCATCAATATTCCACTCCCTATACCCCTCAACAAAATGGTGTTGCAGAGAGAAAGAACCGGACTTTGATGGATGCGGCTAGGACTATGATTGCGGAGTTCTCTTCTCCTTATAACTTTTGGGCCGAAGCCGTCTCCACCGCTTGTCATGCTACCAATCGGCTCTATCTTCGCAAGATCTTGAACAAGACTCCCTATGAGTTTCTCACGGGCAAGAAACCGGATGTATCTTATTTCAAGGTCTTCGGTTGCAAGTGCTTCATTCGCAAGAAAGGAAAACGGTTGTCAAAATTTGAGACTAGATCTTATGAGGGTATCTTTGTTGGCTATGCCACGAATGCTCACGCCTATAGAGTCTACAACAAGTCCACCGGGCAAGTTGAAGAAGCTATAGACGTAGTGTTTGATGAGGACAACGGCTCCCAAGGGGGGCGTATAGATCATGGTGTTGTAGGAGATGCAATTCCTCCCATCGTCATAAGAAGAATGGGGATTGGTGAAATAATTCCCATTGAGGGTTACCGGATGACGGAGGGAGAAGGACTATGCCCCACTCAAGTGGAGCCATTGACTACACCTATTGATGATCAAGCTATCCAACAAGATGCACCAAGCCCTCAAGCTAACTATCAAGGCCAAGCTAATGAACAAGGCCAAGCAACATATCTAAATCATGATCAAGATTCTATTATTGTTGAGAATGCTCAACCTAGTGGTGATTCATCACCCATCTTTGATCAAGGACGAAATGAAGGTGGACATGTCTCCGATGAAGAAGGTGATTCTCAATCAATATCCAAGGAATCTTTGGAGGAGATACTAGCTCGTAGAGCAAAGAGAAGGCTAGAAAATCTTGAACGAGCGGGTCATACGGAGGACATGATTCTTGGACAAGTTCGTGGAAGAGTGGTCACTAGAAGGCAATTGGCGGATTTTAGCAAGGCTCATGCTTTTGTCTCCTTCATTGAACCCAAGAAGGTATATGAAGCTCTCGAAGATCAAGATTGGCTTGAAGCCATGCATGATGAACTCAATAACTTCGAGCGCAACAAAGTGTGGAAATTAGTGCCAAGACCCAAGGATTGCAAAAATGTCATTGGCACCAAATGGGTGTTCAAGAACAAGCAAGACAAAGATGGCATTGTCATTCGCAACAAGGCAAGATTGGTGGCCCAAGGTTTTTCTCAAGTCGAAGGTATCGATTTCGGTGAAACTTTTGCCCCCGTAGCTCGCCTTGAATCCATTCGTATCTTACTTGCTTATGCATCTCATCATAACTTCAAGTTACAACAAATGGATGTCAAAAGTGCTTTCCTTAATGGTCCCATTAATGAGTTAGTATATGTCAAGCAACCTCCGGGTTTCGAGGATCCCAACCACCCCGATCATGTCTATAAACTTGATAAGGCTCTCTATGGACTTAAACAAGCTCCACGTGCGTGGTATGAGCACCTTAAAGAGTTTCTAGTAGATCGCGGGTTTAATGTTGGTTTAATCGATCCCACCCTCTTTACCAAGACGGTTGGAGGTGACTTGTTCATATGCCAACTCTATGTGGATCACATCATTTTTGGGTCTACTAACACCTTGTTCAATGAGGAGTTTTGCAAGCTTATGACCGATAGGTTTGAGATGTCGATGATGGGAGAGTTGGAATTCTTCCTTGGCTTTGAAGTAAATCAATATTATGAAGGGACTTTCATCAAACAAGCCAAATACACTCAAGACATGCTCAAGAGGTTTAATATGAATGATGCCAAACCTATGAAGACTCCTATGTCCACTACCACCGACTTGAAACCCGACCCCAACGGTAAAGAGGTAGATCAAAAGGTATACCGCTCCATGATTGGCTCTCTGCTCTACCTTTGTGCATCTAGACCCGATATCATGTATAGCGTAGGTAAATGTGCAAGGTTTCAAGCCTCACCAAGGCAAAGTCATTTGGAAGCTATGAAACGAATCTTTCGATATCTAGTTCATACCCCAAACTTCGGTCTTTGGTACCCCAAGGGTTCAAGCTTTCAGCTCATTGGATACTCGGATGCGGATTATGCGGGAGAGAAGACGGATAGGAAGTCCACATCCGGGGGTTGTCAATTTCTTGGCCGCTCCTTGGTATGTTGGTCCTCCAAGAAGCAAAATTGTATTGCTCTCTCCACCACCGAGGCCGAGTATATCTCCGCGGCAAGTTGTTGTGCCCAATTGCTATGGATGAGGCAAACCTTGAAGGATTATGGTATTCATTTTGACAAGGTGCCTCTTCTTTGTGATAATGAGAGTGCTATCAAGATCGCCTACAACCCTATTCTTCATTCCAAGACGAAGCACATTGAGATCCGTCATCATTTCATTCGGGATCATGTTGAGAAAGGTGATATTGATCTCTCATATGTCTCCACAACGGATCAACTTGCCGATATCTTCACGAAGGCCCTTGATGAACCAAGATTTCGAGCTTTGAGGAATGAACTAAATGTCATAGATTCCTCCAACTTCACTTGAAACCTTGCATATCTACTCTCATTATTCATGCTATTAGGCTTAGATGTAGGCATGGACATAGGGGGAGCACTACTCAACTCATGAATATGCACTCCTCCTATTATGCGAAAATTAAATCATCATTGCATATCTAGTCATTTGTGACTTATTGTGCTTAATTGTGAGTAGTAATTTTGGACCCAAGATATATCTTCGCGGTGCCAAGTTACACACTCAAACATGGTGGCCTCGGCCACCGACCATTGTGTGTGCTTTGAATCTTTCACGCCTATCATATCTCCGTCTTGACAACTCGTGCGGGTCCGGTCTTCTATCTTTTTGTTGATTCTTGCGGACCCCTTCGAGTAATGTCTCTCGTATATCAGTAACGTTTTTCCAACCCAAGCCCCACTTGCCCAAACCCTTGTTTCTATAGTATTGCTCGTGATTTTCCAATCTTGGCGTGCCAAAATTCCAGTTGGGCGGAACCTCCGGTGAAACCACCAGAGGCTCTGCTGGGCCTGTCCACCGGAACCCCACCGGAGGCTCCGCTGGGTCCCTGTGGCTCAGCGGGCCAAAACCTAATGTTTTGGGACAGGGAGCGGAGGCTCCGGTGAATCCACCGGAGGCTCCGCTGGCGGGAGCGGAGGCTCCGGTGAATCCACCGGAGGCTCCGCCGGCGGAAAATTTCTGTGGATAAGTTGAGGGCGCGCGGGGGTAAGTGAGATCCAATCTCATTTTCCCCCACCCGCCCCCATCTTCTTCCTCACGAACCACCGCCGCCCCCAAGCTCTCCGCCGCCGGATTCGGGTGCTCCACCGCGGGGAGGCCTTCTCCTTGCCTCGGGACGCCCCGGGAACCTTCCCTCCTACCTTTTTCACCATGGATGCAGCCGGTACGTGCTCTCTCTCTCTCTCATCTAGTTGATGGATGAGATGCATAAGAGTTCATGTTCTAGCCTTCTAGATTTGTGGATTTGGAGTTTTGGGAGTGGAATTTCCCGAGTACAAACCCTAGCAACCTAGATGATGCATGTTAGGCTTGAATCGTTGTGGTTGTAGGGGAGATTCGTTTGCCCTAATCCTAGATTATTCAACCCTAACACCATGAGTATCTTGGTTTCTTGGTTTTGTGCGTGCTTTATTGTCTCGAGCTTTACTCGTTCTTCATGTTCTTCTTGCTTTCTCTCTTAGATGCTTCCGGTTCCAAGGGAAAAGGGCAACGGTACAAGACCACCGGCCGCCGCAAGCCTCAACCCGTGGATGAGATTCAAGCCGAAATTGACAGCTCTCAAGGCAAGCGCAAGCGCTTCCCGGCTACCGAGAAGACTTTGCCAAAGAGGAACACCACACCAACCGCCTCCAAGATGTCCGAGGCTATGTTCTTGAAGGAAAGGGGTGCCAACCCATATGTGATTGCCCGTGATCGTTTGATGCCCCAATTCCGGGGTAAGGATCCACGTTTTCACACCGTCTTCCAAGGGCAGATTTACAATGAGATTTTGATGAGAAAGCCGAAGGAAAATGTCGTCCCTCAACACGCCATTAGTATTGGACATATGGAAAGGAATCACAAGTACTTTGGGGAGGCTCTTGAGCTCATTCAAAAGTTTGGTCTTGGTCCCATTATTACTCTTCAACAAGATTTCGACGAAGAGCTCGTTTGTCAGTTTCTAGCCACGGTTCATCTCTCCAATGAGACCGAGCGTAATATGGTTTGGATGACTAAGGATAGACAGCTGGATATCACATGGAAAGATGTTGGTATCATTCTTGGTGGCTACCCAGATTTTGGCCCGTTTGCTGAGGGAGAAGAGTTTGCTAACGGATGGTTCCGAGTTCATGTCATTAACACCTCGTCACTTCCCAAGGATGAACTTACTCCTCTCTATCATTGGAAGAAATATGCCGTTGGGTTTGTGAAGGGCCTCTATCCCACATATGACATCATGTTGCGCATCTATCGCGAGACCATCAACCCAAAGGCGGGCAATGTGGATGAGATTCAAGGCTTCTTGAAGAACCTTATGCTCCTTACTCACCAACACCGGATGGATGACACTCCACGCAAGCTTGATGTGTTGGATTATATTTGGAATGAGTTGTGGTATGCCATTGCCAACCGGAAGAATGCTTGTTTTGGGCCATTTATCATGAAGATTATCCTTGACGTATGGAATAAGAAGTTTCCGAATGAACCTCTTGATGATGCACATTGGATCTCTCACACGGAAAAGAGGCTTCTCATGAAAGATCACACCGAATCCGTTGTGCATCCCACTCCCGCCATCCGCAAGCACAAGGCTAGGCCTCGCATCATTGTTGATGAGGAAGAAGCCGAGGGTCCATCTCAACCTCCTCCCTCTAGCAATGCCTTCAAATGGATGGCACGGGCTCTCAAGAAAGTGTTTCGGTTGAACAAGAAAATAGAGCAACATCAATGGGAAGCACATTATGATCGGGAACTCAAGGACCGCAAAAAGGCTCAAGCATCTCGTGAACGTCTCCGTGAAGAAGGTCTCTCCATTGAATCCCCGGCTCTTGATAGCATCACAGATTGGGATGCATGGCAAGCAAAGGACTCCAAGGGCAAGCTCATTGAATGGTCCGAGGAAGAAGGAGAAGAAGCCACTAGCTCTCACCACCGTGATCCCTCCCCGGCTCCGGAAGCCTCTTCCTCCTCCTCCGAGTGATTTGGGACGTTTGCATCTTGGTCTCTCTCTTTTTGGTATCTTGATGCCAAAGGGGGAGAGATTTATATTAGGAACGGGCATTTGCATGGGTCTCCCTCAAGCTCTCTCGATTTGCATCTTTCTCTTGAGGGAGTTTATTTGAACTATTTGGAACTTCGTTTGTTTACATTATTCGTATCTATCGTGAACCTCGTTATATTATGTTCGTGTGTGAACCTCGTTATATTATTTATGTGTTATGTGCTATCATTGTCATATTACTATTTTATATCATGCCTTAGATGATCTCAATATGAAAGGAGCATATCTTTAGGGGAGCTCTGTTCATATTGTGTCCATAATCATGCAAATTGTTATGTTGTCATCAATTACCAAAAAGGGGGAGAATGAAAGATCATCGTCCGTTTTGGCAATCATATGACAACATAACCATTTGATCTAATGTTTGTTCAATGAATGAAAATGCCCAGGTTATTAGGTTCACTAAGTTTATGGGGCACATTCTTGTTCTATATGAAAAGTGCTAGGTGAAAGGGAGCCAGGGAACCAAATTTGCAGGAGCGGAGGCTCCGGTGAATCCACCGGAGGCTCCGCTCAGGCTCCAGTGGAGGTCCGGTGGTGGCTCCGCCAAACCACCCCTCTGTTGGAGAAGAGCGGAACCTACAGCGGAACCTCCGGTGGATCTCCGGTGGGCGGAACCTCCGCCAATTCCACCGGAGGCTCCGCCATCCGCCAAACACTTGGCCCACGCGCAAGCAGGGTCCGGTGCGCCTCCGGTGGCACCTCCGCCAAAATGCCCTTCTGTTAGAGAAGAGCGGAGGTTCCACCGGAGCCTCCGGTGGACGTCCGGTGGACCCCATGGTCCAGTGCAAATGGGCTCCGGTGGAGGGTCCGGTGGTAGCTCCGCTAATCCACCCTTCTGTTGGAGCAGAACGGAGGTTCCATCGGAACCTCCGGTGCGCCTCCGGTGGGCGGAACCTCCGCAGTTTCCACCGGAGCCTCCGGGCCGTTCTTCAGCGCGTACAAGCTAGGGCACTGCGCAACTGCGTAGTGAACAGAAGACCACCGGAGCCTCCGGTGGAACTGGACTGCAACGGCCACTTAAATGCAAGAGGTATAAATACCCCTTCCCCTACCTCTTAAATGCCAAGATTTTCCCATTCTCTCTCCTAGCCATTAATGAAAGCTTCAACCACCTAGATCTCCCACTCCGTCCACCCAAACACTCCCAAACTTGGTGGAGAGCTAGAGGAGACCTAGATCCACACTTCCACCAAAGGAATCTCAAATCCATCCACCACAACCTAGTAGATCTAGAATCCTACTTGAGGCCTAGAAACCTTAGTAGATCTCGTGCTTGTAGTTTCCACCTTGTTGCAAGAAGCTACGGATTGCTTGAGAGCCTCCATCCATCTTGTGGAGTGACCTAAAGTCCTTGTAAAGGTTTGGTCAACGCCTTCAAGTCGACCTCATAGTGGAAACGAGCATCTCCCTCACCGGAGAAGCTCAAGGAGAACAAGGTGTGCACAACCATGCTATTGAGGAGCGCCTAGGTGGCTCCCCACCTCTCCAACGTAGACGTACTTCTCTTTGAGAAGGAACTACGGTGAATCATATCCTTGTCTCCTTGTTTACACTTGCTGTTTGCTTTACTACCTTACGGTTTACTTCCGTTGCGCATATCGTTTTGTTCACATAGGTTGCTCACCTAGTTGCACATCTAGAGAACCTTACTTTATCTTGCTAAGCCCCACTAAAAGGAAAAGAAAAGAAAAATTGGTAGTCAACCCATTCACCCCCCCCCCCTCTAGTTGACCATAGTGCACTTTCAAGCAGCCGTAGTGGATTAGGTTATGAGCAAGAGTTATTCTCCAGTTGGAGCTTCGATTTGCTTCTTATGGTGTTTCATTTTCATGAGACCTTCTTTCATTCATCAAAGAGATTATCGAGATTTTGTAATGAAAGTTTGTATCCTATAGCTTTGCTTGGACCTGATATGTTTCTATTGTAACACTCCGAGGGATGTAATATTCACGGATAAGTCTTTCTATGAGTATTATGTCGACGACCTGTGCCCTACACATGAAGTGTTGCGATGGGTCACTTCAGCTTGTATCCGAGCAAAGCGACTTTAGGTTTAAAACATTTTAGCAGATTTGTAGGTTGGTAAAGACTATAGGAAGCCATCTTATCTAAATCATATTTCCTACAACTATGATGATCATTCACTTGAGAATGATACGGTCATACTTGTATAGAATTTTCTTACTCAATTTGAGTAAATCTACTTATCTATTTTCTTTATACCTAGATATGAATAGTTAGAAGTCTAGCATGTATCAGTTTATTGTGAAAAGGAGTTCTGACATAGTCAGAGGGATGATTACCCTATTCCATGAATGTATAGGATGGATTAGAACATGGTATAGAGTAAGTATAGGAGTCAACAAGAAGGGATATTTGGGAATAAAAAAGAGTCATTAAACTAGTGTAACAATGGGGTATATCCGTATCCTTAGCTATCAACTCTAGAGGTTAATAATATGTATAGTATAGAGTTAGGAGAAGGCATAAGCATTGATGGAAGCAACATTACTACTCCTAAGGTGTGATCAACAAAATAAAGGATCACTAGATGCCATGAGAAGCTTATCATCGTCCAGATGGAGTATTTCAGTCTACATAGTACTTAGTTCTACATGGAACCGAGTCAGACACAACTACGATAGGATCACTTTGTCTTAGTTTATTCTATTGAAAGAAGGCATGGAACCTGAGTAATTAATTACCGAGGAAAAGAGTGGTTGTATAGAATAGTATTACAAGGTACTATATACCTACTTGTAGTGTATAGCATTTAAGATCCTTAGTACTTGAGATGTTTTACTCAAAGTACTACTATTTTACGGGCTTTTGATGCATGAGTGCTATATAACTGCATTTGAGATTTATTGGATCTTATTTGGATTTTTGATTAGCTAGATCTGTACATGAAATTGAACTTGATGTGTAAATGCATGTTGCAACACTGAGTTCTTTCTTGATGTTACTGGTCTAGAGGGTATAGGAATAGTATAAGAGCGGTCTGAATTATCAGCAGATGGAAACATCCACAAGAGTGTTGGAAGACCAGAAAGTTAAGAAGACATATGTCAATGAGGACACAGATGGGAATGGACCTTACTCCACATTTTTATTGAATTTGGTGACATATTTCATCAACATATGGAGATCTGCCACAAGAGATGCGAAGAAAGTCACATGAGTAGCTATATCCAAGAAGCAAATATGTAGAAGTTTGGTATATCAAATTATAGAGTCTTCCCATAGAAGTGCATACCCAAAGATGTATAAGGACCATAGGAAGTCACCAGTGGAATAGTTCTAACTAACATGTAGGAAAGAGTTAAAAGTCGATAAAGCTTGAAGACGTTACTACCAGCTAGATGAGTCTAGGAAGAAGTTTGGATGAACTTAGGTGTTTAAGAGTGTCCTTCAGCCTTAGGCTGAAGGTACTGAAGTATGAAGCCTTAAGGTAGTAGCTGGATTCTCCGGTTACAAAAGGATGTACGAGGACTTGACCATCTATTCCATAGTAACATGGGAGATAAGACAAGCAAGTTTTGTCTAGGTAAATGGGTTGTTAGACAGTTCCCATGACAGAATCATGTGTGTGTTCACACACAAGTACCATAGATAAGTAGATAGTAACGTCTTTTTCTTGAGACCATTAGATTGAACCAAATGGAATCCTAACCATAGTGGATACCCAGTGTACTGAAAGAATTTTATTGGTTGTTCACATATGGTGGATCTACCAAATGTTCTTCAATAAGTTGTGAGAGGTAGGAAACCATCCCTATTATCGAAGAACGGAACTTGGTATCCAATATGTGGTGGAAATACCACGTGTTCTTCGTGAGACCATTAGGAATGTGTAGTAACAAAACAGGGTTGTCATAATAATAGGAAGATTATTAGATCATAGTGCAAGACAGTGGAAGATAAACACTCAAGACAAGATGCTAAATATGCCAAGGTCAACACAAGAAAATCGTTCGTGAGGAATCAAAGATTTCAGAAGTTTTCTCTACCTATCTTTACGCGGGAGAGGTTGAACTTCGGGACGAAATTCTTGTTAAGGGGGAGATACTGTAACATCCCAGTGTTTGGGAGATTATAAGGATCAGAATATAATATGTGCATTTGCAAAGCGTGCATCTAAAAATACGGGATATTTTGGCGTGAAAGTTTAGACGAAGCAAAGTGACCAATATTTCTCTTGGAATTGAGAAATAGGTTTAGATCATCAGGTTGAGGGTACATTTTGGAGCAATCTTTATAATAAGCATCTTTCTAAACCAAATCATCTTATAAAACAAACCAGATTTGGTGATGACCACCACTAACTTTCAAAAACATCAACCACAAGTTTACCAGTGACTTGGGAGTATTCAACTAGGTGCATATAGCTCAAAGAGGGGTGAGTATCCAAATCACACATCTGATTATCTTGCTTTCACAAACTAGTAATTCACAATTGAATAATCTCATCAACGGAGACTCTATGTCTTAAAAACACGAAATCTTTAAGTCATCAACCAATTCACATAACACCTTTATAAATCACCTCAGAACTATTAAGTGAACTTTTAGAGGTAAATGACCAAGGTTCAATAGAACACAACTGAAACAAACAAGCATTAATTCAAACCCCACAAGTGGGAAATGACTTAAATAATTATTAATAACATATTTATGGAATATGTACACATCTCAAAATAATAAAGAGAAGAATATAAAGTAAAAACATGACACTCTGAGAAACCAAGTAACAACTCTGACTTAAACCATTAAACCCCCAATAAACTTCATATGCTCATTGTCTCCTTCCTCTTATACCAATGAGCATATGAGATCTCAACACATTAAGGAACCATTTGATCAACTTACTATGTTAATTCATCATTCCCTAAGCACTCCACGTTCCTATCCAAGTCCAGCACTCAACAACTAAAGTATCTCTCGATACAACTAATGAATAACAACAAGCTATAACCTTTATTAGAGGAATTGGATTGATAGTTAAGTAAAACCAATCTTTTATGAAATAAGTACATATCTTAGGGTAAATAAAATAAGAAGTTTATGGAAGGAGAATCAAAGCTTAACTAACTATTAACCTAGATCTTATTACATTGTATAGACTATCTTATTTTCTTGTTTCCCTATCTTCTTGAAGTTATTCTGAAAGAGGAGTAACCCATAAGAAAGGATGAACTTCGACAAGAAGATTTGCGAAAGGATTCTGCATATTGTTCTAGAAGTACTATTCCAATCTATCATAGAGTATTTGGAAATTCTTATATCTTAATCTGATATTATCAATTCCTCTAGAAATAGTGTGATATTCCAATGTTAGTGTTATATAGAAGTATTTGGTAACAAGTTTCCGGACCTTGTTCACAGATCACTTCTGTATACTCAAACAATTGAGTGTCATGCACAAATTGTATATGAATAGTAAATTGGAGGCAAGTCTGGCCAACTTGCTAACAAATTCTTCTTATATGCATATGGGAACTTGATGTCATGAAATACACTTACATTCGTTTATAAGCATCTAAGAGAAATTTTGCGTAGACTAATTGGTTGTGTTCACCACAAGGTTGCGACAGTTGAAGTTAGAATCCAAGAGATGATCTTACTTACAAGTGACAAAGACAGTACCTGAATACTAGTGGCAACTATAGACAAGGATATTGCAGGCAATGAAAGGCCACAACAAGCAACACTGCCTAAGTAAGGGAGCATAAGCAATTATACAGTGAATCTTTAGGTAATATTAGAGAACTTAGAACCTCTATGCCTTGTTAAGCTCATCAGAGATGAGAAACACATAATAATCTCTTTTATGGAAACAATTACCAAATAAGAAATAATAACAAGCCATTGCATCAAAATGTCTTGTGTTATGCTGAGGTAGATGGTAACAAGCTTAACTACCTTGTTGTCCAGATCTTTCTCATACATAAGACAAATGGATAATAACAAAAATTCACCTATACATAATCATGAAAATGATTACATGTTCGAACACCAGCATGGGATAAAAGCAATACTTGGAACCTAGGCGGGAAACAAACGAATAAGAGCCAAAGTAACTCATGTTTTCCACTTGATCAAGTATTTAAAATAGCAAATAGGGCTTACACACACTTAATAAAATGTCAACTAAAATTTCTAAGAGTTTCAATTATGAAAATGACATAGTATCATAAAAGAAAACAAGTTCAGTTTCTAACAAAAGTATTTGGTATGACTTGGAATAATATTCCATAGTTTGAGATTTCTTCTATAATACATAAAAACACTACTAAGAACTTTTACCAATTATTTTCTATAAGACTTGTATCTAAAATTGTCCAATTAAAACACACCATTGTTTCAATAACATATTGGTGGTGTTGTTTTCATGTCATAGCATATACAAAAAAAAATGGGTCCATTTGAAATTTAAATTTATAGGAAATAACAAAAATCACTTGAAGTGAACACCCCAAGTTAAAATTCAAATCGTGTACAATTTCATCAAAAAGAAACTTGGCGAGGTTGCATTTTTTTTATAAGGATTTCAAATAGGATTTTAATAATTTTTATGTTTATATAAGGGCCCTGAAAAACAATGGTTTACTCTCAATTTTCAATACAGAAGGACTAAGATGCAATTCACAGAAAGTTTAGGGGGTTATTGAAAGGTGGAATTTATTTTCTTCTTCAATCTCGCGCTAGAAGGCAGAGGAGAACGTCCTTATTCTGTCGATGTGTCCTCGCCGAGGCTGGCACCTCCGGCTCGCTGCCTTTCGTGGGTCTAAGACCCTAGGAGATGTCTGCATCGAGCATTCCTCTCCCCTCGCAATCTCTATCTCTGTTTGCTTCTTTGCAAGAACGAAACTCTAACCCTAGCTCGTACGGCCGCCATTCGTCACCGTCGTTTTCGGTCATCCCGCGAAGAACCAAGCATACCACCATCACCACCGTCCTCTCCTCTCTCTCCTCGCTGAGAATCGCAAGCTGGGAAGCCCCAGAGCCAACAGATTTCACCGTCCTCTTCATCTCCGGCCGTCGGACACTACGAACCATCCCGGCCGATTCCATCCATGCCTTGCTTCCCCGACACCAGAATCAACTCCACGGTGAGCCTATGAGCATTGTTGTACCCTCCCCTCATTTTATTGTGTTCGTTTACGTAGCTTCCGTTGGGTCACCGCTGTCCTCCGCCGCACCAGTGGTCGTCGGGGTCACTCCAGTGACCATTTGGTCACAGCGTCACCACCTTTAGGATCCTTGAGTCACGCCCTAGTTACTAGTACCATTGAATGAGATCAATTTGTTCTAGATCACGCGTCTTGCATCGATCAGAGGAGACCCTCCTCTGTGCTGATGCTGCCATGACGTCAGCATGATGTGATGTTATTTTTTTTCTTTTTCTTCTCTTTTAATTTATTATTATTTAAATAGAATATGAAGGGTAGGCCCCAACTGTCAATTTAAAAAGGGCAGATTATTAATTAAACTTAGTAAATTAATAACTTCTAAATTACATATCAGAAAAAACAAATAAAATATGTAAATGTTTAGAAAAATAAAATCTAAATGTTTATCAAATTTTCAAAGTTGTTTGATGAAGTTTAAATTTAAAAAAAAATGAATTTAAATTAATTCGTTTATAATTGAGAAAATAATAAATAATTCAATAAATCAGAAAAATACAAGTTATATACCAAAATGCTTAGAAAGTCAAATATAATTAAATTTTGGTGTTTTAGAAATCAGTTATAGAAGTTTTAAAATGAGAAATATTTGAATAGCCTTTTAATTCATTTAAAATTGGGAAATTAACAAGTTATACACATATTTAAAAAAGAAATCAAATAATATACCAAATGAAAGATAACAAAATTTGAAATCCCAATATGTCTAAAACAACTTATTTTGTTTAACTTATGAATTCTATTTTTAGAAGTATAATGGAATTCTATAAGACTCAAATATATCCATGAATACACCTTATTTCTCCATTGAGACTTAAAACCAAATAATATTACATCTCATCAAACCTCCTATCTATTTTTAAGCAATTATGTGATGATAGAGTTGATTTTATTAGTTACTCATTTGCAATTAAACTCTTTGTCATTATCTCTACACTTTTCAACCAGATAGGAGAAATGTGTTTGTTATCTTTCAAAAGTTGATTTCAATGTGATATTATTTTCTTGCCTAACAATGTGATAACTACTTATAATTTAAACAAAATAAAAAATAATTGTTAAATAAAAGTGAAACACACACGAAACTTAAAGAAGTAACAATCAATATAAATAAGTAAAGAAATTCAAACTTCCAAACATTAATGTTATCAACTCTTTAAGTGAACAACATCATCACCACAAGTAATGAAACAAATCTAAGTCACCTACAATCTGTGTGATTAAGTTATCGGATCAAACGTAACTTACACTTGTAAGTTGGGGTATTTTTCAGGGTATTTCATGATGCATCTCATTACTATGCACGTATCATCTTGCCAGTGTTTTCGTTAGTCCTTACTTGGACTACTTTGCTATCCTTCAGATCTTGGGATTTCCACACAAACCTCGAAACAGAAGAACATGGATTATTACTATTATTTCTATCTCACGCAAGTTTATCACTTGCTCATATCCTTTGCGATATTTCCTAAAGAACTATTTGCAAAACCCTATCGTATTACCACATTTTCTCCAAAGAATGCATGATCCTATTTTTATAATTATATGACTAATTGATTGACTACCCGGGTTGGTAGTGTTCTGTTTGGTGGGCAGATGGAACCATGGCAAGATGAATAGGTCAAAGGAAGCTTCCATGTGCATGGGAAAATATTACCTAATACTTAACAACAAATGTCGTCAGAGCTCGATGCGCCGTAAATACTACGTTAACCATGGGTCTTGTATGGGGCGAGTAAGCCGGTTGTGATCTTTTTCCGTTCACATGTCAACGGGTTGTCAGAGCCGTACGTTGTAGGTATTGCGGGACTACATGCACATGGGTGGGATCCCTTAATTCCCACGGATTATAGGGTCCATCATAGTCTGCCCGGGGCACCTAAATACTTTTTGTGAGAGGTAGAATCAGGGGTTCAACCTGCGTGGAAGAAATGGGTGGGCATGTGTCGTGCAGAGAAGCATGGTTTGGTTTGGATCAACAACCGGGACCCACACCTAAGTGGGTGTGGACATGAACGGTCGCCTGGTTGTGCAACATGGTCTTGATTGCCTATGGGTAAAGTAACGCACCTCTGCAAAATGTAAAATGATGTGAAATGTTATCCCCCTGTTCCGCGAAGGAGCTGCGAACGCTATAGGAAAGAAACTCCATGATGTTCTGGCCGTTGTGATGATTTGACGGGCATAGTTTTCAATATTAAAAGCAACCACTTGAAGAAAGATTTGCAAAATCTTGCATTAGCTTATGACTCTTTTGAGACTAAAGCTGTATTTAGTGCATCAAACTAACCACTTTATATAATGAACGTGTTGAGTAACACTCGTTGCTCATTCGTTCCCGTTTGACCCCCTGCTTAGAGTTGAAGCCTTAATGGAAGTCTTCATCGGGAAGCCTGAGCTAGCTAATGAAGCTAGGAGTCATATACTACTTAACCAATGAAGCGAATTCATCAACAATGCCCGTGGAGGAGAAGCTATCAAGGTGTAGGTGGAGTCCGTTCCTGGAATTAGTTTCTTAGAAGCCATAGATTAGGTCTGGAATTAGTCGTAGTGGATTAGGTTCTGAGCTAGAGTTATTCTCCAGCTTGGAGCTTTGATTTTCTTATTATGATGTTTCATTTGCATGATACCTTCTTTGATTCATCAAAGAGATTCTCGACATTTTGTAGTGAAAGCTTGTATCCTATAGATTTGCTTGGACCTGCAATGTTTCTGTTATACCACTTCAGAGATGTAATATTCACGCTTAAGTCCTTCTGTGAGTATTATGTCAACGACTTGTGCACAACACATGAAGTGGTGTCACTACACCATGGCACTATATTCCCTGCAGACATTTTGGTCGGGAAAACGGCTTACTCCGATAGAAAATCGGTCGGGAACAAGTATTGACGACCGATATTGTCAGTCACCGAAATTCCAGTCGGCAATTCCATTTCCCGATGGAAAATGCTTTGCCGACCGACTGTCCGATGGGTACTTAATTTATTTTTCGGCCAATCCTACATTCGGAATGATCTGAAGTCGGTTCGGCAGAATCAGGAAGAATAACAGAAATACAGCTTCAAGTGGCTTAATGAGATAAAATATTTGATTCCATGTTGAATGATAAGCTGATTAAGATTTCACATACTATATCTGTGTTTCATGAGTAGAAACAAAAATCTTAATACAAATTCCATAATTATTTATCTCATGTAACTAATGATTGTCGGGTGACATATGTCATCGACCAGTAATAATGAATGATTGGTCTTTACCGGCTTGATAATTGATCGATAGTTATTCCCAATAAACGTGCTACATATGGTGGGGGAAGAAGAATGTAATTCATCCAATAGTGGCTGAATCACATAATAAAGATAACGGTTTGCATTGGTGAAATGGCCAGGAACAACGATGGCTGCATCAAGGGGTCTTGGGTCAGGAAATCATGTTAAGTCCGCACCCCCATAGCGGACTTTGGAGGAGGGGGGGGGTGTTAGACACTTTTGTAGGTATGCTAGTGGAGATGTTGTTAGTCATTCAAAACTCATTAAAGCATATGTCACAATTCCCCTTTGAATCCGTTTTAAACAATTCATATCCGGTTTGAAGGAATCCTATAGTAAAGATATCTGATTCCAAACTTAATACCATGATAGGTATGGTTTTTCAAATATCACCTGAATTTGACTTATCCATAAATTAATTAGTATTATTCTATCGTGTTACAGTTAATATTCTATGAATGTTTTGTTAAACTATTTTATCAATTTTTATGTTATATGGTTTGTTGATGTTTTTATGCACGTACTAATCAGATTTTTTTTAATATCCCTAGTCCGATGTATATATTTTAATTCTGAAACCGATGTCTGGTATATATATTTTCTTTCGAATCCACGACTGGTCATTATCCGGTCCGCTCTAAATCGAGTGAAAAGTATGATGGAGGATATGATAACAGAGAATTTAATCCAATTACAACCCTATTACCATTATTTCTCAACGGCCATTCCTTAGTGCTCAAATCATTTGAAAAATTGATTTTACAAAAAAATTATTCAATTTTTTTGGACGTATATCGCCCGAAAATTAGGACTCTTTGTAAAAACAATTATGAAAAGTTGAAATTCCTGAAATATGGAAAGTTACCGGCGGAACTGCGACCGTTCCCAAGGTTGCTTCCCGTGATTTAGATTCCCCTATACATATAAGGAATCATGAGTAATGTACAATCAAGTCTATTTTGTACACGGGTAGTGTGAATATATACAATGCTGATTTAATTTAGATTACTTTACATCGTTCCTAATATATAGCTGGCTCAAAATTGTGGATCGAGATCATCTGACGACCCTACCTAGCTGGCTACCTAACGACTCGTCGGTAGGCTGCCATGGCACTTTTTGAAAGTCAATCACGACACTTAATCACTCTTATACAAATATTACAATATTATTGCGTGAATTTACTTAATGCATATGGAATTATAATGGGGCCGAGTCTAATGAGTTGAAAAAAAACATTTTGTTAATCTTCCAACCAGAGAGAGGGTGGAGGTCGACGATCGATCCCAAAGTACTAGCTATTTGCCCCTAACACCACCCAAGAGACGCATTATTTGCCCCTAGATCGATCTGCACAGCTGTAGCTACAGCTGACATGCATCGATCTTTTATAAGATTTGGCCGGTGAAATTTTGTAACGCTCCCCAATGGGTCTCATAAAATTATTTTCCCTGTCCAATAGCTCACATCTCAATGTGAACGAATCTGAATTTATTCTAGAACTGGTAAAACTGCCTCCATTGTGCTCCCAATTTTCCGGGATTAAATAAATTGTGCATAGAACCTAACGGAATCGAGTAATTAGACCTCGCCAATTCGCTGACAGTTAACGTGATTAAGCGATGTATCCTTAAATTAAAGGTGGAGTACCCTTTAAAGTTGGAAAGTGCATGTATCCACAACCAAGTTCACAAAACACCTGATTGTTCTATCTTTGAACTGAACCAATAATGCATCCGTCTACCAATGCAACATGGCAAATAATAGCGAGTTGAAAGCAGCTGAAAATTAGAATGAGCCTACTACTCCCTCCGTTCAACAATAATTGACTTCTATTTGTTCAAATATGAACACCTCAATACACTAAAACATGTCGAAATACATTCATATTTAAACAAATGGAAGTAAAGTATTACTGAATGGAGTGAGTACAATTTGCGCACATGTAGACCGATCAGAAACTTTGCAGGCCTTGGGAGCAGCAATTCTCCCAGTTCAGACAAATGCCACTGCCAGACATTGGTACTAGTACTATTGACTTTTGCACAACTGTAGAGGAAGCTAAAATATTACACGTTTTAATCTAGTGAAGCTTTTCGCACAATACATAAAATAGAGTAATCTAGTTGGCTACGTCCCCAGCACTCCGATCCTTAAGAGATGCTTCAAAGCCCATCTAACTAGCTAGTACTCATTATTAACATACAAGCCACATCAACCCAGCCGCATCCAGCAAACAAAATTCTACAAGAAGATAGAAACGGAGTGGGGGAGAAAGAAGAAGAACCCCACCAAGCTAGCAAGTGGGAGAGGGAGAAGGTGAGAATCAAGCATGGAGTTCGCCACGGGAGCTGCTCCTAGAGGAGTACAACCTGAAGGACAGTGTGAAGAAGGGGATTGGAGACCTCAAGGACGAGCTGGAGAGCATGCAAGGGGCCCTCGAGAAGGTGTCCAGCGTGCCTCTGTACCGACTAGATCCCCAGGTCAAAAACTGGGCTAATGAGGTCAGGGAGTTGTCCTATTTCATTGAGGACAGTCTCGACTCCTTCGTGACGCGCATCAAGGGTGGTGAGCCAACCAAGACCACTATCAAGAACTTGTTAGAGAAGGCACACCATAAATGCACCAAAATCAAAGCGCGTCACAAAATAGCCGGTGACATCAAAGAAATTGAGAGCCAAGTTACGAAGATAAAAGAAAGGTATGATAGATACAAGATCGATGATATTGTTGCTAATGTTGCATCAACTACAGTTGACCCTCGTCTCTCGGCTCTATACAACAAGGTCTCTGACCTTGTTGGTACCGATGGGCCACTTGAAGAGTTAATGGAGGTATTGTCCAACGGTGTTGGCACGTCCCAAAATAATCTCAAGATAGTCTCAGTTGTTGGATTTGGAGGGTTGGGAAAGACAACCCTTGCAAAAGCACTCTATGACAAGCTTAACAAAACATATGAGTGTCAAGGCTTTGTTCCAGTGGGTCAGAATCCAGACACGAAGAAAGTTCTTAGAGACATCCTCCTCGAATTTGACAAGAACTTGTACAGAGATGCATCAACAATGGATGAAAGACAGATGATCAACCAGCTGCATGACTTCCTTGCGGGTAAGAGGTACGCATAAACTTCACACTATGCTAATCACTAACTTCCTTGTGTGTCACGTAAAGATAGACTATAAGGCTTTGGTGTTGTGGTGACAAGATATGTGAAGTGGTATTGCGCGGTTAATCACTTGTTCTATACATAAAATGAACTACCAAAGATAATCGCAATGCAACTCTTAGGCTATAGTCAAAAAAAAAATATGAAGACGATTGATACAGGTTATGTTTTGCATGCTTCATCTACTCTAGAACTATAACATGTATTATTTCGTTTTGGATTTTTGTAGAGAATTCTGATTTGTGAGTAGAGTATATAAAAGGAAAGCCTGAAAAAAAAGAAACATATATACTACAAGGGGGCATATGCCATCAAGTTGTGTACATAAAACATTAAGCTGATTTTCTTTGTTATTATTTTTTCATGCTCTTACAAACTGATTACGAGTCATTTAGGTGGGAAAACATTGCGTGAGCCCCTGAAAAGCAGTACTCCCTCGTCCTGGTGTATAGGGCACAAAACCAAAACCATGTTGTCCCGGAACCCTCTCTCCCTAGGCACAATTAATCTTAAACGCTATTAATTAGGATGCGGTAATCTCTCTCTCCCACCGTTTCTCTCCCTTCCTATAATTGCTCTCCTCCACTCCTTGAGAAACCGTTGCATGCATGGCTCCTTCTTACTCCCTCCGTTCATGAATAGATGACTTCCATTTGTCCCCAAGTGGATGTATTTAGACATATTTTAGTGTCTAGATACGTCCACTTTTGGACAAATGAAAGACATCTATTTATGAACGGAGGGAGTATGTGTGAACCAAAACCGTTTTTGGTGGGTCTGGCCGCATGCCCGCGTGCATGGCTTCCTCTCTTGTGTGAACCAGAACTGATTTATGTCACGGGGAGGAGAAGAAAGGCATGCATGCATGGTTACGGGGACTGCATGCGCACGCATTAATTGTTTTTGGATCGGCTGATTGGTTGCTGCCTGTTGGTTAATGTAACAGTCCGGCTAAATTAGCACAAATCCATCTGTTACTCAAGGATCATTAAACCGCTCGGAGAAAAATCAGGCCCAATCGGTAGCTACCTTGGTCCCAGAGATTTTCGTTTTGTGCCCTATACACCAGGACGGAGGCACTACTAAAGTCAAATGGCTAGACCCACAGGCATTTATTCCGATGCCACCACTAGTGCGCAAGCCTTGGCCTCCACAACCTCAGCCAGTGATCCCCACGGCACCAAAAAACAATGTCCGAGGTCCATTCTAAGTATTATCGCATCCAACCACTAGGGTTCCTAGGGCATGTGCGCCAGACACGCCAGGAGAAACCGATTCTGCCATGCCCTTTACCACGGCCACCACCATCATTCCATGCCCTAAATCAGTCAGCCAAGCCCCCACTGCCTCTGCCGCAAAAGATCTCTTCGAGTTTTTGGCGAAAAACATCAGCCCAACAATTTGGCACCCATATGGAAAGTTATCAATAAAAGCACAAGAAAATGTAATTATTGTGTAGCTAGTATAGCGTACGTATCGCCTCAGTTCTTTGGCTAAAGATTTATATTACCATCTTTCGATACTGATTGCATGGTACTAACTAATGCACATCCATTTACCTATAGTATATCCTTCCGAAAAATGATAATTAGTGATCCTGAAGTTTGAAATTTATTTTATACAATCTATTTTGCTATTGTTAATGTCTTGTTTTGTCCGGTTGTGTCGCCATGCTTCTTATTCTAGTGGGTAGTTTTTTCTAAAGTTTTTTCCTTCTCACATAAATAGGTATTTTATTGTTATTGATGACATATGGGACATACCAACATGGAAATTGATTAATTGTGCTTTCTTGGATAGTCATCCCGAAAGTAGGATAATCATAACTACTCGTATTTTTGATATTGCCACAAAAGCTGGTGGTGTTTACCGTATGAAACCGCTTTCGGATGATAACTCCAGAATGCTATTCCATACAAGAACATGTGGTGGTGAAGGTGACAACCAACCAGATGAAGTGGTTAACAAGATTATAAAGAAATGTGGTGGTGTGCCATTAGCCATCATTACAATAGCTAGTTTGCTTGTCAATAAACCAAGGGCAGATTGGTTCAAGGTGTACGATGCAATTGGTTTCGGGAATCAAAGCAATGACGAAGTTCTAAACACAAGAAAGATATTGTCATTTAGCTATTATGATTTACCACCCTATCTGAAGACCTGTTTACTGTACCTAGGCATGTATCCTGAGGATAGATTTATTGAGAAAAAAACATTGATATGGAGGTGGATTTCTGAGGGATTTGTATCGGATAACCAAGGCATGGGGAAATTTATGCTAGGAGAGAGCTATTACAATGAGCTTGTCAATAAATGCATGGTTCGTGGGGAAGTATCCGATGAAAAAGAGGGTTGTCTTGTTCATGATTTGGTTCTAGATTTGATCCACACCATGTCCATGGAAGTAAACTTTGTTACGGTACAAGATACGGGAAAGAAACAAATTGCATCTTCACCAAACCAACGAAGCAACAGAGTTCATAGATTAGCTCTCCACGAAGCAAAGGTCAAGCATAATAGTGACATTCAAATGGAACATGTGAGATCTTTTAATGCTATCACGTGTAGTAATAGTGGGATGCCCCCACTTTCGATCTTTAAGGTGTTACGTGTACTAGTTATAGAGGAATGTCATTTTCTTGAAGGTCACAGTCTTGAGCATGTTGGAAAGTTGGTCCAGCTGAGGTATCTAGGACTAGTGAAGACGGAGGTAGAGCTCCCGGAAAGAATAGGACATGATCTTAAGTTTCTTGAGATTTTAGATGTAAGGGGAGGTTTGATTCCAGAGCTGCCACCATCTGTTGGTGAACTAAATAATTTGAGGTGTTTGTGGGCTGATGAAGGGACAATAATGGAGGGCAAGATAGGGAAACTGACGAGCCTTGAAGAGCTGGAGATACATTCTGTGGAGGGGAGCCCAAACTTCTTTACTGAGTTGGGTAATCTGACGAACTTGAGGGTCCTCGGAATCGAAGAGTTTGGTGAATTGGAGGAGACCACGTGCACATGATCCAAGATTTGGGAATCTGGAATTCCATTTTCGATGGAATTACGGATGTTTATAAACGAGAATTCTATGTCCGTGTCGGCAGCTTGGAAGAGTTGGCACCGAGTTCAAGGCTCCGTAACTTTGTACTGCAGGGTCAAATTATAGCCAAGTTCCCGTCATGGATAAATTCTTTGTGTGTTCCGCTCCTCTCTCGTCTGTGGTTGCATGTGGAGGTGGTAGAAGCTGAGGATCTACAAACCCTGGGATCTACAAAGCTGAGGATCTCTATAAATTCTTTGCTCTTTTGAGTGAGGAGGAAAAGCGCATATCATATACTTTTGGCAGCGATGGTTTTCAGAAGCTGGAAGAGTTGGTGACGAATATAGAGATCACTCTTGAAGAAGGAGCATGGCCGATGCTTCAAACACTGGCATACAGTGTCATGCCTGGAAGAAAGGACAGCTTGGTGCCGTGGAATAAAGCATGTCCTTTCCTTGAGGATGTCACGTGTCTGCTTGACTGCAGTAACAGCGGCTGGATGGAAGTGAAGGCAGCAGAGGCAGTCCTGATAAAAGCCGAGAGATCACATCCCAATCTCGGCCTCTATATAGAAAGAGAGAACTACGACCGAAAGGCAGCTCGACTCATTGATGCACTCGGGTCGATCCTGCATGGTCTTGACAGACCAGATGGAGAGGAAATTACTGCAGATCAACGAGATATACGCCGCATGATCAAATCACTGGAGATCTTGTTACGTGACGATGATGAGCCCCGAGTCGGGATGTATGGAGAACAAGAGCTACGAGGCATTGTGACCAGACTGAAGAGTTGGTTACATGATAATCCAGGTACCGACCAAGAAGAAGAGGTACGCACATGCTCCTCTTATCAATATCGATCTGATCCGTAACAGGAAATCATTTATATCGTATAATGCATGACGGTTTATGCATGTCTTATCTGTAGGCGGACGAAAGTGATGCTGCATATAGCTGGGCCAGTGAAAGCGGCAGCGAAGTCTACGATGAGCAGGAGGATATGGACGATGATGACATTCCAAAAAATAAGGAGGAGGACAACGACAATACCAAGGAAAAAGGGGTAAGGTCGTGCATGTTAGTGTTGTTTCAGTCATATATGCTATAAAAGTTTGTTAATTTTCATGTCGCTGATGGCCGGCCGGCCGGTTAAATTATGTGTAATTAACCTCCAGGCAGACAATGATGTAGCCACAAGCAGCACGGGTGGTCAGGAAGGGGCAACGGGCCAGCCCTGAATCGCAGAATTTCTCTTCGATCATGCTGGTATACTGCCGGCCTCTCTGTCTCATTTTCTCCCTTTTTATGTATGTCTATGTCTATACGCATGCCGCCGTCACATATGTGCACTTCTTTATGTCAGCATCAGTCAGAGTTCCACTTAGTTACTATTCTTATTTCGAATTTCATTTCATCCCAACAACTAAACTTGGCCAATTCGCTATCTCACTATTCCATGTTCCGTAGATAGATAGATGTATTCTTATTTTGGAGATTTCGACCTCCCAGATTAATTAAGGTCACATGTCCTCTGTTTTGTACAGTTACCTCCGTAATAACAGCACAACCCTTACATTTTACTGTTACAGGATGATGAGATCTTGAAGTCTTCTACAATCTTTTGGTCTGGTCGCCCCTTGCAAGACCAACTGATTACTCAGAATCAGTTGAGCTAATTCCTACATTGGTGACAACAAAATTGGTGTTTCCATCAACATTAGACTGGTTTGCAACAGGAAAACTCAAAAAAAAAATACAAATCCAAAAAAGAAAAAAATCATTTATTTTCTTGAGCAGTAGAGTCGTTTTGGAAAAAATGCAAGAAAAAAATTATCTGCTTTCGAATTAGAGTCGACCTTTTTTTAAAAACTAAACAATCCTCGAAAAAAAATTATTTGTCGTGTTGTTAGAGTAGTTTCTTAGCAAGAAAAATTCTGAAATGGATTAAAAAAATTATGTTTTTATTTTGTTCTCTAAAATATTAGATAAATAAAAAATCAAAAAAATGGGTATCTTTTTCCATTTTAAGGTGTGTTTTCTGCACTTTTTTCTTTTTCTTTTCAGTTTTTTGGTAGAGTAGGTAGGGAACTCCGCCTATGCCATTTTAAGGTAACACTTATAATTGCGTAGCCGGTCTCAAGCCCGGAAAAAGGAGGAGAGACTACCCAATTTCTCATAGACTGTAATATAAGTTGTATAGGGAAAATACAGAAAAAACATTTATGTCAAACTAGTTTCAGAAAACATATGTGTTCATGTTTTTAGATGATGGGATAGCTTCTGTTCTATCAAAGGCCTCATGTTCAGGCCGAATCTCTACAGTGAGTACAGCTACTCTAGGTTAGAATCGATACTCATACAGAAGCTCTTATCTCTTATACACATATTATTCATCTTTCCAGTTTGTGGTTACACACACCATTTGAGAATTCTTGTCGTTTTCGGAAGAAATTGAGCATTCTTTCAATCACTATCCGCATAGATGTTCTCCAACCTTTTTTTCCAATATTTAGATGTCACTTGCTTGAATTTGATGTGCATAATGTAAATGTCGACTTGTTTTGTCTAATCCCCAGTTCCTAGTATGTTGTCTGGTTAGCCATTATGAATTTTGATCACTTCTCGCCTGCGCGCGTCTCCCTGTGATGACATAGACCCCCTCCCCCCCCCCCCCCCCCCCCCCGACGATCATCTCTGTAATACGCTCTGAATATTACTTGTGAATGGAAAAATTCAGGGTGGGAGATTGCTCCCCCCGGTGAAAACTTCAAAAAAAAAAAAGGAGCTGGTTACAGGAGCTCGCAATGATGTTGCTTCAAAGTGGTAGACATTTGATCCCTCGTCTCGAATGCATTTCCGAAGAGGAGAAATTGGAGATTGAGCTCCTCTCTGTATCTGAAGGATCTTTAACGATATCTTACCTTGCTTGCAGGTAAAGATGGACAACACCTGGGAGGCTGGGACTCTGCATCCTCTGTTTCCATTCAGCTTCAGATAAAGACTTACAGGCAGCTGGTTCCCAGGAAGTATCGTAAGCCGCAATGAGAACACGATGAGGAAATTATAAATCATGGGTATTGCATTATGTGATGTATTTGTAACGAGCGTGACATACCTACCAATTTGGTCTACGTAGGAGATCTTTTTGTATAAAACATCAGCTATCCATTAAAATCTAGGACAGTGAAACCGACATCATTTTCAGTCCAGCAAAGAGCAAAGTACTTAGTACTACTGACTCTATGGTTAGCAGATCCTACAAAAAGGCTGGACCAGCACTAGTGCATTTGACTCTCTGTTTTTACATAGCCTTTCATGTGAAGCAGACAAACAGAGGTAAACAGAGAAAACAGAGGAAGGGTAAGGATGGAGGTAATTCTGGATTAGCTGGTCAAATAACAAATCTACTAAAAGGGCAAGTGTCTGCTACAAATTTTGATGTCGCTCGGAGACCAACATGATGAAATTTGGTCGAGCAATGTAGTACAGCATTACAGTTTAGATGTCTTAATATTCCAAATGGGCATATCTGTGTTCTTGTTAGAATGCCCTTAGGAACATGGAAGGCCGAATCATCACTAAAGGATCAATGTCACTGAACTATTAATCATTTTCTTCCGACTCGGTCTCCTGCTCATGACGTCCAGATAAAATGTGCATCCACACATTTTCATGAGGCCAAATCAGTGTACCCATCCTCGATCGAGGAAAGAATATTTCAGGGACAACAAAGGAACTGTTCAGTGGTTATGAATTGAGTGGAGATTTTGGTCGACGAAATAAAATAAAAAATCCTACGAATAGTATTTGGTACGCATCAGGCTCGTAGTTCTCAGCTTCTGTCACCAGCGAGCCTTTGTTGTTGCAGATGCCGCTGATCCCCACTGTGAGCGGAGCGGTTGTGGACACCTTTCTCCTTGATATCCTGAAATGCACACACCGTTTCGTTTAGCCGTCAAAGACACC